>CM026220.1:18590394-18841238 GCA_014839995.1 Xenentodon cancila | reverse complement strand
GTTAGATGAGACAGATGTTGATGAGTTGAGTTTTAACGTTGCAGATTCAGATGCAACACAAAGTTTTGTCTGCTGTCAGATGTTAACGTGGAATTAAAAATAAAATCCACATATTGATGAAAATTCCATCTATTACGTGTCTCTATATTTCCATACTTAGAGAATAATGATGAAAGCTCATACAGCAACAAACAGAGACGGGAACTATGAAGGAACTCAGGTGCATGTTTACTGGAGCTGAACGTCCAGGGAAAGAGTTCAGGAAAGGAACACTTCCAGTCCGGGAAAGTCGTGTTGAGCTGGGAGACAGAGAAAGGAGAACAGGAATAAACACGGGATTTTGATTTGCTCTGGAGGACTGGCTCTTTGTCAACTTCAGGTTTCCCCAGCCAGTGGTCAAAGGGGTAAAACGGCGTCCTCCAAAGTCAGGGACAACCCTGAATGTACAGCAGAGTGGCGCAGCGGAAGCGTGCTGGGCCCAAAACCCAGAGGTTGATGGATAGAAACCATCCTCTGCTAGTTAAGAACTGGAACAGGAGGCTCCTGGTTGATTACAAATATTTGTAGAAACTTGTCAGGGATAATGTAGTTTTCTTTCTTTGCTTGTGATGGAGGTTTTCACTCTGTGAGGTCATAGTGAGGTCATGATGAGTCCACTCAGGTTGGTCCTGATGAAGCAACAAGAGTTTTTACTTGACAGAAGGAGCAGACAGACAGTCCTGTGACCACAACAATCTTCTGACACCAGTGGGGTTTGTGAGGATGGTGAGACTAGAAATCCTCGTTACGCTCCCGTTTCACATCCTGTGTGACTCAAACTGAAGTTCCTTCTGGACTCCACCCAGACAGGTGAAGGACCACATGTGACTAAACACGTCATGACCGGTCAGATCAGACAGCCAAGGGAACGTTTGTATACAAGTCTGGAGTTGTGCTCAAACTCAACATTTACATGTTAACTGGTGTTTTAAAGACCAGTTACCCAAAGTGAGGGTCAGGTAACATGAGTTATTATGGGATGTTTCCATGAGCTGTGCTGAGCTGATACAGGTAGTCTGTGGTGACTGAGTGAAGGTGATTGTTGATGATAAGAATTTCAAAATGTAAATCTTACAGATTTAAAAACATACAAAACAAATAGAACTAAAATACAACCAGTAAAACTGATCCGTTTAATCAGAGTTTGTGATATGAAGTAAGACGACACACAACACAAGTAGAGACAGGAAACAAGCAAACGGACAAAATGTTCCAGTTGTTAGTTGTCAAAGTGTTTCTAACAATGTCAGAGGACAAAATGCACACAGCAAAACAAAATTCTGTTTTCTCACAGCAGCTTGAAAATATACAAACTTCCCCGAGTAAATATTAGTGTAGTGAGGTAAAACAAAAGAACAACTATTTTTCAAGTCAGTTTTGGAGTATAAAGGTGGTCCGACCCCATCAGGGCAAAAGTTCACTGCTTCTGATTGGCTGTTTACTTTTCTTTGAACGTAAACATGATTTTCATTTAACAAGAGTGAATTTTAATAAGTCACTTCAAAAACTTAACAGCTATTAAAGGAAAAAAAGCTGATCTAATAATTATAAGGATTTTTATGTAAATATTTAGATATTTGATTGTAATAGTTATGTCATAATGTTTTATATATAATATATGTAAAGTACAATATCATATGTTTTATATAAAATCCCTGACATCTTTGTACAATAGTTAATCTTTACTTAATATTCTATATGCGCTCAAGAAAATCTTAACAATCTTAAATTTGACTTTAATATTATAAGTTAAATTAAATTTTGTAACTTGCATTTTTTAACAAACGTTTAAATTAATAATGTGACAGCGTAATATGCCATATCTTTGTTCTTCTGAGCTTGCTGTACATAATTTTAAAACCTGGTGTCATCCGGAGCGTAATTGAATATAATCATGTATAAATGATCATTATTTTTGATGATATTGTAAAGGTGTAACGAAAGCTCCTAGAATCTGCAACTCTATTAAATGCAACATTTTATGTGACCAGCAGGTGGCAGCAAATCACTATAGAAACACAATGCTGCAGCGCTGCAAATAAAACTGCTGTAACCTCTAAACCAAAGGGTTGTCCTACTTTATTTTCTTTTTCGTGATCGTACATACGTCATTCTTAATTTATGATGACAGAAGTTATTTATGTATTTACAATGCATTTATAATCAAAATACAATATAAGTTACTTTAACTAGTTTCAAGTAAGCAGCTGCATTCAGACTCCTGTAATAAAACAAACTTTCTATGTGAATGTAATAAATTTCAACCACACGTGCAGGTCTCATTATTTTAATTGGTTTGATTTGATTGGCTATAAATAAGCATAGTAAATATTTAATCATATTGTACTTTACTGTGAGGACTCCTGGAGGGGGACACCACCATGATCCACTGACCTGCAGTCCCACCCTCTGACTATCCCAGTGTTCACCTCCACCTGTCTGTATGGATGTCTCTGTTGGATACCTGCAGACATCCTGACCTGCCGTCCTCGTCTTTGTGGATCACCAACTAACCAGGTATCAGTCTTGTATACATCCACGTCTTAGTTCTGCTGGTGACGGATGGTTGTACTTATGTATCTTGTTATCAATCATCCAAGAACCATTTAACAAAATATCTGGTCTCCCTGTCGGGGAATCGAACCCTGGTCTTCTGCGTGGCAGGCACAGATACTATCCACTATACCAACAAGGCTTTCTGCTAAGTTCTTGATCTTGATATGTTTTATTGTTGGCCAACATGCGAAATACATAATTATTAAATCAAATATATATTTTTGTAAGGAAGAGGAGAAGGAAGATGAAGAGGGTTAGTAGTGCTGCTGATAAGATTGTATAAATGGTTGCTGTCCAGTGCTGAAATGCTGGACACTCCCACACTCATATTTGACAGCAGGACATGGTTATTGGAGATTCTGCCTCTACACTGCAACATCCCTCCAGATTGAATCAATACGTATTAAAATGTCTCTGCAAACATGAGGTTTCACCGTATAGATGTTGAATAGAGGGTAAATTTTCACAACTTATTGCATCAGATTTCTTGACCAGATCAGCCACACCAGTGCAGCAGATTACAGAGCTGCTGACCGGTGCTGACCACTCAGTTACTGTCAACTAGCTCCACTAGTGGTCATGGATGTAATGCAGGCTGTGTTACATATTTGTTGGGGTACGTGCACGACGAATGTGCCAAAAAAAAGCATGACACATGTGACAGCCATGATACGTACACATACGTGTTGTTAACTGCAAGTACATTGCTTATACTGATTATCTGAGGTTAGACAGCCGTTAAAGGAAACTGGACAAGCTCACAACTGACTGGCCTGGACTGTTCACACCAGTTTAGGTTCATACTGGTGGAGACTCCTACATGGACACCAGGTCCTAACTCCACATTGCAGGGACAGGTCTTCACAATCCTTAAAGTTCTTAAATATTCCAAATCTAAAACAAATCTGCAGATCCAGACAGTTTATTGCCTGTTTTGAAAAAGTTGGCTGATTTTAATTCAATTCAATTCAATTCAATTTTATTTATATAGCGTCTATTACAACACAAGCTGTCTCCAGGCGCTTTCCAGAGACCCAGAACATGACCCCCGAGCAATTATTACATAAAGAGGTAAAAACTTCCCTAGTGGAAGAAAAACCTTAAGCCAAACTTTATTTTATTTTACTTTATTACTTGATACTTGATAACATATTTTTATCTTTTCTCTAAAGATAAATGAAATTCCTTAAGTTTATGTTTTCTTATTTTTTTTTTCCTCTTTGATGGAGAACTCCAACACAAAGGAAGCAGTTAACATGGTAATAATAATACTAGAAACCCAAAAATCTCCACAGCATCAAAAGAAAAGGAAGGTTCATCCTTGAACACCAACATGCCGTCTTTTGTCTACGTTTTGCCATAACTTGTTTCTTTTTAATTTGCACTTTGTGCTTACAATGTATTTATTGTGTAGCACCGAGGGTTTGAGATTAACGTAATTTCGATTCTCTGTATGTATCTCACATGTGGTAGAATTGACAATAAACTTGACTTCGACTTTGACTTGACTTTTGTTTGATTTATATGTAGTTTGTTAAAAAAATATGTTTTGAGGAATGTTAAGAAATTACTTAAACAAAAACATGAACTGGACCAGAAAGAGGAGGAGATAAAAGAAAGGAAAGAGGGATCTGCTGCTTAGGTAGGATGGAGGTCTTCAGGGTCTCAGGAAGCAGTGTGAAAGACAGCAGATGTAAAAGTCTGGATGGTCTGGATCCTACAGGACCAGAGGGGTTTGTGCTGCTACTGATGCAGAGGTTGACTCATTTGTACCTGGTGGCATCTAACAAAGTCACAGTTGATGTTGGATCTCCAGCAGCCCAGCAGAGGCCGCCTGGGCTCCTGATGACTCCTGATGTGAAGACTGATGTTTCAGCTTCTCTGTTTGCAGTCAGTCCACACGCTCAGGTGCCAGTCATTGATGACTGGCACCTGAGCCACCTACACCTAGACCTGTTATAGTTCCTTGTTCTTTTGATCTATCAAAAATGTCTCTTTTTTCAGCCCAATGTTTTTGTAAGGAGGAGGAGGAGGAAGATGAAGAGGGTTAGTAGTGCTGCTGATAAGCTTTGATTAATGGTTTCTGTCCAGTGCTGAAATGCTGGACACTCCCACACTCATATTTGACAGCAGGACCATAACTTTTGTCCAGGTGGGATCAGAACTGTATCTCCCACTGTCTTAGCTCACGTTATTTGAGCTCACGTTTTTTGAAATTAATGACAGTTTATTTTAATCAAAACACTTTTTTAATTTGTTCAATTCTCACGTGATTACTTCCATAAGAATAGGTTCACTCTTACAGCGTTGGTGGCATAGTGGTCAGCATGGCTGCTTCCCAAGCAGTTGACCTGGGTTCGATTCTCAGCCAATGCAAAAAAAAAAAAAAATCATTGGTCCTTACGAGGTTATTTTCTTTACTGGATGACGGAACCTCAGCAGTCTTTCTTTTTCATGTGTTTTGATTTCATTGATTTATTTATTCAGATTTATATTGTTGCTATTGTTTATTTTAATAAGTGTTATTTTTGACATCCACAACCATCATCCTTTGTGACGTCATTAATGACATCATCTGCTTCTGATTATGTGATGTTTTCTTTTAACATTTTTTTTTTTTTAAGAAACACATTTTTTACTTCACAGCAGTGTTTTGTGGCTCGTTGGTCTACTAGTGTGATTCTCGCTTTGAGTGTAAAAGGTCCCGGCTTCAATTCCTGGTAAAGCACCAGGACTTTTCGCGCTTTGACCAGGATGACTGATTGTAGTGAAACACAAAATAAACATCAGCATAATGAATAAATGCTGTAAACCCACATATACACTTGATAATCCTTCATCTCAAGACATCATGTAAAATGGAAGTTTGTGTCATTGAAAGAGTTTTACTTAAAGGGTGTTGAGGTGCTGCTGAAGGAGTTCTGGTTATTTTGGTGTGTTTCTCATGATTGTGTTACTGTGTTGTTCCTTGTTTTTATAAGATGATAGTGGTGATGATATCAACTGTCTTCATCATCTTCTGACTCCGGTTGTGAAGCAGAAACAGAACTGTGATGTGTTTTACTTCCCTTTTTTCTCTGTTTTGTGGTAAGTGGTTCTGGGTTTTTCCCCTCCTGTAGTTTTACCTGATAGTCAGTGTAGTTAGAGCCATGAAGTCTTTTTCTGGCTCCAGGATGTTTGGGGCTTGATGTTGGTTTTCTGGTGGCCGCAGTGGTCAACTGTGCTGGTTTTGGTTCCCTCCTCGGCTCCCGTCTTGTGGACATTTTGTGATCATGGAACATACCAGCACACTTTTCCTCTGTGGTTCAGCAGGTTGTCATCTGTTTCTAAACCGTTTTATTTTTCCAGGTATTATTGACATCACTCATCGTTACATTCAGAAAATTCCGTTACATTCAGAAAATCATCCACCAGGCCATCAGGACGCTGAACACTCTGATAAAAAGACTCTGATAAAAAGTGCAGAATTGTGAAATTAAATATTTCGATATAGACAACGTGTGACGTTCACATATGTGCACCCCAGGTCTTGGGGGTTAAACTCATCTAAACCACATGATCTGATTTAAAAGGTTATTTTAAGCATATTGTGAATGTGCTGCTAATTTCTGATAATTAACATCAAACTACAAGTTCAGGAAGTCATTCAGTTTTTCATCTTCTTTAACTTCAGTATCAGTTGGTCCCAACAAACATCAGCTCATCAACGTCTTCATCAGTGTCCACCTGAAAACGATTGAACATCAGGTTGACTGGAGAGAACAGACATCTGCTTCAAGTGCAGTGATCCAGGGGGTTCAACCTCCGTCCAGTTTTGTTACAACACAAACTAACTTGACCAGATCCATCTTCCAAAGTCACACCAGTGCTGACAATAGTAATAATGGAAACTGGAGTCAACAAGGGCCTTCAGCTGCTCTGGTACACAAATCCCTCCAACATGATCAGATAGTGTTTTGAGGAGAGTTGGTCTACGTTCCTACTCCCACCTTTGGTCACGGGTAGCTGGTGGTGACAGACAGAAAGAAAACTGCAAATACAAGCAGCTGAAACAGGTTTTGTTCACATTGTTGGAGTGAGAAAAATGTAGTTATCCAGGCGGGACTCCGATTTAAAGAGTGATACAGAGTAGTGTGTTTGGGGAATCTGGTACGTCTGCTTGACACCTCAATCATCAGGATCTGTTTGTAGCAGGAGCAACCAGGAGAAGGTCCCAAGGCAGGTCAGGGATGGAGATCCTCCTGGTGGAGGTGGAGTCAGAGGCTGTTAGAGGAAGGACTGGACCTCTTTGCTGAGATTTTTCCCCTTCAACCTGAACCTAAACACATGACAACAACCTAAAGAAGAACAGGAAGTATTCAAGGAAGTTTAGATTTATGTGTTTACATGTTAAGATTAATCCAATGGTGAATCAGATTTAAAACAGGAAATAAGGTCACTTCTGTTCTAAAGACTATTTGAATATAAAAGTTTTTACCATTAACAGTAAATGTTCTTTGGATTGTCCACAATGTCGGTTCTTGCAGACGATGGAAATACAAACCTCCTGACGGTGACTTTGGGCAGTCTGACTGTTTTCTTCATGCTGGTTTTTGTTGGCTCGGTTGTTAAAATCTGGCAGCTTCATGCAGGTAAATGTGACATGTGGTTTGTTGCACATCCTCATGTGTGATGTAACAAGTTCTGACCAAGAAAAACATATTAATGTAGTGAGGTAAAAAACACGAACAACTATTTTTCAAGTCAGTATTGGAGTATAAGGTTGGTCAGACCAAATCAGAGCAAAAGTTCACTGCTTCTGATTGGCTGTTTACTTTTCTTTGACCATAAACATGATTTTCATTTAACAAGAGTGAATTTTAATACGTTACTTAAAAAGACTTAACAGCTATTAAAGGAAAAAAAGCTGATCTAATAATTATAAGGATTTTTTTAATGTAAATATTTAGATATTTGATTGTAATAATTATGTCATAAAGTTATATATATGATATATATAAAATACAATATCATATGTTTTATATAATATCCCTGACATCTTTGTACAATAGTAAATCTTTACTTAATCTTCTATATGCACTTCACATCACAAAATCTTAACAATCTTGAATTTTACTTTAATAATAGAAACTCTTAGTTTAATTTTGTATGCTTGACACTCCCACACTCATATTTGACAGCAAGACATGGTTATTGGAGATTCTGCCTCTACACTGCAACATCCCTCCAGATTGAACTTCCATTTCACATGATGTCTTGAAATGAAGGATTATCAAGTGTATATGTGGGTTTACAGCATTTATTAATTATGCTGATGTTTATTTTGTGTTTCACTACAATCAGTCATCCTGGTCAAAGTGCGAAAAGTCCTGGAGCTAGTCCAGGAATTGAACCCGGGACCTCTTAAACCCAAAACAAGACTCATGCTTCTAGACCAACGAGCCACAAAATGCTGCTGTGAAGTAAAACATATTTTTCTTAAAGAAAATGTTAAAAGAAAGCATCACATCATCAGAAGTGCTGAGAATAATAATAAATAAACAAAAGCAACAATATAAATCTGAATAAATAAATCAATGAAATCAAAACATGAAAAAAAAGACTTTTGAGGTTCCTTTATCCAGTAAAGAAAATAATCTAATAAGGACCAACAATTTCTTGCAATGGCTGGGAATCAAACCCAGATCAACTGCTTGGGAAGCAGCCATGCTGACCACTATACCACCACTGCTGTAAGAGCAAATTTGAAACCTGTGATGACACGGAAACATAATTGATGAAGGGCATTGTTTGTGATGTCCCCCAGGGGTCAGTATTGGGTCCTGAAATCTCTATTTGAAATATAAATGAGATATGCAAAGTGTCAAAAGTACTGAACTTTGTTCTGTTTGCTGATGATACAAATATTTTCTGTGAAAAAGAGAATTTACAGCAGCTTATGGAGGTAATCATGTGAGAATTGTACAAATTAAAAAAGTGCTCGGATATGAATAAACCATTAATTTCAAATATTGTAAGCTCAAATAACGTGAGCTAAGACAGTGGAAGATGCAGTTCTCATCCCAGATGGAAAAAAGTTATGGTCCTGCTGTCAAATATGAATGTGGGAGTGTCCAGCATTTCAGCACTGGACAGCAACCATTAATACAAGCTTATCAGGAGCACTACTAACCCTCTTCATCTTCTTCCTCCTCTTCCTTACAAAAACATTGTGCTGAAAAAAGAAATATTTTTGACAGATCAAAAGAACAAGAAAATATAACAGGTCCAGGTGTAGGTGGCTGAGCACTGCCTGCACAGAAGAGAGGTCAAATAATTGACTTGGTTATTTAATTTGCATATTGATCATATATGGCATATAATAAACCATACAGTCAAAACATCATTAATCATTTTTACACGTTAACCATTTGTTAATGTGTTAATATTTTAAAGGACAGATAAATGAAGAGAAAAGACAAAGTTGTGGACAGTTTTCAAATATGGGATTGGATAAACACCAGACTGAACAGAAACAGAGAAAATTCAACCAGGTGAGTGTTTTACAGCAGAACCAGGACCCTCCCTGCTCATTGATGTAACTTTAGTGGACAGCTGCTCCTTGTCAGTGATAAAGTGGCAGGTAAATGCCAGATGTGTGTACATGTGTGTTCTTCATGGACTACCGCACATGTGTCAGAGCCTCGGGTGTCACGAGGACGTCACTAAATTCAGGACTGTTCCAGACGCAGACTTAACCGTCTGAAGATGGACCACACGTGTCAGCAGCCCACTGATCCACCAAACGAGACTGAGTCTGTCGGTTCTCAAAACACACTGAAAGAAAATCAGAAAGATGTTTGTCTTCAGGAAATGAGAGCCATCACAGAGAATGATGCTGCAAAGATGCAGCAGAGATGCAGAAGGACAAAGATCCAACAGACGAACATATTACATTAATAAGATGTGTTGAACAATGGAGCAGAAACTCATCCTTTTAAAAACAAGATGCACGCTCCAAAACTCCTGTCCTGAGTATCTTTTACTTCCAGATTTTGTATTTGAGTTATAGACAGTATTTTACAATATTTTATTGAAAAGAAGAAATATATTTTCATTAAATAGCTAAAACTGATATCCTTATTAATCTGATCTAGTTAAAAGTTCAGCCTGGCGAAGAATTCACCTCCCAGGTCTTTGTTTCAGGTCTTGATGACTCTGGCCCTACACGGGCTTTGGCGTGTCGTCACCTCCTGGCAGCAGGCGGGTATGTTATGATCCCATATTTTAGCACAAAAAACTGATAGGGTTTTACGACTCCAAGAGGATAGACATGAACCACACGAGAGACAGTATTCCTGGTTAACCTTTGCAAAGGCGGGGAAGGCCGACACAGATGTGTAAACACACACACACATGTAACCAATGCGATTCCCGTCCTCCTCCTTGCACCGGCTTCTTTTATTCACAGAGAAACAGGGTGGTTACATGATATGTTGTAAACCAGGATAAGGCCTGTATGCAAGTGATGACAGATAGAGAAACAGAAACAGTTTGGACCCGTTCTCTTGGGTGTTCCTGTCTTTTCTCAGGCAACCGACACTACAATCTTGTGAATACAGACAGTACAAATGTATAACTGAAGAAAATCATGTAATAATATATTTATAACTTTAACAAGTAGTGTTACAGCATAGCTACATCGTATTAATAAGACCAACAACAGCGGGATACTGGATTTTGACTTCAGATTAACAACTACGCAAATTCAGCGCCTCCAGAAATGTGCATTAAAAAAACAAAAACCACCTAGTGAAAGTGTAAAAAAGGTTTTTGTGATATTTACAGTTTCTTCATTAAGAAGAGTTTCAATTACAGGTATAAATTTGCAATATTTGGATTTTTCTCAAATATCAGGACAATGAAAACACAAATAATGAAGAGGATCTCCATCAAAAACCCGGATCTGTCTTTTTGGTAAATGGGAGGTGTTAAACTGTTGCACCAGCACAGCAGAAATGTGATTTTACCGTGACATCATGGAGAGAAACTGTCACCGTCATCAATGACTGGCACCTGAGCGTGTGGACTGACTGCAAACAGAGAAGCTGAAACATCAGTCTTCACATCAGGAGCCCAGGCGGCCTCTGCTGGGCTGCTGGAGATCCAACATCAACTTTGACGTTCCTGTCATTTGACTTTGTTAGATGTTACCAGGTACAAATGAGTCAACCTCTGCATGAGTAGCAGCACAAACCCCTCTGGTCCTGTAGGATCCAGACCATCCAGACTTTTACATCTGCTGTCTTTCACACTGCTTCCTGAGACCCTGAAGACCTCCATCCTACCTGAACAGCAGGTCTATCTTTCCTTTTCTTTATTTCCTCCTTTTTCTGGTCCACTTCATGTTTTTGTTTAAGTAATTTCTTCACATTCCTCAAAACATATTATTTTAAAAAAAACTACATATAAATCAAACAAGAGTCAAGTCAAAGTCGAAGTCAAGTTTATATTCAATTCTACCACATGTGAGATACATACAGAGAATCGAAATTACATTAATCTCAAACCCTCGGTGCTACACAATAAATAAATTGTAAACACAAAGTGCAAATTAAAAAGAAACAAGTTATGGCAAAACGTAGACAAAGACGGCATGTGGGTGTTCAAGGATGAACCTTCCTTTTCTTTTGATGCTGTGGAGATTTTTGGGTTTCTAGTATTATTATTACCATGTTAACTGCTTCCTTTGTGTTGGAGTTCTCCATCAAAGAGGAATTCTCCATCAAAGAGGAAAAAAACATGAGAAAACATAAACTTAAGGAATTTCATTTATCTTTAGAGAAAAGATAAAAATATGTTATCAAGTATCAAGTAATAAAGTAAAATAAAGTAAAGTTTGGCTTAAGGTTTTTCTTCCACTAGGGAAGTTTTTACCTGCCGCTGTTTATGTAATAATTGCTCGGGGGTCATGTTCTGGGTCTCTGGAAAGCGCCTAGAGACAACTTGTGTTGTAAAAGACGCTATATAAATAAAATTGAATTGAATTGAATTGAATTAAAATCAGCCAACTTTTTCAAAACAGGCAATAAACTGTCTGGATCTGCAGATTTGTTTTAGATTTGGAAAATTTAAGAACTTTAAGGATTGTGAAGACCTGTCCCTGCAATGTGGAGTTAGGACCTAGTGTCCATGTAGGCGTCTCCACCAGTATGAACCTAAACTGGTGTGAACAGTCCAGGCCAGTCAGTTGTGAGCTTGTCCAGTTTCCTTTGACTGCTGTCTAACCTCAGATAATCAGTATAAGTAATGTACTTGCAGTTAACAACACAAAAGTGTACGCATCATGGCTGTCACATGTATCGTGTTTTTGTTTGGCACATCAGTCGTCCACGTACCCCAACAAATATGTGACACAACCTGCATTACATCCATGACCACTAGTGGAGCTAGTTGACAGTAATTGAGCGGTCAGCACCGGTCAGCAGCTCTGTAATCTGCTGCACTGGTGTGGCTGATCAGGTCAAGAAATCTGATGCAACAAGTTGTAAAAATTTACCCTCTATTCAACATCTATACGGTGAAACTCGTGTTTGCAGAAACAATTTAATACGTCTTGATTCAATCTGGAGGGATGTTGCAGTGTAGAGGGAGAATCTCCAATAACCATGTCCTGCTGTCAAATATGAGTGTGGGAATGTAAAGCATTTCAGCACTGGACAGCAACCATTAATACAAGCTTATCAGCAGCACTACTAACCCTCTTCATCTTCCTCCTCCTCTTCCTTACAAAAACATTATAATTTATTTAATAATAATTATGTATTTCGCATATTGGCCAACAATAAAACATATGAAGATCAAGAACTTAGCAGAAATCCTTGTTAGTGTAGTGGACAGTATCTCTACCTGTCACGCAGAAGACCGGGGTTCTATTCCCCGACAGGTAGAACACCTGTTTTTTTTCAATGGTTCCTGGATGATTGATAACAAAATACATAACATAAGTACAACCATCCTTCAGCAGCAGAACTAAGACGTGGATGTATACATGACACATACCTGGTTAGTTGGTGATCCACAGAGACAAAGACGGCAGGTCAGGATGTCAGCAGGTATCCAACAGAGACATCCATACAGACAGGTGGAGGTAAACACTGGGATGGTCAGAGGGTGGGACTGCAGGTCAGTGGATCATGGTGGTGTCCCCCTGCAGGAGTCCTCACAGTAAAGTACAATATGATTAAATATTTACTATGCTTATTTATAGCCAATCAAATCAAACCAATCACAATAATGAGACCTACACATGTGGTTGAAATTTATTACATTTACATAGAAAGTTTGTTTTATTACAGGAATCTGAATGCAGCTGCTTACTTGAAACTAGTTAAGGTAACTAATATTGTATTTTGATTATAAATCCATTGTAAATACATAAATAACTTCTGTCATCATAAATTAAGAATGACGTATGTACGATCACGAAAAAGAAAATAAAGTAGGACAACCCTTTGGTTTAGAGGTTACAGTAGTTTTATATGCTGCGCTGCAGCATTGTGTTTCTATAGTGATTTGCTGCCACCTGCTGGTCTCATAAAATGTTGCATTTAATAGAGTTGCAGATTCTATGAGCTTTCGTTACACCTTTACAATATCATCAAAAATAATTATCATTTATAAATGATTATATTCAATTACGCTCTGGTTGACACCAGGTTTTAAAATTATGTACTGAAAGCTCAGAAGAACAAAGATATGGCATATTACGCTGTCACATTATTAATTTAAACACTTGTTAAAAAATGCAAGTTACAAAATTTAATTTAACTTATAATATTAAAGTAAAATTTAAGATTGTTAAGATTTCGTGATGTAAAGTGCATATAGAAGATTAAGTAAAGATTTACTATTGTACAAAGACGTCAGAGATTTTATATAAAACATATGATATTGTATTTTATATATATTATATATTAACATTATGACATAACTATTACAATCAAATATCTAAATATTTACATAAAGAAATCATTACAATTGTTAGATCAGCTTTTTTTCCTTTAATAGCTGTTAAGTTTTTTTAAGTGACTTATTAAAATTCACTCTTGTTAAATGAAAATCATGTTTACGTTCAAAGAAAAGTAAACAGCCAATCAGAAGCAGTGAACTTTTGCCCTGATGGGGTTGGACCACCTTTATACTCCAATACTGACTTGAAAAATAGTTGTTCTGGTGTTTTACCTCACTACACTAATATTTACTCGCGGAATGTTGTATATTTTCAAGCTGCTGTGAGAAAACAGAATTTTGTTTTGCTGCATTTTGTCCTCTGACATTGTTAGAAACACTTTGACAACTAACAACTGGAGCATTTTGTCCGTTTGCTTGTTTCCTGTCTCTACTTGTGTTGTGTGTCGTCTTACTTCGTATCACAAACTCTGATTAAACGGATCAGTTTTACTGTTGTATTTTAGTTCTATTTGTTTTTCATGTTTTCAAATCTGTAAGTTCAACCACAGACAGACTTTCAAAGTACAGAAAACCTGCATGAAGAGCATCAAGTTGCTTCAAGCATCTGCAACTCAGGGGAATTAGCTCAAATGGTAGAGTGCTCGCTTTGCATGTGAGAGGTAGAGGGATCGATACCCTCATTCTCCATGTTCAACTCTTTATGGTTCATCTGTGAAAACTGGAATGATCAGCTTCCTTCTACATTTGAAAATTCTTATCATCAACAGTCACCTTCACTCAGTCACCACAGACTACCTGTATCAGCTCAGCACAGCTCATGGAAACATCCCATAATAACTCATGTTA
Source organism: Xenentodon cancila (assembly GCA_014839995.1). Lineage (NCBI taxonomy): Eukaryota > Metazoa > Chordata > Actinopteri > Beloniformes > Belonidae > Xenentodon > Xenentodon cancila. The sequence goes on along the minus strand of CM026220.1, from coordinate 18,826,844 downwards.
CCTGATGCTCACTTTGGGTAACTGGTCGTTAAAAGACCAGTTAACATGTAAATGTTGAGTTTGAGCACAACTCCAGACTTGTATACAAACGTTCCCTTGGCTGTCTGATCTGACCGGTCATGACGTGTTTAGTCACATGTGGTCCTTCACCTGTCTGGGTGGAGTCCAGAAGGAACTTCAGTTTGAGACACACAGGATGTGAAACGGGAGCGTAACAAGGATTTCTAGTCTCACCATCCTCACAAACCCCACTGGTGTCAGAAGATTGTTGTGGTCACAGGACTGTCTGTCTGCTCCTTCTGTCAAGTAAAAACTCTTGTTGCTTCATCAGGACCAACCTGAGTGGACTCATTATGACCTCACTATGACCTCACAGAGTGAAAACCTCCATCACGACAGCAGAGAAAGAAAATTGCATAATCACTGACAAGTTTCTACAAGTTTTTGTAACCAACCAGGAGTCTGGTTCTAAACTAGCAGAGGATGGTTTCAATCCATCGACCTCTGGGTTATGGGTCCAGCAGGCTACCGCTGCGCCACTCTGCTGTGCATTCAGGATTGTCCCTGACTTTGGAGGACGCCGTCTTACCCCTTTGACCACTGACTGGGGAAACCTTAAGTTGACAAAGAGCCAGTCCTCCAGAGCAAATCAAAATCCCGTGTTGATTCCTGTTCTCCTTTCTCTGTCTCCCAGCTCAACACGACTTTCCCGGACTGGAAGTGTTCCTTTCCTGAACTCTTTCCCTGGACGTTCAGCTCCAGTAAACATGCACCTGAGTTCCTTCATAGTTCCCGTCTCTGTTTGTTGCTGTATGAGCTTTCATCATCATTCTCTAAGTATGGAAATATAGAGACACGTAATAGATGGAATTTTCATCAATATGTGGATTTTATTTTTAATTCCACGTTAACATCTGACAGCAGACAAAACTTTGTGTTGCATCTGAATCTGCAACGTTAAAACTCAACTCATCAACATCTGTCTCATCTAACTGCCGACTAAACTGCCACCTGCAGTCTCAACACGCCAATAAAAATCCACTTTCTCTTCCACCATCCTTGATCCAAATATTTTTGTCTAAGGTAGGTTTAAATCTCCGTCACAAGTGCAGCAGATGCCAAGTGGACCCTCACCTACAACGTTGTTCATCAACCAGTTTGTCCTATTAGCTGTCAGGCTGGAGTCCAGATGTGTCAGTACACTTGTTAGGTCTTGTGAAAGCTTTCCATTTGTGCTCCACTAAGTTTTGATTGTGGAATACTTCTCCACCTTGAACCTCCGGAATCACTTCTGTAGCAGCTTGAACCTCCTCCACCATCTGCTCCACGACGAGCTTCAACCTCCTTCTGCTTATTTGGGATATCAGCTGCACAAACCTCCACTTACTGGCCTTTTTAAAGAGAAAAAGCCACCAACAGCTGCCTAATAAAGCCTCCGAACCTTCAGGAACATCAGACATTCTCCAACTTGTCCTTTATACTGAGATCGTAGTTCAGGTATATGTGATATTATTTATTTTCTCATTGCACACACGCTATTATTTCATTTTATTTTCACCTTATTTCTGTCTCCACTCGGGTTTCTCTTAAAGAGAAGTTCATCTGTGCTGCAGCTCATTCTGGTTGTGACATCACTGGTTAAATGAGAAACTTCTGACATTTTCCTTTGTGTTCCTGGTGAAAATGAGGACACATTTATGTGTCTGCAGGGATCCAGAAGCTCAACCTGGAGCTCTGTGCTGCTGAGAGCTGTGATCCTGACACACTGAGGGGAAAACTGTGAAATGATGAAGAACAAAAGAGACAATGTGAGTAAAAGTTTAGTCTGATGAAATCTAAGTCACTGGTCTCGTGCACACTCAGTGCATGTGACCAGTGTTGTCAGGTGGAGGAGTTGTCAGTGGTATTCCCAGAAAGCTGCATTGACACAGCAAAGGTGAACAAGAGTTAATCCTGGAGTGTTGTTTCCTGGATGGAGGCAGTTCAGGACACAGAAGGACTGAACAGTGATGCCATGGTGGTCGTGTTTCTGTCAAACTATCGTCTTCTAACTTTTCACATGTTACATCTGGTCCAGGTGGTTTGATGTCTCGTCACTGGGATGCAACATGAGGGAAGCTGGTTGGTTCCTGGTTTGCTGTCAGCTCGTCTGTCTACATCATCAGCTGCTGCAGACTAGATCGTATCACACCTGGACCCCACAGTGGTCACCTGGTGGTGTCCATTCGTGTGCTCATGTGGTCTGGAGGCCTGATTCTGGAGGTGAGGTTTCTGATGGAGGCCAGAAGGAGTAGGAGGAGCATTTACTCTTTATTGGAGACAGAACTGATGTAGAAAAGGACAAAAATAAAAATACCAAAAATAAAACCAGAACAGCTAAATTCAGCTGCAAGTGGTGAACGTTGGGGTCCAAACAGAATCACTGCAGTACACAGCTGAATGTCTTCAACCAGTCGACACTTTAGGTCGTAGAAACAACTGAAGTCTTGTGTAAGTTTATGAAATGTTAGTTTGTATCTCAGTGAGTTCGTTAAATATTGACGTGTGTGAGTTGGTGACGATCTGTGGTCGACACTTACAGAGGATCTCAGAGCAGCTGTCAGCACAAGTTTGATTAAGTTTGGATCAAATATTTGATCTGTGATCAAACATCTTTACAGATGTCCCAAAAAGCATCTCTCTTGAAATAAAGACAATCCTACCAGTATGTTAAAAGTTGATTTGCACCAGTCTAAACTACATTTACAGTTTTTATCATTAAAATCTGGATGTCATAAGTTTCAGAGTCAGAATGTGAACACATGACTCAAATATTCATCAGTGTGAATAATAACAGTTTTTACTCTGCAGAACTTTACTGCAGATACCAAGAATGTAATTTCATCACATCAAGAATATAATAGTGGTGTCGTCCTTCATTTGTTGTAAGAAAATGAGTTTAGTTCTGCTTTGATTTGGATCCCTCCATCATTAATTTCATACACAATATCTGCTCAAGTTTGTGGCTCTTTGTTTTTTATTTACATGTGATTTCAATTTTAGTAAACACTTAAATATGTATTTATTTATACAAACTCACATATACAAACTGTCTCATTGAAGCATCGATAGTCAAACTGTCTTGTAAAGAACAAGTCAAGAGCATTGTACGAAAGTAGGAAAGTAGGAAAGTGTAAAAAAGATCAATGCATTTAAACATAAATACTAAAATAAAGTAAAATAAGTCAAAACAATAAATAGTCATGAATATTTTGATTATGTATCTACAGTGTGATAAATAACAACAGTTTACCAACAGCTGAATATAGAATATAGCACATAGATGTAGTTGTTGCTCTGGATTATTGCACATTATTAAGAGTCCACATCAACCCACTGACTCCAAGTGTCTGACACTCAGAGGGAGGAGCTGTACAGTACTGTACTCCAAGATATTTGTAATCCTCAACGATGTCCACACTGACCCCCAGGATGGAAACAGGGGTCACCTGGGGTCATGTTAAAGTTGCAGTTGTCTCTGATCCTTCAGCTTCCTCTTGAAATCCGTTTTCCCAGCTGACTGAACCATGAATGTCTACAGTTAAATGTTGTGTAACCTGACTTTACAAGCAATAACAACAGTTCTGCAGCTAAACTTAAAACATAAGAGACAGAAAGGTGTAAATAATATGGTGGTTATGCTCGCATCCAAAATGATTCCAGTGGTGGAAACAGAGCTGCATGACCCACATCGGTCGGTGGAAATGCAGATTTATCTTTACAGCTTGAACTTGGTTCCTCATCCACTCTGTTGTGCATTTTAAACACATGTCTGCATGTTGCAGTGTATTACAATCTCCAAAATATGTGTAACAGTCTCAGACATGGTCTACTTTTCGTTACACTGAGGACCACTGTTTATCCTCTAGTTTATTGTAGTTGTACCAGACTTACCCAACTTCATATTCTAATGCCAAGTTACTTTTTTGGAGGACTACACACAAGCCCATGTGGTTGGTGGAACATCCTTCTCTCTGTTTTGAAGAGATCGGTGCAGACGGATGCTGATGTGATTTTATAAATGGATTATCATTACTGGGAGCTGACCGTGGTGCTGAAACCAAACCAGCTCATTGAAGGATCAATAGTCATTTCCATACTGCCTTGCAAAGAAACAAGTCAGGAGCATTGTAAAACCACAATACTACAGTATATTAACATTGTTTTAATATATTAGTAAGCTGTGCTCTAATCTACTGCTGTGAAAGGATCTACTTGACCTGGTTGAATTTTAATCTGTAAAGAACATCTTTAAGATTGAAACTGTAAAGCCTCTGTGAATGAGATCAACAATAAACAGAAAGGATGCAGGTTCATGTCAGGTTGGGATGGTTTTCACATCATTTTGTGATCAACACACTTGCACACATAATCAGTGTTGTGTCTTGGAGTCACTGCGGGGTTCAGGTCTTGAACTGACACCCTGGTCCAGGTGACCAGACCAAGGCTGATCTGTCCTGGACCTGTGTCCGAGTGGGGATCTTCTCCCATTCAGCTCTCCCCATCTCAGCCAGAGCCACCTGGATGCTGTAAAAAACCTTTCCAATGAGGATTACTGGAAACTTGAGAGAGAAAAACTGCACAAATGTGTTTGAGAATTTAAAATAAAATTACACAGATAAATACAACTTCAGAGGTGAGAATGATCAGTTCAAGGCAACAGCTTCTTGTGATCCTCTTCACATAACAATCAACGGTGAGACAGTTGAATTATTGTCAAAGTGACCTTATTATTCACTCGGATAGTTTTCACAGTATTGTGCAGAAGTCTTAGGCAGCCCTAGCATTGCTGTTTTATAAAATGGACATCAGTCAGCCTCTGGGCTGTTCACAAAATAAAACCACATAATGTTCACACCAAAAAGTGACCGTACAGCTGCTGGTGAGGATTTACTGTGACCTCTCTCACAACAATATACAGCTTTAACATTTTTCACAAGATATTTGCAGTGATTTAATCAGGATTTGATTCCATTTGTAAATGTAGGTTGCTGTATTTTCTGTTTTCATATTAAAGACACTGCAAAATGTGAGAGATTTGATTCAACTTTGATGAGTCTTAAACAACGGTGACCAGAGTGCTCCTCCCCCGTTTCTCTGTCCTCTTCTGTTGGTAAAAACCTGGTTGTCCTACGTCTACTTTTATTCTAAAACAACACCCTAACTCATTCACACACACTGCAACACATCACACAGACACCAAAGTGAAGCCGTCACTGTCTTGTCTTTTCTTTCCTGGTCTTTCAAGTCCCACATTTGGTGGGCAGAATTTTTATTCCTTTGTTTTTTTTCTTTCTCTAGAGATCAATAAAACAAAAAAAAAAACTTCTGTTGCAAGATTAAAATGCATATATGTGTCTCTTGGGTTCTACCAAACTTGGCATTAACCATTACTATATGTGCAAACAAAGGGGAAAAAAGAATAAAGTAACTTTGATGAGTTTTCAACAGCCTGAAACATATTGTTTTGAATGAGGGTTTGTCACTTCATTGTTGTTTGTGATGGAATATTCTTGACTTTTCAACCAGTGGAGAAAACTAGACAAAGTGCTTCACTGATCTCTTGACTTCCTGTCATTTTAATCCCATAAGTAAGTCGCTGTGTAATGGCTCATCCAAGATGCCGTTCAGAACAGAGTGATGTCACATTTCATGAGCGTCAAAGTTGTCTCTGATTTGAGGTTGTACAATTGCAGATTCTCCTTGGAGACCCACCATCAACATCTCAGAGGATCTGAAGGGGAACCAGTGAGTCACTGTAACCTGCTCAGCTGTCACTCCCTGTCCACATCCCCTCCTGAACTCACCTGGAATCTCCAACAAGACTTTCACACACAACAGAGAAAAACAAAGATGGAACCTTTAAAACTAAAATCCAGAAGAACATCACTCTGTCAGACACACATGATGGACACAACATCAGCTCTTCTGTCAGATATCCTGTGAATGAAGGAACAGATTTCCAGACATCACAGACAAAAATAATCCCAGTGTGTAAAGCTTCATCAGGAAGAATAGAGGTTGCAGGGGTCAACAAACTTAAAGTTTCTCAATAAAAATAATATAAAAAAGAAGATGCAAAGTTAAACATCCACGTAGACCTGTCCTGTGGGACAGGAGTCCAACCTCCTGATTTTGACGTGGAACCGAAAGGAGAGCCTAAACCAAAGCAGTCACGAAGAAAAAGAGCCAGGAGGTGGAACTAAAATAAAATGGACATTCATTTTAAAGATGATCAAATCAGTAAATAGTTTTTTTCTCAGTATGTTGACTTTTGAAGTCTTTTAATTTTTGGTTGTTTTGACTCCAACGTCCTTCTTTAACATCAGCAGCAGATACTCCAACTCCTGTTTTCTCTGAGAGATCGAAGAACTCATTTCCAAAATTCTCGTCTTCATACTGAAGCTGAATATGTTGTTGCAGTCCAAAGTGTGTCTTTCCTGTCTGACACCAGTCTTCTATTGAGACGGGTGTCCCTGCTGCTAACATCAACTTCCTGGCATCATCTTCACCCAGGATCATCCTCAGTCTTAAAGGTCTCACCATCGACCTGTCGAGCTGCAAACATGAAGTCAATCTTTCAGAGACAGATGACGTGTTGACACATCAACCAGCGACTATTAAACACTCACCAGAACTTTTTAAAGGTACAATGTCTAAATACTTTGTTAAAATAACAGAATACATGTGGAAATCCCTTTAGAGGACTTCCTTGTAACTTTCATCAGTCTGAGGACCAAACTTTCCCAAAGTGTTTGACACAGGTTCAGAAATTTTTGACACTTTGTATATGTCATTTATATATTGAATAAAAAAATTAAGACCCAGAACTGACCCCTGGGGGACACCACAAATAATGTCCAATGTCCTTCATTAATTATGCTTCTGTGTTAGCTCAGGTTGTAGGTTCGTTCTTGTGGTGTAGTGGGTGTAGTGGTCAGCAAAGCTGCTTGCCAACCAGTTAACCTAGTTTCAATTTTCAGCAAATGCATGAAACTGTAGATCTTTATGAGATAAGTGTTCTTTACTGAGGGAACTTCAGCAGTTTTTTCATGTGTTTTGATATTGATTTATTTATTCAGATTTCTATTGTTACTATTGTTTATTTTAATAGTGTAATTTACCATCATCCTTTGTGACATCATTAATGACTTCACCTGCTTCTGATTTTTTTTTTACTATATTGCAGGTGTGTGGCTCGCTGGTCTAGTAGTATGATTCTCGCTTCGGGTGCGAGAGGTACTCGGTTCAATTCCCAGACGAGCCCCTGGAATTTTTGCATGTTGACCAGGATGACTGAAAAACAAACAAAAACAAAAACACGAATTCTCCAAACATCGCTCTACACAACACGTGCCCACTGAGCTCTGTTCATGACATCAGCAACCGAAACACAATCTACCAATGACAACAGATTGAAACAGCCACCTCCACAGTCCTAAAGTACTAGGTGTAGTCACACCTATACCATCCTCATGTGGGAGCTGTTGTCACTGGTCGGTCAAAATATCTGTCACTTCTGGAGGCAATCATCTGCACCAGCGGCAAGTAAACATGACAGTAAGGAGGATGTTCCAACCAAACTCACCACCAGAAAGCCACAGAAGCTGATCAGCAGCAGAAGAATCCCAATTATATGTCTAGGAGCGAGGAGAACCGAACCCACGGCCTCGAGCGCACTCAGCATGCACAGAGACGCCCTGCATCTGCTGCCCTATTAAACTCAGAAGACTAGGGTTTGATTCCCTGACGGGGAGACCAGCTGTTCCGTACAATAATGATGACATAACTGATGTGACATAACTGATACACACAGAAGCGTTAATGAAGTTCTTCTAAGATGAAACTGGTGTGAATCTTCCAGTGGATCATCTGTTCTGTTCGGTCCTTCTGGACTCCTCTGGATGCCAGCCAGACAGGTGGAGGACCACATGTGACTAAACACGTCATGAAAGCTCAGATCAGACAGCAGTTTATCTTTCATGTTTTCAACGTGAACAAAGAGCAACGTCACACTGAAATCTGAACCAACCAGAACTCAGCTTCAGTGGATTTCTCCAAAGAACAGAAAGTAGAAACAATCTCCTGACGTGACGCCACTGAGCAGCAGGAACGTTGCTGCTTTCTCTGACCGGGAATTAAACTGGGGGTGTTAACCAGATTTATAGTAGTTGGAAATATTTCAATACTTATTACTTTCATTTTATTCCTTTTTCATATATATCAGCTCTGATATTCAAGTTTAAATTAAGTAAACTTCATACACCTTCATTCATCCTTCTTTCTGTCAAAGTAACACAAAATCATGATGAGGAGAAATTTTAAACCAACTTTAGGAATATAGGGTCAAAGCCAAGGTGGGATTTTATTCCAGTTATAGAAACATCTTTGATCCAAAGTGTCCTCTGTTTCACAACAGCAAAACTATCCTTTGATCTGGTGAAACAACCTTTAAACTTGTCTTCAGAAACCACGATTGTCATCTTATGTCATTGAAAACTGTGTGAAGTGACAGAAGCAGCGTCAGGATGTCCGAGTGGTGGAAGGCGCCAGACTCCAGGACTGACTGTTTCCTTCATTTTCACTGAGGATTCTGGTCTCCCGATGGAGGCGGGGCTTCAAATCCCACTTCTGACAGTGACTTTAACACACATGCAGCCAACTGATGTGTAAAGTCCTTTCTGGTCTCTGTTGATGTGGGAGCATCACTTTAAAAGGGTCTCTGACTCTTCCAGGTGAAACATGGACACACTTACAGGTGTGACAAACCCCCTGATTTAATCAACAAAACTGTTGTTTGGAGACAGTAACGTAGACGGTTTTCTAAAAAGACTATATTTAGCACCACTTCCAGGAGAAAAGGCCAGATACAGCTCTGGGAGACATCTGGGAATCAAACCCAGAACTTCACACTCTAAGTGAGAATCAGACCACCAGACAAACAAACCACAATTAAAAAACTAAAACATGTCACATCATCAAAAGCAGGTCTCAAGTTGAACGTCTATTATATTTTTCAGGTTTGTATTGAGAAGACCGACCAGAACACCACTTGAAATTAAACTAAACTGAACTTGTCCCAGTTGAATGAAAACATCCAGATACCAACGCTTTTGTCCCTGATGGTCTAGTCGTCAGGATTTGGTCCTCTCACCGCCACGGCCCGGGTTCAATTCCCGGTCAGGGAAGAAGAAGGTGAGTTCTAGAACTGACACATTGGAAGAACATGAAATGAACATTTTAATTGATCTTTCTAAATTCTCCCTAGGTGTGAATGTGAGTGTGATTGGTTGTTTGTATGTGGCCCTGGATAGACTGGCGACCTGTCCAGGTTGTACCCCTGCCTTTCGCCTGATATGCGTCGGGATAGGCTCCGACAGACCCCCGTGACCCGGAAACGGATTAAGCGGGTATAGATAATGGATGAAGTTACACTGAACTGAGAGGCAAAGCAGCCAAAACTCAGCTTCAACAATCAGACAAAGAGATTCAGGATTGATAAACAGACACATGACGTTTCTTCCCTGACCAGGAACTAAACCCGCACTGCGGTGGTGAAAACACCAAATCCTGACCACCAGACCACCAGAGACACTTGTGACAGGCTCTTGAAAGGGTTTCAGCTCACTGCTCAAAATTCACTTACTTACAGAGATGTTAACAAGTGATTTTCAGTCACTGTTTGTCTGCAATCTGCTTCTTTAGTCCAGTTTCCAGTTGGGACACAGTTCTTAGACGAGACAAGTTTATTTGTAAAACACATTTCATTTACAAGGACATTCAAACTGCTTTTAAATAAAACATACAGCGAGATTCTTATTCTTGATGTCATCAGAGACATCACACCTCTTTGTTAAACAGTTTTGTATCTGGTTTTCTGGTGATAATAATAACAACAATAACAGATCTTCACTTTGATGATTGCAGTTTGGAAGATTCTTCTTTGTGACATCATCAGTGACATCACATGTCTTTCAGTAGCATTCCAAGGTTACATGATGGAGTTAGTATTTATAACAATATGCATCTGATCTTCTATTGATTTGAGTTTTCAAAGAACAATGAAGACGTGAACATGGAAAATGAGGGTATCGATTCTTCTACCTGTCACATACTAAGCGAGCGCTCTACCATTTGATCTAATTCCCCTGAGTTACAGATGTTTGAAGCAACTTTGGAACCAGCTGCCAGTTTTTGTTCACGAAGCCCACACTAAAATCTCTACCTTTCACGTTAAAATCTCCCTTTTTGATAAAGCTTATAGTTCCAGATGGTTCAGATGCCTGAAATGTCCCTCACTTATGCTGCTATCAGCCCAGACTGCTGGGGGACCTCCCATGATGCACCTCTCCTCACTCTTCTCTTCTCCACCTCTAGTAACGACTCTATCGTTGTTGTTAACTGCTCAAGGAGATGTGGAAGACTGCTGGAAAGTCTGTTTATTCCCATTTGAAATGGTGCCACAGGAACATGCATGTGTGGATGAACACGAGGAGTTGAGTATGTGGGTCTCACCCATGAAAAACTGGTCAAGTCTTTTCTGCCGATGTCAAACAACTTTGACTCTTGTTTGGTGTTTGGTGGGTTGGATGATTGAGGTTTGAAGAACCAACACATATTGGTGATTTAGAAATTGATCCATTTAACAAACAGGAGCCTCAGTAGCGTGTGGAGGAACCAAACAGACACAATCTGGTTTTGTGATGAAGCTGGCCACATAATTCAGGATCAAAAGTGGTTTTCTATTATTTGGGGGGATTTGACAGCGTTATTCCACAACAATTCAAAAGCACAGAGAAAAATCTGACAGCCTTTATGACATCATTAATGACTTCAGATCATGGGACGTGTTTTTTTTTGTTGTTTTTTTGTATCAGAAAAACCAAAATTTGTTTTGCATTTTGTTGGTCTTGTAGTCTGATTCTCGCTTTGGGTGCGAGAGGTCACGTGTTCAATTCCTGGATGATCCCCAGTGCTGTATGTAGATTGTTATTTCCTCCTAAAGTATCAAAACTTCTGTGTTTTCCGAAGTAAAATGTGTTAACTGATAAATGTGATTAGTGAGTTTGGTTCTGATGTGTGATGTTCCACATTAACTAACCCTCCCTTCTTCTATGTATCTGTTCTATGTCTCTCTTCTCCCTTCTATGTCTGTCTTCTCCCTTCTATGTCTCCCTTCTATGTCTCTGTTCTATGTCTCTGTTCTGTCTCCCTTCTATGTCTCCCTTCTATGTCTCTGTTTTTTCAGATCAGAGTACCAGATATCAGCATTCCTGGATGATCTCCAGTGCTGTATGTAGATTGTTATTTCCTCCTAAAGTATCAAAACTTCTGTGTTTTCTGAAGTGAAATGTTTTAACTGATGAATGTGATTAGTGAGTTTGGTTCTGATGTGTGATGTTCCACATTAACTAACCCTCCCTTCTTCTATGTCTATGTTCTATGTTTCTCTTCTCCCTTCTACGTCTCTGTTCTATGTCTCTCTTCTCCCTTCTATGTCTCCCTTCTGTCTCTCTTCTCCCTTCTATGTCTCCCTTCCATGTCGCTGTTCTCCCTTCTATGTCTCTAATCTATGTCTCTGTTCTATCTCTCACTTCTATGTCTCCCTTCTATGTCTCCCTTCTATGTCTCTCTTCTCCCCTCTATTTCTCTCTTCTCCCTTCTATGTCTCTCTTCTCCCTTCTATGTCCCTGTTTTATGTCTCACTTCTCCCTTTTATGTCTCTGTTCTCCCTTCTATGTCTTTCTTCTATGTCTCCCTTCTATGTATCTGTTCTCCCTTCTATGTATCTGTTCTATGTCTCTCTTCTCCCTTCTGTCTCTAATCTATGTCTCTGTTCTATCTCTCCCTTCTATGTCTCCCTTCTATGTCTCCCTTCTATGTCTCTGTTCTGTCTCCCTTCTATGTCTCCCTTCTATGTCTCTGATTTTTCAGATCAGAATACCAGATATCAGCAGAACCCTGTCTGTGCAGAAGGAGTAAGGGGGTCTTGCAGGAGTATTCCCTGTGAGACAATATGCTCTGTCTTTTAGGGGGAAAATAGTTTTGACCCATGTGACGTTTGCTGGTTCAGAACATATAAATACTTCTCTCCTCTTCTCCATGGCAGAACTCTCCTAGTGAGACTTCTCTGTACGTCTGATCAACGTGTATCTTGTAAATAAACCTTTGTGTTAAACTTGAAACTGTTTGCTCTCTTATTGGATTCCAGTAAATTTCCGCCACACTGGTCTTCAGCAGGAGGCCTCCCCCAGATGATCCAGGTCCTGATCCAGGTTTCTTCCCTCTTAAAGGGGACTTTTTCATGCCACTATTTGGCTTAAGGTTTTTCTTCCACCAGGGGATTTTTTACCTGCCGTTTGCTGAAGCCGATTGCGCGGGGGTCATGTTTTGTGTCCCTGGAAAGATCCTAGAGACCACTTGTGTTGTAATAATCTGTCTGAGTTCTTAGATTTCTTATCTAGTTTATTGATCAGTACAGATAAAGTCATCATAGTGGGCGACTTTAACATTCATATGGATGTTGACCACGATAGTCTTAAGTTGGCTTTTAATTCTCTTCTAGAATTGATGGGGATTTTACAAAAAGTTAACGAACCGACGCATTATCTTAATCATACTCTTGATCTGGTCCTCGTCTACGGTGTAGAACCCAATAATCTGTTAGTGTCACATGTAAACTCCCTCCTATCCGACCACTATTTAATAACGTTTGAATTCAACATTGTCAACGTTACGCATAATAGGAGGAATTACTTTAGCAGATCTATCTGATAATGCTATTACTAAATTGAGGGCTGTGACCTCTGCAGACGTTAATTTCCTTGTCGGTAGCACTGCAGATGTGTTGCACTCAGCTTTAGATGTAGTTGCTCCTTTGAGAAAGAGTGTCTCTAACCATAGGAGCTTAACTCCCTGGTTTAACTCACATATTCGTATGTTAAAACAGAATGTGCGTAAAATGGAAAGAAAGTGGTACTCTAGTAGGTCTGTAGATATTTATTATGCATGGAAAGATAGTCTAATAGTATATAAAAAAGCGCTTCGCAAAGCTAGAACGGCCTATTATTCAGTGTTAATAGCGGATAATAAAAATAACCCACATTTTCTGTTCAGTACTGTAGCCAGGCTGACAAAGAGCCACAACTCTGTTGAGCCGTGCATCCCTGCACCTCTCAGTAGTGAAGACTTTATGAGCTTCTTTAGCAATAAAATTATTGCTAAAGAAATTATTGTCAGAATTAGAGAGGAAATCGGCCAGGCCCACCCGGCAGTGGCTGTGGGCATTTCTTCAACTTCGGCGACTCCCTTATGCTCTGACCTGAATCTAGACTGTTTTGTTCCTGTTAACCTCTCTGAGCTGACCTCAGTCGTCAATGGATCTAAATCATCCACGTGTCTGTTAGACCCCATCCCAACTTGACTACTTAAAAATGTTTTCTCTCTTATTGGTGCGACAATACTTGAACAGATCAACTTGTCCCTAGTCTTGGGATATGTGCCACAGGCTTTTAAAGTCGCAGTAGTCAAACCATTACTTAAAAAATCCTCTCTTGACCCAGACATTTTAGCTAACTATAGACCGATTTCCAACCTTCCATTTATTTCTAAAATTCTGGAAAGGGTAGTTGCAAGCCAGCTGTGTGACCATTTGTATAGAAATGATCAATTTGAAATTTTTCAGTCAGGGTTCAGAATGCATCATAGCACAGAAACAGCACTGGTTCGAGTCTCGAATGACCTTCTTATGGCCTCAGATAATGGGTTAGTGTCCATACTGGTTCTACTGGACCTCGGCTCTACTTTTGATACTATAGATCACAGCATTTTACTGCAGAGACTAGAGTATGTTGTTGGGATTAAAGTGACAGCTCTAGATTGGTTTAAATCATATCTGTCTGATAGATTCCAGTTTGTTCATGTTCATGAGGTTTCTTCAGTACAGACAAGGGTCTGCTATGGTGTCCCGCAGGGTTGTGTGCTATGGCCAATCTTGTTCAGTTTATACATGCAGCCCTTAGGAAGTATTATCCGGAACCACGGCTTTATTTTTCATTTTTATGCTGATGATACGCAGCTGTATTTGTCTATGAAGCCAGATGAAACAGAACCATTAGACAAACTTCAGGTGTGTCTTAAGGACATCAAGGACTGGATGTCCAGAAATTGTTTGCCACTAAATTCTGATAAAACAGAGGTTGTTGATTGAGGTCCCAAACAGCTGAGGAAGGGATTAGATGGTCTTGCGATGGCCTCCAGTAAAACTGTGCGAAACCTTGGTGTTCTATTTGATCAGGATTTGTCATTTAAACAGCATATTAATCAGGTTTGTAAAACCGCATTTTTCCACCTCCGTAATATTGCATAGATCAGGAGCATCCTCTCGCAGAGTGATGCCGAAAAACTAATTCATGCGTTCGTATCTTCTAGACTAGATTACTGTAATGTGTTGCTGGCTGGATGTCCAAGTAATTCTCTGAACAGCCTCCAGCTGATCCAAAATGCAGCAGCGCAAGTGCTGGCAGGAACCAGCAAGAGAGACCACGTCTCTCCAGATTTAGCTTCCCTCCATTGGCTCCCCATAAAATTTAGAATCCATTTCAAAGTTTTATTACTGACATATAAAGTCAAAAATGGCCTAGCGCCGCGATATTTACAAGACCTGATAATACCGTACGTTCCTAATAGAGCTCTCCGTTTACTCGTAGTTCCTAGTGTATCCAAATGTAGATTTGGAGGACGGGCTCTCTGTTATCAGGCACCATTATTCTGGAACCAACATCCAGTTTGGTTTAAGGAGGCTGATACCACATCCACCTTTAAAACTAAACTTAAAACATTTCTGTTTAATAAAGCATATACTTAGTGTATATTTAGTATGTTAACGTGTAACAGGCCAGTAGTCAAAGCTGCAGCTACAGGACCAGACTAGAGCAGCTCATCTTAAACATAGCTTCGGTGTAGATATGCTGCTATAGGCCTATGCTGCAGGGGGGAACCAACATGATCCACTGAGTGGTGCCCTTCACCTTCTCTGTTTCTCTTTGCCTTCCCTGTCTCTTCTTCACCTCAACCCTCAGTTATTAACAGTATCCCATAAGCATAATTGTGGTCCATTGTTCTTGTAGTTTGTTGTGCTGGTCTGGCCCTTCTTTTTCTCTTCTGTGCATGTCCTGCAGACCAGAGCCTCAGGAGCTGCTTGCTGACCAGCAGTCCTACCCTCTGACCATCCCAGTGTCTGCCTTCACCTTCTGTATGGATGTCTGTTGGATATTTGCTGACATCCCAACCTGCATTTGTCATCCCCTTGGCTCACCATCTACCCATATTACCCATATCCACAGAAGTCTTATCGGTCTACTGCTGATAGATAATTTTACTATTGTATCCTGTCTTGTACCTTTGACGGTGTGTCTTTGTCTCTATTCTTTCTTATTTCTTGCTCTACCCGGCTGGCCTTCAGCTTATGAGCCAGGTCCTACTCAAGGTGTCTTCCCTCTTAAAGAGGAGGTTTTCCTTGCCACTGTTTGGCTTAAGGTTTTTCTTCCACTAGGGAAGTTTTTACCTGCCGTTGTTTATGTAATAATTGCTCGGGAGTCATGTTCGGGGTCTCTGGAAAGCGCCTAGAGACAACTTGTGTTGTAATAGGCGCTATATAAATAAAATTGCAGCAGAGTCAGATACTGACTTGAACTGTTATATGTTAAGTAGGCATCTCCACCTGTATGTACCTATACTGGTGTGAATGGTCCATGTAGGCGTCTCTACCGTTACATACTTACACTGGTGTGAACGGTGCCTTCGGGAGGAACTGGCAGAGAATTATGGCATAGATGACTTTATGTGTGGTTGGCTGGATATATATATAATATGTTTGGTAAGTGAAAACCTTTGATCATTGCAGTCATTTGTGCTCGCATAGCCTCTGTAGCTGTCCTGGGACTCTGTGGGTGTTGAATCATCCTATGTCTGCAAAGGCTTGTAATGCATGCCATTGAGTGGGGATGCTGACGAGGACCTTGAGAATGAAACATATAGAGAGGATTTAACTGTGTTTTTTTTTTATTGTGCAACACCGAGGGTTTTAGAGTATTGTCATTTTGATTCTCTGTATGAACCTCACATGTGGTTGAATAGACAATAAACGTGACTTTGACTACTATCCTGTACTAACCAATTATGGAGATGTTTTGCAGAAGTAGCCATAAGTCAAGCAGTGTTTGCAGATAAGCAGTAGGCAGGGATCCAGTCTGGGTGGGAGAGAACAGAACCCTGATAGTGTACAAGGACGTACAAGTGTATAAGAACTGTGTGCAAGAAAATCAAGGCAGACTCACTCTGCTGACTGTGTTCAACTGTGTGACTCTCAGCTATACAGCTTAATAAACGTTATTAAATGGAGCTCTCGGGTACCATATTTATTTAACACAGATAATTCCTACATTCCCATTGCGTCACGAACAGGATTCCACACGTGATTCTCAGCATTTTGCCTCATCCTTAGGCAAAATTGTTGCAGCATTGCTGCCTTTAACAGACAAATCGGGGACTGGGTTGGACCATTCTGCCTAAACCACTGCTGGAATCCTAAAGATGCTTCCCTTGGAAGCGATCTGAACAATGATACAATGAGTTCCTTTCAATTTGGTTGTCTGGGACAGGGTTAGGGGGTTAAGTAGACAAAAGAGTCTGATTCCTCCTGTGGGTGACATTAAGCTTCAGAACACCCAGTGTTAAAAAAAAAACCCTGGGGTCTTAATGAACTTTATTAAAGAACTCTCCTCTATCGTATTTATTTAACAAAGATAATTTCCACAACTATAAGTATTTCCATCCTGTGATGAGACTCCAACACGGCTCATCTATGGACCAACGGAAGACATTTGAACTTTGGAAGTGTCTAAAAAGTGTATAAAAGCAACTGTTGTACAGGAGTCTTTGTTCAGTCACTGCAACAGTGTGATAAGAAACAATGTACTGTTGACAGGAGGAGACTTCATGGCCTGTTTCCAACATTTATTTGCTCATAAAAACATTTCAGTCAGGTTCTATGGAATCTGGCACCAGGAATTGTTCCCCTGCCCTAAGTCCAACTCTGTGATCCCTCAGAACCCTTTGTGAGCCGTGGACTGGGAGGTTTCTGTCCAGCTGGTTTGGACACCAGAGGACAGAGTTTATTCAGAGAGGAGGCGAGTGAGGAGCAGTGCTTCCGTAGCCTCATTAACAGATAGCTTGCCCTTTTGCATCTATCGACAGTAGTTGCCATTGATAATGATGATTGATTTGTACGGACGAGATTGCAGCAACCAGACTGAGATTTATCAAAGTGTCTTAAAGACAAAACAACACTCATTTGACCACATCATAAACAGTTTAATATTGTTCAGTTATTCAAAAAACCCCGGCTACAGTCTGCACTCCAGACGCTGAAACAGCTTTGGACAGAGGAAAACAGCTGCTTATATTTCGTATTTTAGGGAAATACAGATTTATAGTTTAAATTATAAATGAAGCACAAAAAAAAAAATCATTGGTTTAAAAAAGGGCTGTGAATAAAGACCAGGATGAACCCTGTGATTGGATCTGTCAGCAGCTGGAACGTCATCTGGGCTGATTGTAGCTCAGTGGTTCCTTTCTGATGTCACAGTTTGTCACATGTGCAGCAAACTAACTGCAGCTGACACCAACTGAATGATCTCAGCTGAACTGAGCTGCAGAGGAACAAAATGCTGGTGTTCACTGGGAACCATTGATGGGAAACAGACGGAAAAGCAACACATGGATCCTGGAATAATGGCTGATTCCATTGTTAAATGACCTGAAGAGGAAGAAGTTTACAAGAAATCATTCAGAACCCCTTGACAAACATTTGATTGTGTTCTGATGAAAACAAAGACAGACATGTAGAGACTGAACTATCTGTCCAACAGAGACAGTTTCTCTGACAGGAGACTCCGGATACTAAACTGAACACAGAGACACTGAAGAACCAGACCTGGGCCAGAGCCCTAACCTGAACCTGAACCCAGGATAAAGAGGTTCAGTGAATGTTGTGTTGAAGGTGTAGAGGTGGATCAGTCTGTCAGAAGAGACGCTGTAGAAAGACAGAGTTCCAGCAGGAACGTCCACATAAACAGCTACTCGGTCAGAGAATAAGGAAGAAGAGGAGGAAAATGTTACTCTGTCATTGTGCCAGACAGAGTACCGACCATCACCAAAGCAGTTGAGACTCCAGGAATGATGGTTCCCTCCAAACACACAGTCAACAGAGTCTCCTTTCCTTCTGATTCTTCTGTAACTCACTGATATAAAAATACCTCCGCTCCTCTGGACCTCCCAGTAACAGCGACCAGTCAGAACTTCTCTACACAGCAGCTGACAGACATCAAACCTGTCTGGATGATCAGGATACGACTGATCCTCCTTCACATACGTCATCGTCCTGTTGTTGTCAGACAGTTTGATGTGTTTGTTGACTGTGTTTGTGTCGATGGAGAGTTGACAGGAATCTGATGGAGAGAACAAACACAACCCAGCTGCAGTTATTATTGATCTGTCATTGATCATCGATGGACTCATGAATGAGTGATGTGACAGTGTGAAGATGGTTGAACGTGTGAATGAAATCAAAACACACTTACACTTCCTCAGACCTGGCCTCAACCATCGTCGTCCAGCAGGCTCCACCCTGAAAGAAGGAGGGGGGTCAGACCAGCACAGTCTCTCTCAGCAAACATGGACATTTCATGGCTCTCACACACACATTGTTCTACACTGATGAAGGAACCGTCCCACACTCGGACCCATGCATCTCTAAAGACATGTTCTGTGATCGTCACGTTCCAGCACAGTTTGAAGCGGTTCTTTTCATTTGGTTTCATCTGTGTTGAACCAGGAGGAGGAGGAGACCACGTCATGGATGAGTGAAGGTGCAGCTGCTGTTGTGCTGTGATGGGCCTGAAAACCACACTGCTGTGGTTCTAGTATGTTTACTGAGTCATAACGCCTCACAGCTGTGAACTGCATCTATCAGCTCTGTTGCACCAACAGATGAGCTGCAGCAACTTCATCTGCTGAAAGACCTCTGGTCAAAGCCAGAGAGCCACAAAGATGCTGTTCACAGCAGCACTGTGAAGAGTCCAGCACACTTATGATCTTCTACATCCAGACGGCTACTGTTTCATCTGCAGAGAGAAGATGTGATCAGTGTCAGAGATTGACACCTCTGGAAAACATCCTGGAGATGAAGGTTCTTCTGATTCCAGCTGGGATCATTGGGATCCAGTGTTTTTAGTGTGGGACACAGGTGATGGGCAGTGATGACCAACATCAGAACTCCAGAGGCAGGTATCTGTGCGCTCCATCAGTAAGGATCATCTCAGTTATGGTGGAGTTTAGAGGATTGTTGAAGTTTGCTCTGGTGGCTTCATCTACCAGCTGAAACACATCACATTCCTCACGCTGTTCTTTGGAAGTGTCGGAGCTGTCGGAGCATTGCTCCATGATTATTATCTCAGAGGAGGCAGAAGCTGACAGAACTTTACACAACGACAGATGTTAGTGAAGGACAGAGCCGTCCTCCTCCATCAGACACCGGGAGTCTGCAGCAGCTGTGTCCATACCTGAGAGTGTCCAGTCTCCAGCGTGGATCCTCCAGTGCAGCAGACAGAAGCTTTACTGCTGACTCTCCTGGATGGTTGTAGCTCAGGTCCAGCTCTCTCAGATGGGAGGGTTTGGAGCTCAGAGCTGAGACTAGAGAAGCACAGCCTTCCGACGTGAGCAGGCAGCCTGACAGCCTACAGACACACAACACAACACACAAGCAGATACTCTGAGAGAACTGCTCTGAAACTGAAGGTGACTCTGTCCTCGTGTTCACCTTATGGTGGCGCTGAAAGACCATTCAGAGGAGACCTTCAACATAAACCACAGTTATAACGGTCAGAAGTTCAACACTTGAGGGACTCTGACCTGAGAGACTCCAGTTTACAGTGTGGACTCTCCAGTCCAGGACACAGCTTCTTCAGTCCTGAATCCTGCAGGTGGTTGTTACTCAGGTCCAGTTCTGTCAGACTGGAGGACTGAGAGCTGAGAACTGAGGACAGACCTGCACAGACCTCCTCTGAGAGGTTACAGCCACTCAACCTGCAGAGGAGACAAAAGGGAAATATTTATGTCATTTAAACTTTGATTTTGTCATTCAACAATAAATAAATAATATCATTTAAATGAATACTGATTCATTAAACTTATTAGTCCATCTAGTCGTGTAAAACCATCAGAAACCAACTGATTCTCCAACAGAACGCGGTGACTGATGTCTAATGCAGGTCAGACATAAACCCTCACATAAACTTCACACTAACACACTTTAAAATCCTAAAACATCCCTGTTCAAAGGTCTGCTGAGTGACAGGTGAACTAACCAATCAGATCGCTGCACCACCAGCAGCTCAGAGCTGTTCGTTACAGTTCACGTCGACATGAGTGTTTTTACATTTATGAATAAAAACTGCTGTCAATATTAGTGCATCAACAATCAACTCTTTATTATACACCATCATGATATTATTTATATAGCTGGTAAAATGTGAAAGTTTTTTTTATTCACACTTATTTTTCTTTCCTGAGGACTGTTGCTGGCTGTTTCCATGGTGATGGACAGTCTTTGGAGTTACACGTCTCTGTGTTTGACCTAAGCTAAGTCTGCAGTTGAGTGGATTCAAATGAAGAGGCTGCTCTCAGAAGATAAGTCCCTGCTGAGGTTCCTGTGGTGGGATCTGAGCTGTGGCTCAGTCATGCTGAGCATAATGGACAAGGTTCTGCGCTGGGTTTGCAGCGGCACCGTCACTCAGATACTCTGAACTACCGGCTCAGGACTACAGACTGCAGCGCCGTCACAAGGCGCAGCAGCTGCAGAGGTCTGACTAGTCGGTACCATCCCCTTGGATTCAACATAAACCACAGTTGTAACGGTCAGCAGTTCAACACTTGAGGGATTCTGACCTGAGAGACTCCAGTTTACAGTGTGGACTCTCCAGTCCAGGACACAGCTTCTTCAGTCCTGAATCCTGCAGGTGGTTGTTACTCAGATCCAGTTCTGTCAGACTGGAGGACTGAGAGCTGAGAACTGAGGACAGACCTGCACAGACCTCCTCTGAGAGGTTACAGCCACTCAACCTGCAGAGGAGAGAAAAGGGAAATAATTATAACATTAAACTTTGATTTTTTTTCATTCAACAAATGAATAAATCAGATCATTTAAATAAATACTGATTAATTCAACTTTTGATCATTAAGTATCGCTGCACTACAGTCTTGATCAAAGTGATCGCTGCATTCGTCTTCATGTAAAGTTTCCTGAGATGAATTATTGTTGAGAACTGGTCCTACATGAACCTAAACTCAGCTGAACAGTGAACTGAACTGATTTTCTCCATGAACACAACATTTGATTGTAATTAAAACAGATGTGTCTGTGTTTGTCCTCACAGAACTTTCTTGGAGGCTTTGACCATTGGCAGCAGCCTCAGGAGAACCTCCTCTGAAGCAGAGTATTTCTTCAGGTCAAACACTTCCAGATCTTCTTCTGATGACAGTAAGATGAAGACCAGAGCTGACCACTGAGCAGGAGACAGTTTATCTGTGGAGAGACGTCCTGACCTCAGGGACTGTTGGACCTCCTCCACCAGAGAACCTTCATTCAGTTCATTCAGACAGTGGAACAGATTGATGCTTTTCTCTGCAGACAGATCCTCACTTATCATCTTCTTGATGTATCCAATTGTTTCCTGATTGTTCTGTGACATTCCTTGTTTTGGTTTCAACAGACCTTGTAGGAGAGTCTGGTTGGTCTCCAGCGAAAGACCAAGGAGGAAGCGGAGGAACAAGTCCAGGTGTCCATTTGGACTCTGTAACGCCTTGTCCACAGCAGTCTGGTAGAAGTGTGTCTCTGCAGTTTCATCTTCTGTGGTTTCAAGTGAACAAGAGGTTGATTGTTCCTCCAGAAGGTTGACTCCAGAGTTGATGAAGGTCCGATGGACATGAAGAGCAGCCAGGAACTCCTGAACACTCAGATGGATGAAGCAGAACACCTTGTGCTGGTACAGGTGTTTCTCCTCTTTAAAGATCTGTGTGAAGACTCCTGAGTACACTGAAGCGTCTCTGATATCGATGCCACACTCTCTCAGGTCTGAATCATAGAAGATCAGGTTTCCTTTCTGCAGCTGCTCAAAAGCCAGTTTTCCCAGAGACTTCATCATCTTCCTGCTCTCTGGACTCCAGTGTGGATCTGTCTCAGCTCGTCCGTCATAGTTGACCGTCTTCAGTTTGGTCTGGACCACCAGGAAGTGGATGTACATCTCAGTCAGGGTCTTGGGCAGACCTCCTCTCGTACTGGTTTTCAGGACTGTCTCCAGAACTGTAGCAGTGATCCAGCAGAAGACTGGGATGTGACACATGATGTAGAGGCTTCGTGATGTCTTGATGTGGGAGATGATCCTGCTGGTCTGCTCCTCATCTCTGAACCTCTTCCTGAAGTACTCCTCCTTCTGTGGGTTGGTGAACCCTCTTACTTCTGTCACCATGGAAACACACTCAGGAGGGATCTGATTGGCTGCTGCAGGTCGTGTGGTGATCCAGAGACGAGCAGAAGGAAGCAGGTTCCCCCTGATGAGGTTTGTCAGCAGCACGTCCACTGAGGTGGACTCTGTAACATCAGTCAGGATCTCATTGTTGTGGAAGTCCAGAGGAAGTCGACACTCATCCAGACCGTCAAAGATGAACACAACCTGGAAGTCTTCAACGCTGCACATTTCTTTGGTTTCGGTGAAGAAGTGATGAACAAGTTCCACCAAGCTGAACTTTCTCTCTTTCAGCACATTCAGCTCTCTGAAGGTGAATGGAAACATGAAGCGGATGTCCTGGTTGGCTCTGCTTTCAGCCCAGTCCAGAGTGAACTTCTGTGTTAAGACGGTTTTCCCGATGCCAGCCACTCCCTTCGTCATCACGGTTCTGATTGGTTCATCTCTTCCAGGTGGGAGTTTCAGGACGTCTTCCTGTCTGATGGTGGTTTCTGCTCTGTCTGGTCTCCTGGATGCTGCTTCAATCTGTCTGACTTCATGTTCATGGTTGACCTCTCCAGTCCCTCCCTCTGTGATGTAGAGCTCTGTGTAGATCTGCTGCAGAAGGGTTGGGTTTCCTGCTTTAACAACCCCCTCAAACACACACTGGTACTTCTCCTTCAGCTGAGACTTCAGTCGCTTTTGACAAACTTCAGCAAAAGTACCTGAATAAAAGAGAAATAAAGACAAGAATTTAGTGTTTTCTAACGTTTCACACAACAACTTAATTCTCCTAAAGAACCAGGTTGAACCGACACTGATCAAACAGAACTTTATGATGAGCTGTCCAATACTGACTAGAATCACTTTTACCACCAAAACACCTCTGAACATTCAGGACGTGAACGTGACAAGAACATCTGGGGGTCCTGGAGTTTCTAAGACCAGGATGTTGGCAGTAGAGCCTAGATGGGGTGTGCGTTTGTGAGTTGTTGTGTTCTTGTTGTTGTTGTTGTGGGTCTCTGTGAAGTGGAATTTCCAGGTTTAGGATTTGAAAACACCAGAAGATGATCTGATCAATAATCTGTAGAACCATCAAGACAATCTGGAGTTCACCTTGATTCCTGGAAGTATAAAAACCAGGACTAAAATCTTCCAGTTATCCGGTGGTGTTGGTGGGTTAAACATATTTATTGAGGTCCACTGCCGTCCCGTACAGGGAGGATGCTCCTGTAGGGGGTGCTGGTTCCTCACTTCATCTCTCAGTGGTTTTAATGTTGTGGCTGATCTGTGAATGTTGTTCATCTCCTGAGACTTTCTGGCTCATTTATCCAGCAGATTAAATGTTCAGAGAAATCCTCTTACTGCTCTGCAGACGCTCAGCCAGCTCCTCCTGCTTCATTCTCCTCAGGAAATTCACTGTGATCTTCACAAATGCCTCTCTGCTCCTCCTCTGTTCTTCATCCTCATCTTCCAACAGATTCTCTAGGGATTCTGGGTAATCTGGACTCAGACCCATCTGGATCTTCTTCAGCTCGTTCTTCACAAACATGACAATGTTGTCCTCCAGCAGCTGGAACAGAAGACCACATGAATGACACATTCAGACTTAAACCATGGAGACAAACATCAGATCATGTTGGAAAGACTGACAGTCCACTGGTCTACAAAGAGCAGCTGGAGGTGAACACCAACAGAACAGATGGAGAAGCAGTTGTTGTTCATGTACAGACCAGAAATATGGAGTACAGCTGTGTTTGATGCTGCTGGACAGATGGACCACTGGGAGGCTCTGAGCTCTGCTGGTCCACTCTGTGGAGGAATCATGAAGAATTAGCTCACATCATGTCTGTCCACACAGAGACAAACACAAGCTGAAGGTCCATGAAGACATGTTTGGATGAGGACAGTCAATCAGAGGACTGGCTGTGGTGGTGAAGGTTAACTGTTCCTGCTGGTCCCACTGAGAACGTACATGTAACCTCAATGAGAGCTCTGCTGATTCACAGATTTACAAGATCCAATTCTGCTCCAAGAAAAGTTACAACAACATCTAGAACATGGATAACTGATGGAGACACGAACCAGCTGATTAACTCTGGAGCGTCATCAGGATCAGTCCTCTGGAAGGTAAGACCTCCAGATGTTTCATACACAGGACAAAAGCTCATGACAGGAGATGAAGATCTATGAGGAGGAAGCTCAGATCACCATCAGGTGATGGAGGACCACAGGGGTCCAAGACTACATGGATCTACTCCAGAAGAAACATGTGGACATTCCCTAACATGAGGACTGATTTGAATACATTTAATACATTTAAATACATCTCACCTCTCTGAAGAAGACAGTTGGTCTCCTTTAAAGTCAATAAATCTTTTATCTGAGTCGTCGCTCTTCAAGGACAAACAGCTGGATTCATGTTCAAGAGAGTCTCTTTTCTGATGGACCCTGATGGAAGAATAAAGAGTTCAAAGTTCACATTTTCTGTTTTTATGAATAATAAATAATCCAATATAAAAATATTTAGTCTATTTTAAAAGTATTGAACATAAATCATTGGCAGAGTTTAGATACACTCACCTCTTTACAGCAGAATGTTGGTCTCCTTTAAAGTTAACAGGGTCGACCATTGACCGGTCGCTCTTCAAGGACACACAGCTGGGTTCAGGTTCAGGTTCAGGTCCAGGTTCAGGTTCTGGTCCATGTCCAGGTCCATGTCCAGGTCCATGTCCAGGTCCAGGTCCAGGTCCAGGTCCAGGTCCAGGTCCAGGTCCAGGTCCAGGTCCAGGTCCATGTTCATTCCTGTAATAATGACGTTTGCTGATGTGAGTTTTCAGCTCTGACATGCAGAAGAGTCGTGGACAGTTGGAGATGCTCGTCTCACCACTGAGCTTTGCTCCGACTCTCATGTTCCCCACACAGAGGGGTTTTAGAGGGACGGACTCCGTCCTCTCTGTCCTCACACTGGTCCATTCTGCTGAATTCACGTGCACATCAGCTCACACACACACCTTCATCTGCAGAGGAAACACACATCACTGGTGTTGTACAAAGACCAGCTGCTCCTGCACTGGTTTGCTCCTCTCTGTTGTTTTTATATCAGTGTCACTTGAATGCAGTCAGGAAACAGTGGGAGGTTGAGGAAGTCTCTTCTACAGCCGGATCTGCTGATCCTACCTGCTTTGAAGCTTCACTCAGGGCCTTTTCTGGTTTTCTGTTCAAAGATTAAAAACATACACTTCTGTGAACAACAGAGTTTTTACTGCAGAAACACAAAGTTGAAAATCTTGAACAAGCTGAAGGAGACTTGGTCTCTACGTCAGTCTGGTTACTGTAAATGTGAAGAAGCTCAAAGGTCAAACTGTCCTGCAGAGACACATTTCCTCCTTTTAAAGCCTCATCACACAACAGTTACACAAGCAGCAAAGAACAACTTCTTCCAGGAACCACACTTTATTTTGAAAGGCTCCACAGGAAACAGCAGTCTGATTTTAATGCTGGAGACGACAGCTTCACTCCAGGAATAAAAAAAAACCCACAAAGTTTGTTTTATGAAGAAAACTGATCATCAACTGTTCAGCACGGCGTTTTTGATCAATAATAAAACCAATAAAAACTGTTATCTACCAATCATGTAGATTTGTCTTCAGACGCAAGATTGATCAAAGTCTGCAGGTAAATCAGAAGTGAGCAGAAGTTTCTACCTTCACGTGTTTGAGTCAAAAGACAAAGTTGAAGAGTGAAATAAAGTTTGAAGTAACGATCCGGTTAACAGCAGCTGTCCTTCGTCCTCCGGTCTCACCTCACCGGCAGCTTAAACCCTCTTATGTTTACTTCCTTTTCTTTGTCCAAGAGATCACGACCAGCTGGTTGGCTGCCCGGCTCCACGGAAACTTGAACTCAGATTACTGGAGTCAAAGTCCAGAGTGATAAACATCCCATCATGCAACCACGCCCTGCTGTTGCTATGGTTACCTGTCTGACTCTACGTAACCTGCTATAACGTGAGCTAAGACAGTGGGAGGTACAGTTCTGATCCCACCTGGAAGAAAGTTCCTGTTAAGTTAATTCTTTTCATCCTGCATCTTAGGCAGCACGGTGGCTTAGTGGTTAGCACTGTTGCCTCATAGCAAGAAGGTTCCCGCTTAGATTCCCGGCCCGGTGGGTCTTTCTGTGTGGAGTTTGCATGTTCTCACCATGCTTGCGTGGGTTCTCTCCGGGTACTCCGGCTTCCTCCCACAGTCCAAAAACATGCAGGGTAGGTTAATTGATCATCCTAAATTCTGCCTAGGTGTGAATGTGAGGGTGATTGGGTGTTTGTATGTGGCCCTGGATGGACTGGCGACCTGTCCAGGGTGTACCTGCCTTTCGCCTTATATGCATCGGGATAGGCTCCGACAGACCCCCGTGACCCAGAAACGGATTAAGCGGGTATAGATAATGGATGGATGGATGGATCCTGCATCTTCATCCATCTCTCAGAGCTGGACCACTGATCAACCATTATTGAATCAAAGAGTTCGTTGAAAGGAAGAGATTCACTTTTATTCCTGTACAGATGCTTCTGGAGATCCCACAGAGATGCACAAATGTCTGAATACAGATGAGATCTGAACACTTCTACATACACCCCTTGTTTATACAATCCTGAGTTTACACAAGTCTGTTTCCGTCCTCTTTACAACACCTTTTATTATGTTTGTCTTTTGGGCTAAAACTTTCTGCTCAAGTCAACATCGTGTTTATTACAGCAAACCAGAGGTCCTTCTTTACAACCTTCTTGGTGCGTCTTACCCGGATTCCTGCCCCTCCCCTGCTGTAAGAGGTTTTCTTTTATTGCCTTTGTCTCTGCTCGTACCACTAAGTGACCAGTCCTCCTGATCAAAGGTGCTCCTTCCTTGCTGATGTAAATGTTGCTCTTGACAGAAGTTATGGTTCTTCTCACTTGTCAGAAGGAGTTTCAGTCTCAACTTGACCTTCAGGTCTGTGACTTTCACTACTTGGTCCTGACACCAGAACCATCTCATGACACCAGTGGGGTTTGTGTGGATGGTGACAGATTAGATTTCTCTTTATGTTAGTTATTTTACAACAATTGAACAAAGGACTCACTCTTGGGTGGAGCAGTGTAGGACAGCTTAGTAGTCGCTGTGATCATGAAGAACCACTTGTGTCCGGCAGCAGGGAACAGAAATTACGTTACGTTCAAAGCCTCGGTGCTGTGCACTAAATAAATTACTCTAAACACAAAGTGCAAATCTAAAATCTAAAAGAAACAAGCAACAGCTGGTTTTCCATTTTTGGCTGTTGAGACTGTCATGATGTGGATTTACAGGATTTCCATAGTTTATGTGGAACATCACACATCTGAACCGAACTGACTCACATTATTCAGGTAAAACATTTTACTTCAGAAAACACAGACGTTTTGATACTTTAGGAGGAAATCACCATCTACATACAGCCATGAGTATCATCAAGGAATTGAACAAGTGACCTCTCGCACCATAAACCACCAAAACCAGATGACCAGATTTTTTTTTTACTTAAAACAAAACACTTCATATGATCGGAAGTCAATGATGTCACAAAGGATGTCAGATTTTTCTCTGCTTTTGAATTGTTGTGGAATAACGCTGTCAAATCCCCCCAATTAATAGAAAACCACTTTTGATCCTGAATGATGTGGCCAGCTTCATCACAAAATCAGATTGTGGCTGTTTGGTTCTTCCACACGCTACTGAGGTTCCTGTTTGTTAAATGGATCAATTCCTAAATCACCAATATGTGTTGGTTCTTCAAACCTCAATCATCCAACCCACCAAACACCAAACAAGAGTCAAAGTTGTTTGACATCGGCAGAAAAGACTTGACCAGTTTTTCATGGGTGAGACTCACATACTCAACTCTGCTGTTCATCCACACATGCATGTTCCTGTGGCACCATTTCAAATGGGAATAAACAGACTTTCCAGCAGTCTTCCACATCTTCTTGAGCGGTTAAAAATGTGAAATGTGTTTTACAAATAAACTTATCTCGTCTAAGAACTGTGTCCCAACAGGAAACTGGACTAAAGAAGCAGATTGCAGTTTATACCGTTTAAAACAGAAACCTGAACAACTTAGCAACATACTAAAGACATTTGTTTCAAAAATATTTTAAAATTTTAGTTCACTGTAACAGTATAAAATCTAAGATCAGTATGTTTCAAAGATGAAACAGCAGGAGTCCTCACAGTAAAATACAGTATATTTAAATATTTACTATTCTTATTTATAGCCAATCCAATCAAACCAATCAAAATAATGAGACCTAAACGTGTGGTTGAAATTTATTACATTTACATAGAAAGTTTGTTTTATTACAGGAGTCTGAATGCAGCTGCTTACTTGAAACTAGTTAAAGTAACTTATATTGTATTTTGATTATAAAGCATTGTAAATACATAAATAACATCTGTCATCAAAAATCCCTTAAGAATGACCTTTGATACGATCACGAAAAATAAAATACAGTAGGGCAACCCTTTGGTTTACAGGTTACAGTAATTTGCAGCATTGTGTTTCTATTGTGATTTGGTGCCACCTGCTGGTCACATAAAATGTTGCATTTAGGATTCTATGAGCTTTCATTACACCGTTACAATATCATAAAAAAAAATTATCATTTATAAATAATTATATTCAATTACGCACCGGATGACAACAGGTTTTAAAAATATGTGCAGAAAGCTCAGAAAAACAAATATATGGCATATTACACTGTCACATTATTATTTTAAACATTTGTTAAAAAATGAAAGTTACAAAATTTAATTTAACTTATAATATTAAAGTAAAATTTAAGATTGTTAAGATTTTCTTGAGCGCATATAGAAAATTAAGTAAAGATTTACTATTGTACAACGACGTCAGGGATTTTATATAAAACATATGATGTTGTATTTTATATATATTATATATATAACATTATGACATAACTATTACAATCAAGTATCTAAATATATATCTTGTGGTCTTGTTTTATTTCAAATCCATTGTGACCGAACTATTAGTCAAAATAAAAATATAAAAATAAATCATTTTCAATATACTTTATTACTTTTTTTTTCTTTCTGATTGTAGACACCATTTGGGGACAGGATGTTGTTCCCCAGATGGGATCTTGAATTTTAGGAAAAAATGCAGGAATATGAAATGAATGTTTTTATAGCAACTATTTTTATACAACAAAATAATAAATTGAGAGGTAAAGCAGCCAAAACTCTTCAACAATCAGAAAAAAGTAAAAAACTTCAGAATTGAAGATCAGACACATGAATTTTCTTCTCTGAGTGAGAACTGAGCCCGGGTCATGACAGTGAGAGCGACAAATCCTGACCACTAGACCATCAGGAACACCAGCATCAGTCTCCTGAAGGGATTTCAGGCTCATGCATTGTTGCATCAGTCCATTGTTCTGGTGGATCCCTGCTTAGACTTCTGGATGAATGAATGGAAGTTTTAAAATCAAGAACATTTAATCCTCCTTGGCAGCCCTGATGGTGTCCCATCTCTTTGCTGCACTCTTCATCTCCACTGGTCCTCCTCTGCTCTTCATACCTGCTCATAAAAATGTTTCACTTATGCCACAAGCAAAGCAGAAATGACGTTACAAACAAATGTGTGCACCACAGCCAAGCTGCCACTAGATGTCATTGTTGAGCATCTTTGTGTGCTCGTCCTCTCCCTCCCTCCATCACTGTTCACTCGCACGTCAGACCGTATGTGGGACACGTGGTTCCTCCATTTTTTCAATCTGCTGTTCTCCCTT
The DNA here is from genome assembly GCA_014839995.1 of Xenentodon cancila. NCBI lineage: Eukaryota > Metazoa > Chordata > Actinopteri > Beloniformes > Belonidae > Xenentodon > Xenentodon cancila. The sequence goes on along the minus strand of CM026220.1, from coordinate 18,796,427 downwards.
TGTGTTCCAGAGGTTCTGGGTTCAATTCCTGAACCAACCCTAGTGCAGAAGATGAACTTCAGCATGATGTGTGACTGCTGTAACCCCACATCTTCACTTGCTTCTCCTTCATGCCTCAACATGACCTTCAGGACTGGCTGGTGTCCTTCATGTGAAGTGGAGGTTCCTCCTTCTTTAAAAGGGTTTCATTTGGGGGCAGCTGTCCTTCAGACAACAGCTCGTCTCTGTTGTCATTGATAGAGTTTTCTTACTCCACCATGGATAGAAATGAACCTCACAAGAGACAGTCTGCCTTTTCAGCCTTTGTAAAGGGGGAGAGCCGGTACCACTTTTACACGGAAGTGCATCCGAGCAACTCCGCCTTCCTCCTTGCACCTGCTTGTTTTTAGAAACAGCGGGTCTGGGTTGCACCTTGGTTGGTGGGTCTGGTGCCGGGGCCGGCCTCTGGGGGGGACCTCTGGCGGGGAAGGTGTGGCGCCGGTTGCTGTCTGGGTGTGTCGCGGTGTGTTGGCAGGCTCCTTCTCGTGGTTCCTGCGCCGCCTCCGGGTGTCGGCTGTGTCCCCGCCCTGCTGCCCCCGCTCCCAGCCATGTGTATCTGCGGCCGGTGGGTGGTGGTGGTCCCGGCCCCCCCTGGGCTGGTCGCGCTGCTCTGGCTCCTCTGTCCTTCTTCCCTCCCGCCTCCGCCTGCCCCACCCTCTTTGCCTGGCCGGCACCGTGGCTACTGGAGTTCGGTGTCGCTGTTGCGTCGCCGGGGCGCGTGGCGGGGACCGATGCATTGGCGGGCCACCGGCGACACTGTTTCTTGCCCGTGCGGGGCTCGATATGTTGGAGGTCGGGGGATCTGGGGGCACCTCGCGGCCTGGTTTCCTTGAGCCTGCCGGGTCTCTCGCTGGTAATGGTCTGTACTAAGGGAGGGTGTGGGATCGGCGGCCTCGGATTCCTCCCTCCCCTCCTGCTGGCTGCGGCCGCGGCCGTGGGGGGCTGGGGTGGCCCAGGGCTGGGGGGAAGGTTGGGGCGCTGATGACGATAGGAACCAACAACGGAATTGTAAGAATAACTATTTAAAGGAGGAAGTGTTTAAATGACTTAATATTATTAGTTTTGTAATAAAGAAATGTATTATTATTATTATTATATTCTTGTATGTATTTATGTGCAAATAAGTGAGTTTATATACATAGATGCATGTTTATATGTGTGTGTGTATGGGTGTGTGTGTGTGCGTGTGTGTATGAGTATGGATTGTTGTGTATATGTGTGTGTGTAGTTATATACGTGAGTGTGTTTGTGTATATATGTGCGTGAATGTATGTGATACGTATGTATGTATGAATAGCTGTGTGTGTGTGTGTGTGTGTGTGTGTGTGTGTGTGTGTGTGTGTGTGTGTGTGTGTGTATGGATAATTTATCTATCTTTCCTGTTTATGACTTTATTTTGATATATGTGGACATGTATGAGTATTTAAATACTTCTATGCCTATTATATATATATGACTTTTCAATACTGCCTCCAACTCCCCCCAAACGCTTAAACGCTCAGACATGTGATTGTAAATAGAAAGCTCCTCCCCCTTTTCTTTGTTTTCTTTTTGCTTATAACACTTGATTGTCTTGTGTCCACCTTTTACTCTTTAAACAACACATTATAAACTTCTTGACACATATTACAACACAGACACCAGACTGCACCACCACTGTCTCGTCTCTCTCTCTCCTGCTCTCTCTCTCTCCACTCTCCACACCCGGTGACTCTAGCCCTCCTCCGCAGAATATTTACACCCCTCTTTCTGACTCTTCCTTTACTCTTATCTTGTTTGATTTCTCCAGGGATTAACATTCCAAGGCTACGTGTTAGTATTTATTACATCATGATTCTACTATTGATTTGCATTTTCACAGGAAACTGGACAAGGATACGTTTGTATACACGTCTGGAGTTGTGCTCAAACTCAACATTTACATGTTAACTGGTCTTTTAATGGTCCCGTTAACATGTAAATGGGAGCGCCAGTGGTAACCGTTATCATTTTCTCTCAACTGAAAATCAGACAAGTCAGTTTTGTTAGTGGTCGTGTTCGGGCCGCTGTTTCCTGCATGAGTTTGACCACGGCAGCTCTCACCTAAAGTCTCTATGTTGGATTGAATCAGAAAAATTAGTCTGAGGTTTATTCTTGTACTTAGCTCACAACTGACTTGCCTACTCCAGTGTAGGTTCATACTGGTGGAGACGAGTACATGGAAGGTTCACGCCCGGTCCTAACTCCACATTGCAGGGACAGGTCATTCTCCATGTTCAAGTCTTTATGGATCATTTGTGAAAACTGGAATGATCAGCTTCCTTCTACATTTGAAAATTCTTATCATCAACAATCACCTTCACTCAGTCACCACAGACTACCTGTTTCAGCTTGGAACAGCTCATGGAAACATCCCATAATAGCTCATGATGTTCACTTTTGGTGAAACTGGAGTCCAGAAGAACCACTTTGCTTTTAATATTCATTATTTTGTATTTATGAATACAGACACATTTATGATATTGTTTTTATTTGCAGTTGTCCAAAGCTAGGCCAGCTCAGGTGGTGCAGCATGAGACTCTTCAGCTCATGGTTGGGGTTTGTAAGAGAAATATTATATTTACATAGTACTTATGAGTTTGAATCATTTATTCCACTGATCAGTTTAAACAGTGTCTGAACTTAATCTGACCCTAAGTGAGTGTGCTTCAACTTGCAAATATGAAGTTCCTGTATCCGTTTATCTCCTAACAAACATCTGCTTATTCTGAGAACCTCTGTACAGCCGGATCCTTGAACATCAGTTTTACGTCACTAACATGTTAGATGTGTTAAAGCTGAATATTATAAATATATATAGACAAATGTGCACATAATTTTGAATAAGAAAGAAAATTAAATGTTTTACAAGTTTTTGTCACTAATAAAAATGTGAATTGTGGCGTGTATTTTTATTCAGTCCCCTGAACACAAATGCACCATCGTGGTGTGGAGATGTTTTTGTTCAGCAGGGACAATGAAGCTGGTCAGGTTTGATGGGAACATGGATGGAGCTAAATACAGGACAGTCCTGTGACTGGGATGAAATGATGTGACAGGAGGATGTACATCTTTTAATTTTCGACATCAAAATGTTTACTTTACTCCGTGAGTGTTTTGTCAGGTCACCTGTTGCATGATACAAAGATTTTAAGTCAGATTTCTCAATGATCATCAGATTTACGTCACTATCATTTTAAAGTTGTTAAAACTGAAATGTCCATCTCAACAAACAAGTGATGAAGGATAATATTAGACTTTATTATCCAGTTCCCGTCTTTGGTCTTCCTCTGAGCCTCTTTCTTTGCAGTTCCACCTCGTCATCCTTTTACTAATTTATTCACTCTCTCTCCTCTGTACATGTCCAAACCATCTCAGTCCGGCCTCTCTCACGTTCTCTCCAAAACATGGAACATGTGCTGTCCTCCTGGTCTACTCATTCCTGATCCTGTCCATCCGCATCATTCCCAAAGAGAACCTCAACATTTGAACCTTGGATATTTCCATCTCGGGTCTCTCTTGTGTGTCAGTGTCTAAACCATAAAATATTGCAGGTCTCTCCACCGTCTTCTACACCTTTCCTTTCATTGCTTTCATTGAAATATGAGATATTTATTTAATTGGTGGAAATTTATAAATTGTACATTTCTATATTTTAAAAAATTCTTGTATAAAAGTTAAAATTCTGCACTCTGGTCATGTTGTTTTATTTCAAATGCATCGTGGCCATGTAAGGAACTATTACTCAAAATAAAAATAAATCATTTTCAATGTACTTTATCACTTGAATGTAGCTTCATCTGTTCTTAAACTCAACGTGAACCCAAGAACTACTAGTGAAATTCACTCAGATACATTCATACGACTGATGAAAGATTAAAAGGACTTTTATTTTGAAGGAGTTCAGTATCCCAGTCAAAAACATTGACAACTAAAATGAAGGCAAAATAGAAAGTTGATGTGAAAGATTATACACTGGATTATATTTATAATGACAATAGTCCTCAATTACATCAATGAGTGACATATTCTGCATCCATTTGTCACGGACCGACTGAACAGAACCCCAGAGCAGAGAGCCAAGGAAGGTAGAAAATGATTTATTTTCCCAACATGGAACACAGAACAAGGCAGGAACCAGGCTTGGCAGACGTAGCATTCCCGAAGCGGAGCTTGACTTGACTTGGCTAGGCTTGACTCGACAATCCCCAAAGCGGAAACTTGGCTTGGCTAGGCTTGACTCGACAATCCCCAAAGCGGAAACTTGGCTTGGCTTGACTCGACAATCCCCAAAGCGGAGGCTTGGCTTGGCTTGGCTCGACAATCCCCAAAGCGGAGGCTTGGCTTGGCTTGGCTCGACAATCCCCAAAGCGGAGGCTTGGCTTGGCTCGACAATCCCCAAAGCGGAGGCTTGGCTTGGCTTGGCTCGACAATCCCCAAAGCGGAAACTTGGCTTGGCTAGGCTCGACAATCCCCAAAGCGGAAACTTGGCTTGGCTAGGCTTGACAATCCCCAAAGCGGAAACTTGGCTTGGCTAGGCTAGGCTCGACAATCCCCAAAGCGGAAACTTGGCTTGGCTAGGCTTGACTCGACAATCCCCAAAGCGGAAACTTGGCTTGGCTAGGCTTGACTCGACAATCCCCAAAGCGGAACGTGGCTTGGCTAGGCTTGACTCGACAATCCCCAAAGCGGAACGTGGCTTGGCTTGACTTGACTTGGCTTGACTCGACAATCCCCAAAGCGGAAACTTGACTAGGCTTGACTCGACAATCCCCAAAGCGGAACTTGGCTTGGCTAGGCTTGACTTGGCTAGGCTCGACTCGACAATCCCCAAAGCGGAAACTTGACTTGGCTAGGCTTGACTCGACACTCCCCAAAGCGGAACTTGGCTTGGCTTGACTTGGCTGGACTTGACTTGACAATCCCCAAAGCAGAACTTAACTTGGCCCGGCTCGGCTCGGCCCGACTATTCGGACGGAAATCTCCTGGCAACCAGGAGTGGTGAGAAGGCCTGGTAAATAGGCCTGAGGCTGACGAGGGGATTGAGTGCAGGTGTCCGAAAATGGCTGGCCACGCCCCTGCCATCCACCTGGTCTGTACCACACGAAGGGGAGGGGAAAAAATACCACAACCGTCACAGTACCCCCCCCCTCAACGACCAGGCTTGTGCGGGAACTGAACATAAAAACTCCTGCAAAAGAGCCGGGGACCAAGACGAGCAGGGGGGGTGGAGGGGGCATGGCCAGAGGGCTAAGCGCACTGTCCTAGGACAGCCCTCCAAGCTTGCGTCTCTGCGGGGTTCAATTATGGCCAGGAGATTCTTCCACGGACCGACTGAACAGAACCCCAGAGCAGAGAGCCAAGGAAGGTAGAAAAAGATTTATTTTCCCAACATGGAACACAGAACAAGGCAGGAACCAGGCTTGGCAGACGTAGCATTCCCGAAGCAGAGCTTGACTTGACTTGGCTTGACTTGGCTAGGCTTGACTCGACAATCCCCAAAGCGGAAACTTGGCTTGGCTAGGCTTGACTCGACAATCCCCAAAGCGGAAACTTGGCTTGGCTAGGCTTGACTCGACAATCCCCAAAGCGGAAACTTGGCTTGGCAAGGCTTGACTCGACAATCCCCAAAGCGGAAACTTGGCTTGGCTAGGCTTGACTCGACAATCCCCAAAGCGGAAACTTGGCTTGGCTAGGCTTGACTCGACAATCCCCAAAGCGGAAACTTGGCTTGGCTTGGCTCGACAATCCCCAAAGCGGAAACTTGGCTTGGCTTGGCTCGACAATCCCCAAAGCGGAAACTTGGCTTGGCTAGGCTCGACAATCCCCAAAGCGGAAACTTGGCTTGGCTAGGCTTGACAATCCCCAAAGCGGAAACTTGGCTTGGCTAGGCTTGACTCGACAATCCCCAAAGCGGAAACTTGGCTTGGCTAGGCTTGACTCGACAATCCCCAAAGCGGAAACTTGGCTTGGCTAGGCTTGACTCGACAATCCCCAAAGCGGAAACTTGGCTTGGCTAGGTTTGACTCGACAATCCCCAAAGCGGAAACTTGGCTTGGCTAGGCTTGACTCGACAATCCCCAAAGCGGAACGTGGCTTGGCTTGACTTGACTTGGCTTGACTCGACAATCCCCAAAGCGGAAACTTGACTAGCCTTGACTCGACAATCCCCAAAGCGGAACTTGGCTTGACTTGGCTAGGCTCGACTCGACAATCCCCAAAGCGGAAACTTGACTTGGCTAGGCTTGACTCGACACTCCCCAAAGCGGAACTTGGCTTGGCTTGGCTTGGCTTGACTTGGCTGGACTTGACTTGGCTTGGCTTGACTTGACAATCCCCAAAGCAGAACTTAACTTGGCCCGGCTCGGCTCGGCCCGACTATTCGGACGGAAATCTCCTGGCAACCAGGAGTGGTGAGAAGGCCTGGTAAATAGGCCTGAGGCTGACGAGGGGATTGAGTGCAGGTGTCCGAAAATGGCTGGCCACGCCCCTGCCATCCACCTGGTCTGTACCACACGAAGGGGAGGGGAAAAAATACCACAGAGCCTCCACAACCGTCACAGTACCCCCCCCTCAACGGTCGCCACCTGGCGACCTACCAGGCTTGTGCGGGAATTGAACATAAAAACTCCTGCAAAAGAGCCGGGGACCAAGACGAGCAGGGGGGGTGGAGGGGGCATGGCCGGAGGGCTAAGCGCACTGTCCTAGGACAGCCCTCCAAGCTTGCGTCTCTGCGGGGTTCAATTATGGCCAGGAGATTCTTTCACGGACCAACTGAACAGAACTCCAGAGCAGAGAGCCAAGGAAGGTAGAAAATGATTTATTTTCCCAACATGGAACACAGAACAAGGCAGGAACCAGGCTTGGCAGACGTAGCATTCCCGAAGCAGAGCTTGACTTGACTTGGCTTGACTTGACTTGGCTAGGCTTGACTCGACAATCCCCAAAGCGGAAACTTGGCTTGGCTAGGCTTGACTCGACAATCCCCAAAGCGGAAACTTGGCTTGGCTAGGCTTGACTCGACAATCCCCAAAGCGGAAACTTGGCTTGGCTAGGCTTGACTCGACAATCCCCAAAGCGGAAACTTGGCTTGGCTAGGCTTGACTCGACAATCCCCAAAGCGGAAACTTGGCTTGGCTAGGCTTGACTCGACAATCCCCAAAGCGGAAACTTGGCTTGGCTAGGCTTGACTCGACAATCCCCAAAGCGGAACGTGGCTTGGCTTGACTTGGCTGGACTTGACTTGACTTGGCTTGACTCGACAATCCCCAAAGCGGAAACTTGACTTGGCTAGGCTTGACTCGACAATCCCCAAAGCGGAACTTGGCTTGGCTTGACTTGACTTGGCTAGGCTCGACAATCCCCAAAGCGGAAACTTGACTTGGCTAGGCTTGACTCGACACTCCCCAAAGCGGAACTTGGCTTGGCTTGACTTGACTTGGCTTGACAATCCCCAAAGCAGAACTTGGCCCGGCCCGGCCCGGCCCGGCCCGGCCCGGCCCGGCCCAGCTATTCGGACGGAAATCTCCTGGCAACCAGGAGTGGTGAGAAGGCCTGGTAAATAGGCCTGAGGCTGACAAGGGGATTGAGTGCAGGTGTCCGAAAATGGCTGGCCACGCCCCTGCCATCCACCTGGTCTGTACCACACGAAGGGGAGGGGAAAAATACCACAGAGCCTCCACAACCGTCACACCATTAATGTAAAAAATAATAATATAAAAAAGTTTTCCAAGTTAGATTTTACCCAAGTATCAAAATAATAAATAAAAAAAATAATGTAAATTAGGGAAACCTCTTTACTTTAAACCAAAGTTTCTCCTATTTCACGTGTGGAAAAGTCTCTGTTGGTCTGCTTGAATTAACGTGTGTTTTGGTCTCTACAGCCATGTTCACACTGTTGGCCCAAATGCAATTTGCAGCATTTTGCTCGTGGAGCTGCACGTAATTCTACCGACTGCAAAAGATGTTGCACATCAGTCTTTTACCAGATCTGCTCTTGTGCTCTCAGATGTTTTTACCAGGATGTGGTTTTATTGTTTTGTTTTTTGTCCCCTTTGTTTGCACATATATTATGTGTGTGTGAAAGGAAAACATGTGAAATGAAAACAATTAGTGCAGTTTATGAACATTTATTCACAAGTCTGAAAGGGAAAGAACAATTCCCTGTTTGTGTACAAGGACGTACAAGTGTATAAGAACTGTGTGTAAGAAAATCAAGGTGGACTCAAATGGTATAGCTTAATAAACTTTATTAAACGGAGCTTTCCTGTTCCATATTTATTTAACAGAGATCATTCCCACAACAACAACTATTTCCATCCAGTGATGAGACTCCAACATGGCTCATCTACGGACCAACGGAAGACATTTGGACTTTGGAAGTGTCTAAAAAGTGTCTAAAAAGTGTATAAAAGCAACTGTTGTACAGGAGTCTTTGTTCAGTCACTGAAACAGTGTCATGAGACACAATCTACTGTCGACAGGAGGAGACTTCATGGCCTGTTTCCAACATTTATTTGCTCATAAAAACATTCCAGTCAGGTTATATGGAAGCTGACACCAGGAATTGTTCCCCTTTTGCATCTATTGACAGTAGTTGGAGTTGATATTGATGGTTGATTTGTACGGACGAGATGGCAGCAACCAGACTGAGATTTATCTAAGTGTCTTAAAGCGAACCAACACTCATGTGACCACATCATAAACAGTTTAATATTGTTCAGTTATCCACAAAACCACCTCACTGAGCTGCAGTCTGCACTCCAGATGCTGAAACAGCTTTGGACAGATGAAAACAGCTGCTTATATTTGGTATTTTACAGAAATATAGATTTGGAAGAAGTTGTATTCAGTGGACGAAGTACAAAAAAAACTGGTGTGAATACAGACCAGGATGAACCCTGGCTGCTCACCAAACCTGTGCTCGGATCTGTCAGCAGCTGGAACGTCATCTGGGCTGATTGTAGCTCAGTGGTTCCTCTCTGATGTCACCGTTTGTCACATGTGCAGCAAACTAATTGCAGCTGACACCAACTGAATGATCTCAGCTGAACTGAGCTGCAGAGAAACAACATGCTGGTGTTCACTGGGAAGCTCTGACGGGAAACAGACGGAAGAACAAGATGTGGATCCTGGAATAATGGCAGCTTCCATTGTTAAAGGACCGAAAGAGGAAGAAGTTTCCAAGGAATCATTCAGAACCGTTTGACAAACATTTGATTGATGTGTTCTGATGAAAACAGAGACAGACATGTAGAGACTGAACCATCTGTCCAACAGAGACAGTTTTTCTGACAGGAGGAGACTCCTGATACTAAACTGAACACAGAGACACTGAAGAACCAGACTTGAACAAGAACCTGAACCCAGGATAAAGAGGTTCAGTGAACGTGGTGTTGAAGGTGTGGAGGTGGATCAGTCTGTCAGAGGAGACGCTGTAGAAGGACAGAGTTCCAGCAGGAACGTCCACATACACAGCTACTCTGTCAGAGACTGAGGAAGAGGAGGAAGATGTTTCTCTGTCATTGTGCCAGACAGAGAACCGACCACCATCAGAACAGAACAGACTCCAGGAATGATCGTTCCCTCCAAACACACAGTCACCAGAGGTTCCTTTCCTTCTGATTCTTCTGTAACTCACTGATATCTCAACATCTCCACTCCACTGGACCTCCCAGTAACAGCGACCAGTCAGAACTTCTCTACACAGCAGCTGACGACAGGAATCAAACCTGTCTGGATGATCAGGATACGACTGATCCTCCTTCACATACGTCATCTTCCTGTTGTTGTCAGACAGTTTGATGTAGTTGTAGACTGTGTTTGTGTCGATGGAGAGTTGACAGGAATCTGATGGAGAGAACAAACACCACCCAGCTGCAGTTATTATTGATCTGTTACTGATCATCGATGGACTCATGAATGAGTGATGTGACAGTGTGAAGATGGTTGAACGTGTGAATGAAATCAAAACACACTTACACTTCCTCAGACCTGGTCTCAACCATCGTGGTCCAGCAGGCTCCACCCTGAAAGGAGGAGGGGGGTCAGACCAGCACAGTCTCTCTCAGCAAACATGGACATTTCATGGCTCTCACACACATATTGTTCTACACTGATGAAGGAACCGTCCCACACTCGGACCCATGCATCTCTAAAGTCCTGTCCTGTGGTCGTCACGTTCCAGCACAGTTTGAAGCGGTTCTTTCTTTTGGTTTTTATCTGTGTTGAACCAGGAGGAGGAGGAGACCACGTCATGGATGAGTGAAGGTGCAGCTGCTGTTGTGCTGTGATGGACCTGAAAACCACACTGCTGTGGTTCTAGTATGTTTACTGAGTCATAACGCCTCACAGCTGTGAACTGCATCTATCAGCTCTGCTGCAGCACCAGATGAGCTGCAGCAACTTGATCTGCTGAAAGACCTCTGGTCAAAGCCAGAGAGACACAAAGATGATTTTCACAGCAACACCGTGAAGAGTCCAGAACACTGATGTTCTTCTACGTCCAGACGGCTACTGTTTCATCTACAGAGAGAAGATGTGATCAGTGTCAGAGACTGACACCTCTGGAAAACATCCTGGAGATGAAAGTTCTTCTGATTCCAGCTGGGATCATTGGGATCCAGTGTTTTTAGTGTGGGACACAGGTGATGGGCAGTGATGACCAACATCAGAACTCCAGAGGCAGGTACCTGTGTGCTCCATCAGTAAGGATCATCTCAGTTATGGTGGAGTTCAGAGGATTGTTGAAGTTTGCTCTGGTGGCTTCATCTACCAGCTGAAACACATCATGTTCCTCACGCTGTTCTTTGGAAGTGTCGGAGCTGTCGGAGCGCCGCTCCATGATTATTATCTCAGTGGAGGCAGAAGCTGACAGAGCTTTACACAACGACAGATGTGAGTGAAGGACGAAGACGTCCTCCTCCATCAAACACCGTGAGTCTGCAGCAGCTGTGTCCATACCTGAGAGTGTCCAGTCTCCAGCGTGGATCCTCCAGTCCAGCAGACAGAAGCTTCACTGCTGAATCTCCTGGATGGTTGTAGCTCAGGTCCAGCTCTCTCAGATGGGAGGGGTTGGAGCTCAGAGCTGAGACCAGAGAAGCACAGCCGTCCGACGTGAGCAGACAGCCTGACAGCCTGCAGACACACAACACAACACACATGCAGATACTCTGAGAGAACTGCTTTGAAACTGAAGCTGACTCTGTCCTAGTGTTCACCTGATGGTGGCGCTGAAGGACCAGTCAGAGCATCAGCAGAAACACTGGAATTCACCCCAATCAGACAGATGTAGTTGGGACGTTTCAGTCTGAACTAAACTGGTGGATGAACATCAACATACAGAGAGTCCCACTGCTGCTGAGGCCGACAGCATCCAGACATGGAGAGAGACGTGTGGAGAACATCATGTGACCTGGACATGTGACATCACACTCCATGGTTGACGTGTCTGTCCTCAACACTTTATTTAGTTTTATAGTCAGATAAGTCAGCTGTGGTTAAAGGTCACGTTAATGAGGTTCATTTCAGGGAAATAAACATTTTACTTTGGGACTATTTTCTCAACCAAACAGCGTTCGTGTTTCCAGGGACGTTGTTTGGTCTGAAATGTTCATGAAAATCTTTTCCATGTTTTGGTTCTAGTGGTGATGCTGAACGCTCTGTGGATGCGTCATCATCAACTTCATTCTGGACCATCTTTCAGAGAAAGTCCATGTTCATCCAGATCCTGGTTTTCTCTTCTACCTTTCACTCAGCTGCACCACAGCGGTCCACCGAGACCTCATGGATGATGTCACATCATCGCTGCTGGTTTCAACTCCACATAACAAACATGGAATCAATCAATTGTTCTCATGATGTTGATTTCTGTCACTTCTGTTAACTCTGAATAAAAGTTTAGCTCGTTCACTGACTTGTTACCATTCAATCATCAGAAATGGCTCAATGACAGAATCTGAATCAGTCCAGAACCTTGTTGACGTCCAGACAGAATGAATCCAGGTTAGAAGAAGAGACACTTCTGCTGCTGAGGTTGGTCACCATTGGACACTTATTTGTGCTCCAGTTGGATCATTTTAGGGAAACTAATTCAATATTAAAAAGGAAAAGTTTTAAAGTCTGACATAAAAGTTTAATTTGAGAACTTTTATTGATAAAGAAGTTCAGATTAGAAATGAGAGCTTAGAGATGTTCACATGTGGACAAACTTGTTGATGCTCTTCAATTAAAGAAAGAAAATAACCACCAACGATCACTGAAATAACTTGAAACTGACCAAAGTATAAAAAAGAAATGTATTTGGACTTGGTGGAGCCCTTCTCCTCATCATCACCAACACAGTTGTGACGACTGTCTGCAGGCTTCAACAAGATCTGAACCCAGTTACAATTATTACAATTCTCTCTCCAACAATCCTTCAACATAAACCACAGTTATAACGGTCAGCAGTTCAACACTTGAGAGATTCTGACCTGAGAGACTCCAGTTTACAATGTGGACTCTCCAGTCCATGACACAGCTTCTTCAGTCCTGAATCATGCAGGTGGTTGTTACTCAGGTCCAGTTCTGTCAGACTGGAGGACTGAGAGCTGAGAACTGAGGACAGACCTGCACAGACCTCCTCTGAGAGGTTACAGTCACTCAACCTGCAGAGGAGATAAAAGGGAAATATTTACGGAGTTTAAACTTTGATTCTGTCCTTCAACACATGAATAAATCAGATCATTTAAATGAATACTTATTAATTCAACTATTGATCATTAAGTATCGCTGCACTACAGTCTTGATCAAAGTGATCGCTGCATTCGTCTTCATGTAAAGTTCCCTGAGATGAATTATTGTTGAGAACTGGTCCTACATGAACCTGAACTCAGCTGAACAGTGAACTGAACTGATTTTCTCCATGAACACAACATTTGATTGTAATTAAAACAGATGTGTCTGTGTTTGTCCTCACAGAACTTTCTTGGAGGCTTTGACCACTGGCAGCAGCCTCAGGAGAACCTTCTCTGAAGCAGAGTATTTCTTCAGGTCAAACACTTCCAGCTCTTCTTCTGATGACAGTAAGATGAAAACCAGAGCTGACCACTGAGCAGGAGACAGTTCATCTGTGGAGAGACGTCCTGACCTCAGGGACTGTTGGACCTCCTCCACCAGAGAACCTTCATTCAGTTCATTCAGACAGTGGAACAGATTGATGCTTTTCTCTGCAGACAGATCCTCATTGATCTTCTTCTTGATGTATGTGATAGTTTCCTGATTGTTCTGTGAACTTCCTTGTTTTGGTTTCAACAGACCTCGTAGGAGAGTCTGGTTGGTCTCCAGCGAAAGACCAAGGATGAAGCGGAGGAACAGGTCCAGGTGTCCGTTTGAACTCTGTAACGCCTTGTCCACAGCAGTCTGGTAGAAGTGTGTCTCTGCAGCTTCATCTCCTGTGGTTTCAAGTTTACAAGAGGTTGTTTGTTCCTCCAGCAGGTTGACTCCAGAGTTGATGAAGGTCCGATGGACATGAAGAGCAGCCAGGAACTCCTGAACACTCAAATGGATGAAGCAGAACACCTTGTGCTGGTACAGGTGTTTCTCCTCTTTAAAGATCTGTGTGAAGACTCCTGAGTACACTGAAGCTTCTCTGATATTGATGCCACACTCTCTCAAGTCTGACTCATAGAAGATCAGGTTTCCTTTCTGCAGCTGCTCAAAAGCCAGTTTTCCCAGAGACTCCATCATCTTCGTGCTCTCCGGACTCCAGTGTGGATCTGTCTCAGCTCCATCGTCATACTTGACCTTCTTCAGTTTGGTTTGGACCACCAGGAAGTGGATGTACATCTCAGTCAGGGTCTTGGGCAGAACTCCTCCCTCTCTGGTTTCCAGGACTGTCTCCAGAACTGTAGCAGTGATCCAGCAGAAGACTGGGATGTGGCACATGATGTGGAGGCTTCGTGATGTCTTGATGTGGGAGATGATCCTGCTGGTCTGCTCCTTATCTCTGAACCTCTTCCTGAAGTACTCCTCCTTCTGTGGGTTGGTGAACCCTCTGACTTCTGTTACCATGGATACACACTCAGGAGGGATCTGATTGGCTGCTGCAGGTCGTGTGGTGATCCAGAGACGAGCAGAAGGAAGCAGGTTCCCCCTGATGAGGTTTGTCAGCAGCACGTCCACTGAGGTGGACTCTGTAACATCAGTCAGGATCTCATTGTTGTGGAAGTCCAGAGGAAGTCGACACTCATCCAGACCATCAAAGATGAACACCACCTGGAAGTCTTCAAAGCTGCAGATTCCTTTGGTTTCAGTGAAGAAGTGATGAACAAGTTCCACCAAGCTGAACTTTCTCTCTTTCAGCACATTCAGCTCTCTGAAGGTGAATGGAAACATGAACCGGATGTCCTGGTTGGCTCTGCCTTCAGCCCAGTCCAGAGTGAACTTCTGTGTTAAGACGGTTTTCCCGATGCCGGCCACTCCCTTTGTCATCACGGTTCTGATTGGTTCTTCTCTTCCAGGTGGGAGTTTCAGGACGTCTTCCTGTCTGATGGTGGTTTCTGCTCTGTCTGGTCTCCTGGATGCTGCTTCAATCTGTCTGACTTCATGTTCATGGTTGACCTCTCCAGTCACTCCCTCTGTGATGTAGAGCTCTGTGTAGATCTGCTGCAGAAGGGTTGGGTTTCCTGCTTTAACAACCCCCTCAAACACACACTGGTACTTCTCCTTCAGCTTAGACTTCAGTTGCTTTTGACAAACTTCAGCAAAAGTATCTTAATAAAAGAGGAATAAATAAAAGAATTTAGTGTTATAAAGTTCACACAACAACTTAATTCTCCTAAAGAATCAGGTTTGAACTGACACTGATCAACCAGAACTTTACGATGAGCTGTCCAGTACTGACTGGAATCACTTTTACCACCAAAACACCTCTGAACATTCAGGACGTGGACGTGACAAGAACATCTGGGGGTCCTGGAGTTTCTAAGACCAGGATGTTGCCAGTGGAGCCTAGATGGGGTGTGGGTTTGTGGGTTGTTGTGTTCTTGTTGTTGTTGTGGGTCTCTGTGAAGTGGAATTTTCAGGTTCAGGATTTTAAAACACCGGAAGATGATCTGATCAATAATCTGTAGAACTATCAACACAATCTGGAGTTCACCAGGATTCCTGGAAGAGGAAAACCAGGACTAAAATCTTCCAGTTATCTGGTGGTGTTGGTGGCTTAAACATTTTTATTGAGGTCCACTGCCGTCCCGTACAGGGAGGATGCTCCTGTAGGGGGTGCTGGTTCCTCACTTCATCTCTCAGTGGTTTTAATGTTGTGGCTGATCTGTGAATGTTGTTCATCTCCTGAGACTTTCTGGGTCATTTATCCAGCAGATTAAATGTTCAGAGAAATCCTCTTACTGCTCTGTAGATGCTCAGCCAGCTCCTCCTGCTTCATTCTCCTCAGGAAGTTCACTGTGATCTTCACAAATGCCTCTCTGCTCCTCCTCTGTTCTTCATCCTCACTCTCCAACAGATTCTTCAGGAATTCTGGGTAATCTGGACTCAGAACCCTCTGGATCTTCTTCAGCTCGTTCTTCACAAACATGACAATGTTGTCCTCCAGCAGCTGGAACAGAAGACCACATGAATGACAAAATCAGACTTAAACCATGGAGACAAACATCAGATCCATGTTGGACAGACTGACAGTCCACTGGTCTACAAAGAGCAGCTGGAGATGAACACCAACAGAACAGATGGAGAAGCAGTTGTTGTTCATGTACAGACCAGAAATATGGAGTCCAGCTGTCTTTGATGTTTCTGGACAGACGGACCACTGGGAGGCTCTGAGCTCTGCTGGTCCACTCTGTGGAGGAATCATGAAGAATTAGCTCACATCATGTCTGTCCACACAGAGACAAACACAAGCTGAAGGTCCATGAAGACATGTTTGGATGAGGACAGTCAACCAGAGGACTGGCTGTGGTGGTGAAGGTTTACTGGTCCTGCATTTAAATAGATCTCACCTCTCTGAAGAAGACAGTTGGTCTCCTTTAAAGTCAATAAATCTTTTATCTGAGTCGTCGCTCTTCAAGGACAAACAGCTGGATTCATGTTCAAGAGAGTCTCTTTTCTGATGGACCCTGATGGAAGAATAAAGAGTTCAAAGTTCACATTTTCTGTTTATATAAATAATAAATAATCCAAAATAAAAATATTTAGTCTATTTTAAAAGTATTGAACATAAATCATTGGCAGAGTTTAGATACACTCACCTCTTTACAGCAGAACGTTGGTCTCCTTTAAAGTCAAGAGGATGGGCCTTTGACCGGTCGCTCTTCAAGGACACACAGCTGGGTTCAGGTCCAGGTTCAGGTCCAGGTTCAGGTTCTGGTTGAGGTTCAAGTACAGGTTCAGGTCCAGGTTCAGGTTCTGGTTCTGGTTCAAGTCCAGGTCCAGGTCCAGGTCCAGGTCCAGGTCCAGGTCCAGGTCCAGGTCCAGGTCCAGGTCCAGGTCCAGGTTCATTCCTGTAATAATGACGTTTGCTGATGTGAGTTTTCAGCTCTGACATGCAGAAGAGTCGTGGACAGTTGGAGATGCTCGTCTCACCTCTGAGCTTTGCTCCGACTCTCATGTTCCCCACACAGAGGGGTTATAGAGGGACGGACTCCGTCCTCTCTGTCCTCACACTGGTCCATTCTGTAGTTCTGTCAACAACAGAGTTTTTTTCTTTTCAGCGCAGCATTTTTGATCAACAATAAAACCAATAAAAATACTGTCATCTACCAATCATGTAGATTTGTCTTCAGACACAAGATTGATCAAAGTCTGCAGGTAAATCAGAAGTGAGCAGAAGTTTCTGCCTTCACGTGTTTGAGTCAAAAGACAAAGTTAAAGAGTGAAATAAAGTTTGAAGTAACGATCCGGTTAACAGCAGCTGTCCTCCGTCCTCGGGTCTCACCTCAGCTGCGTCGTGAAGAACTGAACTGTCAGCAGCAAATGCCGAACAACCTTTGCACCGTCATCCTTTTCAGGAAGTGGAATAGGGTCGACTATTCAACACGGATGAAGTTGTGGTCTAAGTGAAACAAGTCTCTTACACATGCACATGCACATGTACACTCCACCCACCACAGACTGGAACATTTTGTCCGTTTGCTTGTTTCCTGTCTCTGCTTGTGTTGTGTGTCGTCTTACTTCGTATCACAAACTCTGATTAAAACTGATCATTTTTACTGGTTGTATTTTAGTTCTATTTGTTTTGTATGTTTTCAAATCTGTGAGTCCAACCACAGACAAAGACTTTCAAAGTACAGGAAACCTGCATGCAGAGCATCAACACTCAGCTTCCTGTCTCTCCTCTCACTTCCTCACTCTCATTCTTACTCAATCTTTCTCCGTCTCTCTCTCTCCGTCTCTCTCTCTCTTTCCTGCCCAGCTCTGCCACAGCCAGCTGAATCTGTGGGTGTCAGCAGTGAAAAGAACAAGAGGAAGTCCCGTGTCCTGGATGACGCTGCCGTTCTGGTGGCTGCAGTAGTGAACAGTACTGACACTTGTGTCCTTTTTCTTTTGTTTTTGGCTTTTTTCCTGCAGAAAAGCCTTAAGATTGCATTTACAGAACATGACCTCCGAGCACTCGATTAAAGAGCTCTGCTCCGTCATTTGAAGTTTGATTCTCTAATAACATTCTGTCTTATCTGCTTAAACGTTGAAATTATAGTAAAAAACCTATATTATAGTTTCTTACTATACTTGCTAAACAGTTGTAACAAGACAGATTTTAAAAATGGATTATTTAAAATAACATGGCAGGTTCTGCATAACAGTTGTTCACCAGAAATACTGGATCAATAAGACCAGAAACTGATCAATGCAAACATGTCTTTGTTGTGGTTGATTTCCAATATTGTGACGAGGATCGATGAGGACCACACTGATACACATATTTGTGTTTCTGCGGCTTAAACTAGTTTTCGGGTTCAAATAACTGCTGTCCTCTTTTTATTTTAACGATCAGTCATGTCAGAAACAAAACTGACATGTTGAAGTGGATGAGGCTTTGATGAAGACAGGAAGTGGAGGCTTCACGTCTTAGCTGTCACTAGAAATAACCTCTAACTCCACAAGACTGCAGCTACAAAAACTCCATAATGTTACATGACGAGTACAGCAGCTTGTTCTGTCTCACGTTTTCAACATCTTTACTCAATACTGCTATGACATATAACTTTGTTTGGTAGAGATGAGGTGAAAGCAGCAGAAGTGATCTTTGGACCATCATCTTAAATGAAAGACTGTGTTACCATGACGACTGAAGATGGATGTAGGAACTGGGTGACATCAGGATTGGTTGCAGCAAAAGAAGAAGTGAGAAAAGTGAGGGACATTTTTGACTGATCAAAAGAACAAGAAAATATAACCGGTCTATTCTATAATATATATATAATGTCACATTTTAGTTGAAAAACAGAAGAGGGTTCTGCTTAGGTTTCTTTGTGATTCATCCCAGCAGCGTCTCTGAGGAACCACGTGGTACCTCAGACAGTCTGATGTGCGCGTAAACACTCCAGCTCGGCCGTGGTGCACACAGTTTCCCCACGCTGCTTCAAATCCTGCAACAACACTTAGTGTTTCCTTCTTTTTAAAACATTGACTGACCAACTAGAGATTTGATCTTCTGAACATAAACACAACCATCATCCAATACTCAGTCAATTTGTAACAATATTTCAGTTTTACACAAACATGCATTAATAATTATATTTTTTTAATTGTTGCTTCTATCAGGATGAACTTTTACTTCAGCACTAAAACAACAATTAACAATTAACAACTTAAAACAACAATTAATATTAAACAGTAAAAAACTAAAATAGCAGAAGATACATAAATGCAACAGAAATGAAGGTGCTCTGTATTACAGTCAGTCGTAGAGTTTTGTATCTGGTTTCCTGGTTTTGTTAATAAAAACAACAATAACAGATCTTCACTTTGACGAGTGCTACTTACTTCTTTTTGTGATGTCATCAATTACATCACATGTCTGATGTTCCAAGTTCCAAAGATAAAGTTCGTATTTATAACATTGTGCATCAGACCCTGTATTTGATTTGATGATGATGATCTGAACACGGTCCCAAATGTAGCAACAGCGCCCTCTGCTGTTTAAATGTAAATAAACATTTTGCTTTAGTTCACAGTTACGTTCTGCAGAATAAACCAGACCTGTTTCTGACTCTGTGCAGATGCCTGGACTCGTCACAGCCACTACAGGGGGCTGACAAGTAACAAGGTGGACATAAATGTACAGCAGTCGTGGAGAAATGAAGTTTTCTGTCCAGCTAAGTTATTACAGGGAAGTCTGTGGAGGTGTAAAATATCCTGATGTCTCTGATGTTTGTCATGATTCAGAGCTAGAAATGGTTCTCATGACAGAAGGGGGTTTCTCTATCTAGGAATGAAAGCCAGACCTTGTGTTGGACGTTATATTCCTTGTGGTGGTTTGTAAGTTTACGTTATTGTGTTTTCATGTTGCTGTGACAGAATAGTTTCCTTTTTATTCCAGTCTTCTCTTAGTCATGTGTCTTATTGATCCACAGTTCTTAGTCACATTTATTGTCACTTTTAGGACTGAACTACTTATAATAAATTAATTGCACTCATATTGATTTATTGATTGATTTGAGCTGACATTATATATGTCAGGTACTGGGACATTTGAAATATTTTATATTGGTATTATTGTCGTGCTGTCTATGTGTTATTGGAACTGTTCTTGATTTTGTGGTTCATGTTGTTAATACAAAGAGCTCCCTTCATTGACAGAATAGTTTCCTTGTCTGTGCTTCTTAATTGTCGCTGTCCAGTGCTGAAACCGATGACACTCCCACACTCATGTTTGCTGTCATGAGGAGAGTTTTATTAAGCTTGTTTGCTGAAATAACTCAGCTGGGAGAGTGATAGACTGAAGGTGTAAAGGTTCCTGGTTCAATCCCGGTATGCAGCAGAAGACTAGCAGAGGCAGAAAATCAAGACATTGCGAATAACTGTAACAGCTGCACAACAAATGCTCTTACAGCTTTTAATTCATTTTTCTACAAAATTTGAATTTGAATACCAGCAACAACATGATCAAATGTTTCAAATATGAGTACGAAAAATTTAAAATCACTCATCTTTCACTGTAAAAGTATATTTTTATACTTGATAATACAGTCCTGTGTCAGAGGTGTGGTCAGGGCAGGGCTCCAAGGTTACCATGGAAACACCAGCTGTGTCACTGCCTCCTGTGAGAGAATTCCACAGCTTCACAACAGTTTTTCCAAATGTTTTTAGTCCATTACTACATCCAGATTTATGGCCTGGTTTGTGGTATTTAGGTATATAAATTGAAGCTCTGTGGTGACCTGGTGACCAATTCTTTAGTGGTTTAATTAATATATTGCGGTCAACTGTATCAAATGAAGCACTGAGATCTAACAAAACTAAGACTGACATTTTGCCACTGTCTGTATTCAAGCATATGTCATTAAACCTTTGGTCAGAGCCGTCTCAGTGCTGTGGTCTAAAACAGGGGTCGGCAACCCAAAATGTTGAAAGAGCCATATTGGACCAAAAAAAAAAAAAAAAAAACAAATATGTCTGGAGCCGCATAAAATTAAAAGCCTTATAATGAAGGCAACACATGCTGTATGTATCTATATTAGCCTACTATAAAAATGACTAAGTTGGCTACAAATACATAATGAGCCTTCATGATTAAATGTTTATTTTTCCTGCAGTGCATCCTGTGGAGAATGACGCACCACGTCACTACTCTGTTGTACGATGCCGCCTCAAGTTTCACTTCATTACAATATTAATGATTTATGTTTTATTGCTTTGATGAAATTAAGGAAATGCAATAAAGAAAACAGATTTTTTATGTCATTTTTATTTTGAGGATTCCAAAAAACCACATCAAAATGAAACGTGAAACAAAGTGCGAGAAAACGCAGCCTGCATTTATAAAAATAAAACATCAGCCTTTTGAAAAGATAAAGTATATAAAATCAAATTAATACAGTTTAAGTTTGATTTTTGTGCAAATGCCAAGCAAGTCAGTGCAAGGGAGAAATGCAGCAGCATCCTCTTCTCTTCTGACACGCAAACAACGCAGCTATCCTCGGACCTGAGCATCAAAACACAATAATACCCCTACAGGCCCATCGGAGTTCACATACCTGCATAAAAGTCAGTCTGTTCAGTATCGGTCACGTCACAGGACTCATCACAACTGAGTTTGCTGGCGCTGAATTAATGTCCTGGATTTGCTGATCGGTGATGTTTCCTGCCATTTTAATGGTCCTTTGCTTCGCTGTCTTAGCGGAGAGAGGCGTGTCTTTAATTTATTGTATTATTTCGGTTTTGATTTTGAAGTCTGCAAATAGGTGTTCTGGTATGTTTTCTGCACTTTATTATCTCCCAGGTTGCAACAAAACTTGCAGCAGTAGTGGTGTTTAGAGATGCAATCCACTTTTTAAATCTATTTTTGCGCTCCTCTAATTTTTCCAATCGCACTTTTTCTCTCACTCCCAACTGGGTACTCGGCTCCACTCCAGTGGATCATTTGTTCTGTTCACCTTTAAACTGGGTCGACTCAGACCAGGAATCTGTTCATGTCTGTTAATAACAACAGACCTACTTGGGTTTGTAATGTTTGATTGATGAATGAAGAGCATCCGTCCCTGTGTGGGTTTGAACCAGGAACATTTCAATCAACAGCTGAACGTGTTCATCCACTGTACCACAGAGACATAAGAAAACTTTTATCTGGGTGTTTGTGGTCTTCACCTGAAACCACCTCTTCATCGGTTTCTTCTGCTACATCTGTGTCCGATCCCTGGGAAGGAATAGTAGAACATGTGCAGAGTGTTCAGACCAGTTTCAGTCCAGTTGAACGTTTACATGCTGGGATCATCCTGACATCAACCACATTATCTGGATGTTTTCATTCAACTGGGACCAGTTCAGTTTAGTTTCACAGTTCAAACCTGAAAAATGTGATTAAACACAAGAACATCTAAACAGTTGTTCTTGTGTTTTACTTCACTGCTCCAGTATTCATGTGGAGAAGTTTCCATATTTTAAATTTGATGTGACAAAATCATTTTTTTCACGTGTTTTTTTCATTTATTTATTCAGATTTCTATTGTTACTATTGTTTAATTTAATGAGTTATTTATGACGTCCAGAACCATCATCCTGTGTGACATCATTAATGACATCACCTGCTTCTGATTGTGTGACATGAGTTTTCTTTTTTCCTTTTTCCTTTTTTTTAAAAAAAAGCAAACAAACATTTTTTACTTTAAACCAGTGTTTTGTGGCTTGTTGGTCTTGTAGTATGATTCCTGCTTTGACTGCGAGAGGTCTAGTATGAAGAGTTTCAGGACAGACACGTGACTCTCTGCTCCCATTTAACATGAACTCCTCAAATAAACATCAACTATTCCTGAATTATTCCTTCCCAGGGATCAGACACAGAAGTAGTGAAGACCACAAACACCTGTGATTTTACATTTTTTTGTAATGTAAAACATTACAACATAATCACCAGGTTTTCTGTGTGTGTGCATAGTTGCATGTTCTCATGGTTCTTATGTTAGAGTTGGAGGTTTTTAGGGAAAATTAGGTCCTGAATAATTAATTCATAGATACCGTAGCACACCTGCGGCATTATTTAATGCGATGTCTTGCTGTCCTGGCTGTTTGCTGCTGTTGAGTGCAGCAGATCCAGATCTGTACAGGCTGAGTGCTCTCAAGGCCGTGGGTCCGGGTTTCCCTGCTCCTGGATATATAATTGGGATTCTTCTGCTGCTGCTAATCTGTGGTTTTCTGGTGGTGACTTTGCTTAGAACATCCTCCTTACTGTCATGTTTACTAGCCGCTGCTGCAGATGATTGCCTCCAGAAGTGACAGATATTTTAGCCCACCAGCTCCAACGTGAGGATGGTATAAGTGCGACTACACCTACTCTTTTAGGACTGTGGAGGTGGCTGTTTCAATCTGTTGTTATTGGTAGTTTGTGTTTTGGTTGCTGATGTCATGAACAGAGCTCAGAGGACATGTGTTGTGTTGAGCGAGTGAGTGTTGGAGAATTCATGGGGTTCTTTATTACAATCAGTAATATATCAAGATAACAATATCAAGATATTGTGATATTATAAAGAATGATAGTTCTGGAGGTAAGAACAAACCTGAAACCTGAGCTAAGAAGCATAATTGATGAAAGACATTGGACATTGTTTGTGGTGTCCCCCAGGGGTCAGTATTGGGACTTACCAATTTTTTGTAATGTAAAACATTACAACCATGGTAATCACCAGTTTTTCTGTGTGTGTGCATAGTTACACATTCGCATGGTTCTTTTTTTAGAGTTGGATCTGTTTGGGGGAAATTAGGTCCTGAATAATTCATTCATAGATACTGTAGCACAACGGCGGCATTATTTATTGCAATATCTTGCGGTCCTGCCTGTTTGCTGATGTTGAGGGCAGCAGATGCAGGGCGTCTCTGTACAGGCTGAGTGCTCCAGTTCTCCTCATTCCTGGATATATATAATTGGGATTCTTCTGCTGCTGATCAGCTTCTGTGGCTTTCTGGTGGTCATCCTCCTTACTGTCATGTTTACTGCAGATGATTGCCTCCAGAGGTGATGGATATTTTGCCTTTGTCCGGTTACCTGGACCAGGGTGTCAGTTAAAGACGTGAACCACCCAGTGACTCCAAGACACAACACTGATTATGTGTGCAAGTGTGTTAATCACAAAAAGATGTGAAAACCATCCCAACCTGACATGAACCTGCATTCTTTCCATTTATTTTTCATCTCATTCAAAGAGGCTTTACAATTTCAATCTTAAGGATGTTTTTTACAGATTAAAATTCAACCAGGTCAAGTAGATCCTTTCACAGCAGTAGATTAAAGCACAGCTTACTAATATATTAAAACAATGTTAATATACTGTAGTATTCTGGTTTCTGTTGACTTGTTCTTTGCAAATGACTACTGATCCTTTAATGAGCTGGTTTGAGCATCAAGAAATCTTCACACTGATGACTGACATTCATGACGTCCAAAGATTATCCTTTGTAAAATCATCACGACTTTGATGACGTCAAAGAGTTGTGACAGAGAAAGTGACTGTAAAGCAACAACAAGAACCACAACTATTATCTAGAAACCATGAGAACGTGTAACTGTGCATACACAGAAAAACTGATGATGATAATAAAAATCTGGGTTTAATCTCTCATTAAGGTGCTGATAAGACATTCAAATAACATTTTAATGTTAACAACCATATCTGAGTTTTTAGAGTTTGACTGATGAAAGAAGAGCGTGCCATCACTGGGTGGATTCAAACCACCAACCTTTCAGTTAACAACCAAATTCACTCACCCACTGTACCACAGAGAGAAACAAAGACGTTGATAAATGCTGCATCAGATACAAACTCTTGTAAATACTAACTATCATGTAGCCTTGGAGAGTCATCAAAGACACCTGATCTCCCTGATGACATCACAGAATAGTGCATAAGGAAGTTCTATATAAAACTAAATAAATTGCTCTAAAGAGAATGTTTTGGTCATTCCTTCCTCTTTTCACAAACAGCTGTATGAACTCTGTGGAACGCTATTTAAGTGAGAAATTTTTACTTTTTTAATGATGTTTTGACAGTAGGTTTTATTTTTGGCCATATATGATCAATATTCCAAATAAATAACCAAGTCAATTCTTTTATATATGCCTACACACTTTTACAGGTATGTTTTTTTTTCTTATTGTTTTTTTATTTCTAAATCTACCTTTAATGTTTCTTTTGCATCCTGCTGTAGGTTCTATGTAAAGCAGTCTTTGGAGCAGTCCTCTTTATCTTCCTCCTCCTCTTCCTTACAAATACTTTTTAATAAGAAGTCCTTGTTAGGATAGTGTACAGTATATCTACCTGTCACGCAGAAGACCGGGGTTCGATTCCCCGACAGGGAGAACAGTTGTTTTATTCAATGGTTCCTGGATGATTGATAACAAGATACATAAGTACAACCATCCGTCAGCAGCAGAACTAAGACTTCCATATATACATGACTGGTACCTGGTTAGTTGGTGATCCACAGAGACGAGGACTGCAGGTCAGGATGTCTGCAGATATCCAACAGAGACATCCATACAGACAGGTGGAGGTATCAGTCATATCTACATGGAAGTCTTAGTTCTGCTGCTGATGGATGGTTGTACTTATGTATCTTGTCTTTTGTACCTTTGATTGTGTGTCTGTGTCTCTCCTCTCTCTGTAACTCCTTCTTTACACAGCTGGTCTTCGGCAGGAGGGTCCCCCCTTATGATCCAGGTCCTGATCCAGGTTTCTTCCCTCTTAAAGGGGACTTTTTCTTGCCACTATTTGACTTAAGGTTTTTCTTCCACCAGGGGAGTTTTTACCTGCCGTTGTTTATGTAATAATTGCTTGGGGGTCGTGTTTTGGGTCTCTGGAAAGATCCTAGAGACAACTTGTGTTGTAACAGACGCTATATAAATAAAATTGAATTGAATTCAATTGAAGTCTCAGTCTCAACAAGCAAAAACTTAACGGCGACACATTTAAACCACAAAGTTCCTCCACTCACAAAGTAGTAACATTATGGTTTAATTCACATCTGTATTTTCTACATGTGAATTAACAGACTTGTGTCTTTGTCGTCACTCCTGACTGGTTCAAATGTGTCAGTAACGGTCCTGGAGGCAGCACCAACTCACCTCAGACTCAGACACCTCAGACAAGTGGCTTCAAACATCTGAATCTCAGGGGAAGTAGCTCAAATGGTAGAGTGCTCGCTCAGCATGTGAGAGGTAGAGGGGTCGACACACTCATTCTCCATGTTCAACTCGTTATGGTTCATTTGTGAAAACTGGAACTAGAATTTCCTTCTAGGATTGGAAGTGCTGATCATCAACAATCACCTTCACTCAGTCACCACAGACTAACTGTATCAGCTTAGCTGATAAATGTGTCACCATTAAAAAGGGGAGTAAACAGACTTCTCAACAGTATCAGATTTATTGCCAACAACCACTGTTACAACAAAGAAGTATTTTATACAAATGTATTTGTATTGATATTGTTTGTGTGTGTGTGATTTTTTTTTTTTTTTTTTTTTTTTTTTGCATATTTGTGGCAGCACTGAATGTGCATAGTTGTTAATCTGAAGTCAAAATCTAGTTTCCAGCTGTCGTTGGTCTCATTAATACGATGTAGCTGTGCTGTAACACGACTTGTTAAAGTTATGAATATATTATTATATGATTGCCTTTAGTTGTACTTTTCTACTGTCTGTATTCACAAGATTGTAATGTCGGTTGCAAGAAAAAAGACAGGAATACCCAAGATAAAGATCCACAGTTTGTTTTTAAAAAAAAAACAGGTCCAAATTGGCTGTTTCTTTATCTGCCATCGCTTGTATACAGACCTTATCCTGGTTTACAATGGAAAGGACAGGAATTGCGTTGGTTACACTTGCATCCATGCCAGCCTTCCCCTCTTTGCAAAGTTTAACCCGGAATACCTGTGTGGTTCTTGTTTGGTTCATTCCTATCCTCATGGAGTCGTAAAACTCTTACAGAGACGACGAGGGTCTCATCACATCTTCTACATATACACATGACCACTTCCACATGTACCAGTATAGCACCTAACCAGTACCAAGTAGAAAGTAGGTGCTAGACCAGTGGTCGGCAACCCGCGGCTCTAGAGCTGCATGCGGTTCTTTAGCGCCGCCCTAGTGACTCCCTGGAGCTTTTTCAAAAATGTTTGAAAAATGGAAAGCGATGGGGGAGGTAAATATATTTTTTGTTTTAATATGGTTTCTATGGGAGGACAAACATTCTTATCGTTTTCCAATGCTGTAATAGTGTGTAGAATAAATATTTAATTTCAAAATTTCTGTCAACAAAGATGTGCATCATAGCCTGCGACACACGTTTCTATCAGCAGGGCGGGATGCAGGCAGGCGGCTGTTGTAAACAAACCGGCAGCTGTGTGATGGACCATGGATCCCAAAGGGAAAAAGAGAAAAATAACTGAGGAGAACAGAGGAGTCAACGTTTCTTGGACCGAATCAGTTGCATCCATTGGGGAAGGATTGCCTGAATGTTTGCTCTGTAGTGAGAAGTTGTCAAATAACAAGAAGAGTAATGTGGAAAGACATTTTCAGGGAAGGTGTGCTACATTTGTAGACGAGTACCCAGTTGGGAGTGAGAGGAAAAGTGCGATTGGAGAAATTAGAGGAGCGCAAAAATAGATTTAAAAAGTGGAATGCATCTCCAAACACCACTACTGCTGCAAGTTTTGTTATGTCACCTGTTTGCAGACTTCAAAAAACAAAACCGAGATAATACAAAAAATTAAAGACACGCCTCTCTTCGCTAAGACAGTGAAGCAAAGGGCCATTAAAATGCCAGGTAACATCACCGATCAGCAAATCCAGGACATTAATTCAACGTCAGCAAACTCAATTGTGATGAGTCCTGTGACGTGACCTATATTGAACAGACTGACTTTTATGCAGGTTTGTGAACTCCGATGGGCCTGTAGGGGTATTATTGTGTTTTGATGCTCAGGTCCGAGGATAGCTGCGTTTTTTGCGTGTCAAAAGAGAAGAGGATGCTGCTGCATTTCAACCCTTGTACTGACTTGCTTGGCATTTGCACAGAAATCAAACTTAAACTGTATTAATTTGATTTTATATACTTTATCTTTTCAAAAGGCTGATGTTTTATTTTTATAAATGCAGGCTGCGTGTTCTCGCACTTTGTTGCACGTTTCGTTTTGATGTTGTTTTTTGGAATCCTCAAAATAAAAATGACATCAAAAATCTGTCAAATCTCATGACAGTAAACATGAGTGTGGGAGTGTCATCGGTTTCAGCACTGGACAGCAACCATTAAGAAAGACAGACAAGGAAACTATTCTGTCACTGAAGGGAACTCTTTGTATTAACAACATGAACCACAAAATCAAGAACAGTTCCAATAACACATAGACAGCTCGACAATAATACCAATATAAAATATTTCAAATGTTTCAGTATCTTCATTCAAAGTAACAATGTTCTCTTCCACCTGAGATCTCTCAGGAAAAAGGAAAAACAGTAATTCAAGTCTCTCTTAGTGGGCAATCCTACCACACTGCAGATCCTGAATGGGAAGAGGGTAATGTCCATTTCTTCCTCCAGATGATTTCTCTCACAACTCCTCCACGAGGAGAAATTTCCAAGGCAGGTGAAGTCCATCCAACAGAACACCAGCCGGAAGGAAAAATATAATCCAAATGAAAAGAAAAAGCCAAAGGAAACCAAAGGAATAAAAAAAAAACTCCAGCCTGCATAAGCATATCCACAGATGACATACTTTTATTTCTAACATACCACTTAACTAATACAATAATATAACATTGAACCAATATTAAATTCAATTTACATTGGATAAACACCATAAAGTTGTAACATGGCATCACTCTTTACTTCTTAGATAATAGTATTAACTTTTTACTCACCAAGACGGTCAGCAGTAAGAAAAACCGACGGGAAAATAAACTAATTCTGGTTATCTTGAACACTCCAGTTTCTTTCTCCTGAACCGAATCTTTAGTTACAGGTCAGATTATTTTCATGACCATTCTTTTCAGTGTGGACATCGTGCACACGCTGTATGTACGATACACACCAAAATTGGAACTCTGCTTTTAACCCATCAACTAGTTTCACTAGTGAGCAGTGGGCTGCTAGAACCAGTGCCCCGGGAAAAATTGGGAGTTAAGGGCCATTGTCAGATGTGGGATTTGAACGCACGCCTCCATTAGGAGACCAGAATCCTCAGTGAACCTGAAGGAACAGGTCCTTGAGTCTGGTGCCTTAGACCACTCGGCCATCCTGCCACTTAAAAAATTTCTTCCACTTTCTCTGTCTCATCGTGCATCACTCGACGTACTAACGATCTTGCCCTTCCTGGGTGGAGGGATCTTCTTCACCTCATCCAATCAATGGAGAGCACACAATATTTCAACCAATTAACCCAAAGAAAATCCCAATTAGGCTTTGACATACAACCGAGTAAGCAAATTTTTTTTTTTTAGGGAAAAATATAGTTGACTTCACATGTTCACTTCCGTGTGCATCAGACTTTTAGTCTGAGGGTCCAGGGTTCAAGTCCCTGTTCAGGTGGATTTTTTACAGCTAAATGAGTTTAAATAAAGTGAATTTCTTTATGTGCGACATTATACATCTGTCAAATCATCAGTTCAAAGTAATTTTGAAATTTCTTTTTTTTTCCAAAACATATTTTTCCACTTTTGTTACATCAGGAATGAGAATCACGTCTTGAAAAAAAACAAAAAAAAACTGTTTTTAGTAAGTTTCTTAACCATGTCTGTCAGAGTTGTTGTTCACCTTTGAAGCTCATTTTCATAGACTGCTGAGATTCCCTCAAAATTAAAGACTCAGATCTCACGGACGCTGCATTAGCAGGGAATCAAACCCAGGTCGCCTGCTTGGCAAGCAGCCATGCTGACCACTATTCCATCAATGCTGTAGGAATCAACCTGAAACCTGTAATTGATGAAGTTCTTCCAAGAAGCAGCTGGTCTTCAACACAGCTTCATCCTAGATCTGCTGCTGTAGACCTACGCTGCAGGGGGACACCACCATGATCCACTGACCTGCAGTCCCACCATCCCAGTGTTTACCTCCACCTGTCTGTATGGATGTCTCTATGTTTTAAAAGTTATTTTAAAGAAAGTTCTGACTTTTAGACTTATTCAGCTGTGAATAAACCACCTGCACAGGAACTTGAACCCTGTACCTTCAGAATAAAAGTCTGATGCTCTACCAGCTGAGCTACTCCGATTGCTTTCGCATGTTTACAGTTCACACATGTCTGTTACAGTGTGTTGCTGGAGTCTCCAAAATATGTGTAACAGTCTCAGACATGGTCTACTTTTTGTTGCACTGAGGACCACTGTTTGTCCTCTAGTTTATTGGTTGTAGTTTGATAGGGTTAATCTTTAACACACTTTTTGTTTCATATCATTGTTATTTTACGCACTGTATACTGCTCGTCTTATAACATGATTGTACACATCAGAATATATCTTGTACAAGTTGCTTATCTCCATGACATCTGTGACCTCCTTATTTTCAATAAAAGCCTCAAGAGGCCACCAGAGGGGGGGTGCGGACAGAGACCAGAGCAGCAGAAATGTGGCTGAGTTCTCTGTCCATCCTCCGTGTTGATGAATGAAAACTTACTGACTTTGTCTTTCTTCCTTATTGTGTGTTTAATAAATGTTTAGGTCGTTTAAACCTGACATAGTTGTGCCAGACTTACCCAACTTCATATTCTAATGCCAAGTTACGTTTTTGGAGACTTCACACAAGCACATGTGGTGGGTGGAACATCCTTCTCTCTGTTTTGCAGAGATCAGTGCAGACGGATGCTGATGACACTGCAACGTTTCTGTGTTGCTGATCTAAAGCAAACAGCACAATCATGTGTATGGTCTGATTTTACCGGTGAAGAACTTGGTAAAAAAATGCAAAGCCAAATAACGCAGATTATTTCTTCAGTTTATCCACTTATATTCTGAGATTTTGTGTCTATCACTTATGTCACATCATCCTTCCTCAAGCAATCTTTACTCTGGTCCAGCTGCAGCATTGAGAAACTTCTTCTGGAGAAAAACTGCTGATGGTGTCTGACTGAAACCTTTTGATCTTGTTATCAGTCCTCCAGGAACGATTGAGAAAAACAGCTGGTCTCCACGTCCGGGAATCGAACTCCAGTCTTCTGCGTGACAAGCGGAGATACTGCCCACTATTCTAACGCGGATTTCTGCTGATTACTTGATGTTTGCTTTATTATTGGGCATATATGATCAATATGCGAAATACATAATCATTATTAAATAAATTATAATGTTTCTGTAAGGAAGAGGAGGAGGAAGATGAGGAGGGTTAGTAGTGCTGCTGATAAGCTTGTATTGATGGTAGCTGTCCAGTGCTGAAATGCTGGACACTCATATTTGACAGCAGGACATGGTTATTGGAGATTCTGCCTCCACACTGCAACATCCCTCCAGATTAAATGAAGATGAACAAAAGCTCTTCTTGTATATTATTATACGCCAGTGCTGAACTAATCTATATTTCATGGGAGACACTTTATTGGTTGACTAGAAACACAGGTCTGACCTGCGTGACCGCTGCTGTTCGACAAACATGGAATCACAAGTGCAGGTTTACATAACTTCACCTTCCTTTTACCAGGTGAAATATAAGATGCCATCCCTCATCCTGCTCCCCGGCAACCACTTCCTCTGGCAGATGGTCCATGGAAAACACCTGCTCTGGACACAGTAGGACCATTTCACACAGTTGCTCCTGCCTGTCGACAGACTATTATTCAATATGAATTGAACTCACCCTTTTTTTACGCTGCAACCACTGATGATGTCACCCAGTTCCTACATCCGTCTTCAGTCGTCATGGTAACACAGAGTCCTTCATTTCAGACGATGGTCCACAGATCACTTCTGCTGCTTTCACCTCATCTCTTCCAAACAAAGTTATATCTTATAGCAGGTAAAATCACTGTTGAGTAAAGATGTTGAAAACGTGAGTAAGAATAAGCTGCTGTACTCGTCTTTTCTTTCCCAGTGTCTCTTAGTCCAGCATCTTGTTGATCCACAGTTCTTTGTTAAGTGTTCTTCTGGATCTTTCCGGTGCAAACCTGGAAAACATCACACATGCAGCTGCCAGTTATCTTCAAACAGACTCAGTGCATGTTGACTGGAGGTGTTCATGCAGCTGTTTGTGTAAAGAGGAAGGAATGAAAAAAACATTCTGTTTAGAGCACTTTAATCAGTGCTATGTAGAATTTATGCACCGTTCTGTGATGTCATCAGTGAGATCAGGTGTCTTTGATGACGTTCCAAGGCTACATGATCAAGTAAGTATTTAGATCCATATGCATCTGATTGAGGGAACTGATTGGCTCAAGACCAAGATAACATGTGCACGTTCCCAAACGTAGCAACAGCGCCCTCTTCTGTATTCTGTTTCACTGAGCATTGATTTGCTTTGATTTCCAAATTTGATATAAAATAATATATAGGTAAAATGTCTTAATATGGTAGAATAATTTCTAATTGTTGAGTTGAACATTTCAACAAAGTAACCAACTGAAGAGACCTGATCTCTACTCATGTCAACCATCATATCTGATTTGGAGAAGCTGTGAAAACCTTTTACTGATTGTAAATAACTAACAAACATCTTCAGAGCTGAACTTTGGATTAGATCAGTCTAATAAGGATATCAGTTTCAGCTATTTAATGAAAATATATTTCTTCTTTTCAATAAACATTGTAAAATACTGCCTATAACTCAAATACAAAATCTGGAAGCCTGACAGCTAATAGGACAAACTGGTTGATGAAAAACGTTGTAGGTGAGGGTCCACTTGGCATCTGCTGCACTTGTGACGGAGATTTAAACCTACCGTAGACAAAAATATTTGGATCAAGGATGGTGAAAGAGAAAGTGGATTTTTATTGGCGTGTTGAGACTGCAGGTGGCAGTTTAGTGGGCAGTTAGATGAGACCGATGTTGATGAGTTGAGTTTTAACGTTGCAGATTCAGATGCAACACAAAGTTTTGTCTGCTGTTAGATGTTAACGTTGAATTAAAAATAAAATCCACATATTGATGAAAATTCCATCTATTACGTGTCTCTATATTTCCATACTTAGAGAATGATGATGAAAGCTCATACAGCAACAAACAGAGACGGGAACTATGAAGGAACTCAGGTGAATGTTTACTGGAGCTGAACGTTCAGTGAAAGAGTTCAGGAAAGGAAAACTTCCAGTCCGGGAAATTCGTGTTGAGCTGGGAGGCAGAGAAAGGAGAACAGGAATAAACACAGGATTTTGATTTGCTCTGGAGGACTGGCTCTTTGTCAACTTCAGGTTTCCCCCGTCAGTGGTCAAAGGGGTAAGACGGCGTCCTCCAAAGTCAGGGTCGTCCGGGAATTGAACCTGGGACCTCTCGCCACAAGATGCAAACATCCAATGTTTTTTCTCAATAAAAGAAGTAAAGCTGCTGTCTCAATGACATCAGAAGGGATGGTGATTCTGGAGGTTATAAATATCACTCGTTTAAATAAACAGTAGGAACAACAGACTGTTTTTTTCTCACAGCAGCTTGAAAATATACAAACGTCCGCGAGTAAATATTAGTGTAGTGAGGTAAAACAATAGAACAACTATTTTTCAAGTCAGTATTGGAGTATAAAGGTGGTCCGACCCCATCAGGACAAAAGTTCACTGCTTCTGATTGGCTGTTTACTTTTCTTTGAACGTAAACATGATTTTCATTTAACAAGAGTGAATTTTAATAAGTCACTCAAAAAAAACTTAACAGCTATTAAAGGAGAAAAAGCTGATCTAATAATTACAATGATTTCTTTATGTAAATATTTAGATATTTGATTGTAATAGTTATGTCATAATGTTAAATATATATAATATATAAAATACAATATCTTATGTTTTATATAAAATCTCTGACGTCTTTGTACAATAGTAAATCTTTACTTAATCTTCTATATGCGCTCAAGAAAATCTTAACAATCTTAAATTTTACTTTAATATTATAAGTTAAAAAATTAATTTTGTAACTTGCATTTTTTAGCAATCGTTTAAATTAATAATGTGACAGCGTAATATGCC
Source organism: Xenentodon cancila (assembly GCA_014839995.1). Lineage (NCBI taxonomy): Eukaryota > Metazoa > Chordata > Actinopteri > Beloniformes > Belonidae > Xenentodon > Xenentodon cancila. The sequence continues at coordinate 18,762,576 of CM026220.1, read as the reverse complement.
ATATCTTTGTTCTTCTGAGCTTTCTGTACATAATTTTAAAACCTGGTGTCATCCGGAGCGTAATTGAATATAATCATTTATAAATGATAATTATTTTTGATGATATTGTAAAGGTGTAATGAAAGCTCACAGAATCTGCAACACCAAAGGGTTTTCCTACTCTATCTTCTTTTTCGTGATCGTACATAGGTCATTCTTAAGGAATTTATGATGACAGAAGTCATTTATGCATTTATAATCGAAATAATAAAGTAATAAATAAAGTAAAAATAAAGTAATAAAACAAGCTTTCTACGTAAATGTAATAAATTTCAACCACATGTGTAGGTCTCATTATTTTAATTGGTTTGATTTGATTTGCTATAAATAAGCATAGTAAATATTTAAACATGCTGCACTTTACTGTGAGGACTCCTGCAGGGGGACACCACCATGACCCACTGACCTGCAGTCCCACCCTCTGACCATCCCAGTGTTTACCTCCACCTGTCTGTATGGATGTCTCTGTTGGATACCTGCAGACATCCTGACCTGCAGTCCTCATCTCTGTGGATCACCAGCTAACCAGGTCATATCTACATGGATGTCTTAGTTCTGCTGCTGAAGGATGGTTGTACTTATGTATCTTGTTATCAATCATCCAGGAACCACTGAACAAAACAACTGGTCTCCCAGTCTGAGAATTGAACCCGAGTCCTCTGCGTGACAAGCAAATATATTGTCTACTATACTAACAAGGATATATTAAATGCATTATAATGTTTTTGTAAGGAAGAGGAGGAGGAAGATGAAGAGGGTTAGTAGTGCTGCTGATAAGCTTGTATTGATGGTTGCCTTGTAGTGCTGAAATGCTGGACACTCCCACACTCATATTTGACAACACTGGGATGGTCAGAGGGTGGGACTGCAGGTCAGTGGATCGTGGTGGTGTCCCCCTGCAGCGTAGGTCTACAGCAGAAGATCTAACTACTTGATCGAGAGAGCTGCTCTATCTTCTGACTCCACCTGTATCTTTTATTTATTTATTGTTGGCCATATATGATCAATATGTGAAATACATAACAATTATTAAGTCAATTATAATGTTTTTGTAAGGAAGAGGAGGAGGAAGATGAAGAGGGTTAGTAGTGCTGCTGATAAGTGTGTATTGATTGTGAGGTGACTTTTTCAACTGTATATTTTATATCTTCCCAAACTCTTCTGATTTTCCTACTTTGCCAAACGCAGTGAAACCATGATCCCATTTCTGCTGTTGCTGTGACAGAATAGTTTCCTTGTCTGTGCTTCTTAATGGTTGCTGTCCAGTGCTGAAACCGAGGACACGCCCACACTCATGTTTGACAGCAGGACATGGTTATAGGAGATTCTGCCTCCACACAGCAGCATCCCTCCAGATTAAATCAAGATGAACAAAAGCTCACAGCAGGTAGGTTTGATACATCCAAAGATATCAAATTCATTACACATGAAACACAGCTGAAGAGACATTAAAATACATATTTATGCATTTTCCTCAACCTTCAATGTTTGATTAACAGCTGGAATGAATTGTTTGTATCAAATACTTTATTGTTGTATGTTTACTGTCATGAGGAGAGTTTTAATATACTTGTGTGCTGAAATAGCTCAGCTGGGAGAGTGTTACACTGATTTTAAAGCTTTTAATTACTATTTCTACAGAATTTGGATTTGAATACCAGCAACAACATGATCAAATGTTTCAAATATGAGTTGGAAACATTTAATATTACTCATCTTTTACTGCAAAAGTATATTTTTATACTTGATAATACAGTGCTGTGTCAGAGGTGTGGTCAGGGCAGGTGTAGCAGGTTAACAACAGCAGGGTCCAAGGTTACCATGGAAATAAGTGAAGTGCTTTTACAAGCACTTCATGTAGTGGGGTGCACCAGGCTGTTGGGATCTGTGTGGACTGGTTGACCATATCTGCATCTTCCAGATCCCCCCGCTTCAGGATGTGCCTAGGCAGATGAATGGGAACAGGAACAGACGGCTGGTCTGAGGACATTTGGGAAAAGGTGTAACACAACAGAGTAATTTGTTTTGTTCCCGAAAATAATTAATTGCATATAAAGATCCATCCATCCATTATCTGTACCCGCTTTATCCGTTTCCGGGTCACGGGGGTCTGTCGGAGCCTATCCCGACGCATATCAGGCGAAAGGCAGGGGTACACCCTGGACAGGTCGCCAGTCTATCCAGGGCCACATACAAACAACCAATCACACTCACATTCACACCTAGGGAGAATTTAGGAAGATCAATTAACCTACTCTGCATGTTTTTGGACTGTGGGAGGAAGCCGGAGTACCCGGAGGAAACCCACGCAAGCACGGGGAGAACATGCAAACTCCACACAGAAAGACCCACCGGGCCGGGAATTGAACCGGGAACCTTCTTGCTGTGAGGCAACAGTGCTAACCACTAAGCCACCGTGCTGCCTGCATATAAAGATAATTAATAAAATGTTGAAAGTGTCCTAACAGGAGTCAGTGAGATGTCACCAGTATTAAAGCATGTGTTGGAGCCAATTTCATCGCTCAATGGTGATGTTAGTACAGCCTGACATGAGTGGAACATGGTTCCACCACTTTTTTGTGCGTTTGCACCGTTAGTACGTGAGGCTCCAGTTGCATCTGGTTGGAGAAATCACCATGGAGACGAGGTTTTCATTTTCTTGAGTACAAGGTTTTTGTAAGGAAGCTAAGAAAGATAAGGAGGGTCAGTAGTGCTGCTGTTTCTTAATGGTTGCTGTCCAGTGCTGAAACCGATGACACTCCCACACTCATGTTTGTCAGCAGCACATAAGTGTGAATGTGAGTGTGCACGTTTGTCTGTCTTTCTATGTGGCCCTGCGATGGACTGGCAACCTGTCCAAGGTGTACCCCTGCCTTTTCAGTGCAGTTTCTGCAGACTTATATTTAAATGTCTTTTTAGTGGAGTTTGGGTCAAGAAGAAACAAAATACTTCATTTTATTTCAGAAGTCGTTGCACTGATTCATTCTGTTTTGTTTGTTTGTGCAGACAACAACGGCGTCAGCAACCCCTCTGTCCAAGGCCAACACCAGCTTCTCTCTGGATTTGTTCAAACGCTGCGGGATGATGACAAGACTGCAAACCTCTTTTTCTCTCTTTCCAGCATCTCCTCAGCCCTGGGGATGCTGATGCTGGGAGCCAGAGGAAACACGGCTGCACGGATGTCAGAGGTCTACACTATATAAGAGCTGTTTTACGGGGCAGTTGTGGCATACGACCAAACCAACCTGAACACGTCTGATCTTAGAAGCTAAGCATGGTTGGACCTGGATAGAGCTTGGATGGGAGACTGCCTGGGAATTCTGGATGCTGTTTGCTTTAGCACCCTGCATATCTGTTTATAGATACATTTCTCTACATGTCAGCGTGCAGAGTAACACACATCCCATCCACAGCGTTTTGCACATGCTTAAAGCACTTTAAGTGGAACAAATAAACTGGATCATCATCATCATCCTCAAGAAGATGCATTCAATCAAGATGCACAAGACTCTACACTTCTACCAACTAACTCAACTTTTCATGATATTTATTTATTATTATCCCAATATTACATGACAGTGTTTTCATGTTGACACAAGATACAGCAGGACACTCTCCAAAGAACTTTAGATCTCCAAGACGCTGGACTAAGAGACGACTGGGATGGAAAAGGGAGAGTGCAGGAGCTTTTGGTCAGTGTGCATAGATGATGATAGTGTCTTGCTTCCCTTTAACCACAGAGGGACTTGAACCCTCAATCTTGTGATCCAAAGTCAGACGCCTTGTCCATTAGGCCATGTGGTCTTCACATGAAGGTACTTTTGACTAGTCAGCAAGAGACCAGACAAGCAACTAAAACCCATGTAAAAAGCAAAGTCCTGGAGTAACTTTGACTGATTCTTCCTCTTAAACATGACAGGAAGTGTTGCTCAATTCTTTAAACTTTGCAAGTTTTTCTATCTTTAAATTCCTTCTGTCTGACAAAAGACAGTCTTCAGATTTCCAGCATAAATTGTAAAAATGTGGTAAAAACTTGGCTAAACAGAAAATCCATCCATCCATCCATTATCTACACCCGCTTTATCCGTTTCCGGGACACGGGGGTCTGTTGGAGCCTATCCCGACGCATAACAGGCGAAAGGCAGGGGTACACCCTCGACAGGTCGCCAGTCTATCCAGGGCTAAACAGAAAATCTAACAAAGAAAGTCTAAAACTGGATAAAAAAGATCAAAAAAGCTCTAAAAACTTAAGACATTAAGTTAAGGATGCAACTCCAGCTGTGTTCATTCAACTGGTTCTTCCGTTCTTCTACAACTGGACCTTAATACAACATCTGATTTCATCTTCTGCTTCAAACTGGGACTTTTGCTTTTTTTTTTGTTTGTTTCTCCCCAACTCAACATTGTTCAATCATTTACACTGAGTAATTAATAATAATAATAATGTGAGGTTCAGGATTCATGAGTCAGGAATCATTGACATGAACTGAAAGTCTGCAGGTTTCCATTTTCCTGGTGGTTGTGGTGGAGAAATCACCAGGATGGAGACGAGGTGACCGAGAGGTGGAGTTGATGGACTGCTGATCTATTGTGTTCTGCAGGCATGTGCTGGAACCCTATCCTAGTTGTAAAGTTTTTAAAGTCACAACAATGACTCAGTGATTCTGAAGTATCTTCTAAAGCTGCTCCCTCTTGGACATCTATGTCCCACTAGACTTCCTAGTTAAATAACCAACATTAGGATGTATTTTCCACATGTGAATGTACAGAGTTGTGTCTTTGTCGTCACTCCTGACTGGTTCAGATGTCTCAGTAACGTCCTGGAGGCAGCACCAACTCACCTCAGACTCCTTTGAGGATCTTATCATTTCTGACTCTCCTTCATTTACAACCACAGGTGGGACAAAGTCATCATGGTGCAAGTCACAAGTAAGTCTCAAGTAACTCCTCTCAAGTCTGGAGTCGAGTCCCAACTCTCAACTAAACTGATACAGGTAGTCTGTGGTGACTGAGTGAAGGTGATTGTTGATGATAAGCACTTCCAATCCTGGAAGGACATTCCAGTTCCATTTTTCACAGAAGCATAAAGAGTTGAACATGGAGAATGAGGGTATCTATCCCTCTACCTCTCACATGCTAAGCGAGCGCTCCACCATTTGAGCTAATTCCCCTGAATATCAGATGTTTGAAGCAACTTGTCTGAGGTGTCTGAGTCTGAGGTGAGTCGGTGCTGCCTCCAGGACGTTACTAACACGTTTAAACCAGTCAGGAGTGACGACAAAGACACAACTCTGTACATTCACACCTGAAAAATACAGATGTAAATTAAACCACAATGTTACTACTTTGTGAGTGGAGGAACTTTGTGGTTTAAATGTGTCACCATTTAGTTTTTGCTTGTTGAGATTTCAGTTGAAATAAATGAAATTTTATTTATATAGCGTCTGTTAAAACACAAGTTGTCTCTAGAATCTTTTCAGAGACCCAGAACATGACCCCCGATCAATCAGCTTCAGCAAACGGCAGGTAAAAACTCTGCTGGTGGAAGAAAAACCTTAAGCCAAATAGTGGCAACAAAAACTCCCCTTTAAGAGGAAATAAACCTGGATCAGGACCTGGATCATCAGGGGGGAGCCTCCTGCTAAAGACCAGCTGGGTAAAGAAGGAGTTACAGAGCGAGGAGAGACACAGACACACTGTCAAAGGTACAAAAAACAAGATACATAAGTACAACCATCCATCAGCAGCAGAACTAAGACTTCCATGTATAAATGACTGATACCTGGTTAGTTGGTGATCCACAGAGACGAGGATTGGAGGTCAGGATGTCTGCAGATATCAAACAGAGACATCCATACAGACAGGTGGAGGTAAACACTGGGATGCTCAGATGGTGGGACTCCAGGTCAGTGGATTATGGTGGTGTCCCCCTGCAGCGTAGGTCTACAGCAGTTGATCTAGGATGAAGCTGTGTTGAAGACCAGCTGCTTCTTAGAAGAACTTCATCAAATACAGGTTTCAGGTTGCTTCCTGCGGCACTGGTGGTATAGTGGTCGGCATGGCTGTTTGCCAAGCAGTTCACCTGGGTACTATTCCCAACCAATGCAGCGTCTATGACCTCTTTTTTTCCCTTGTTTGCACATATATTATTGGTTGATACCAAATTGGTAGGACCCAAAATATATATATATATATGCATTTTAATCTGTAATCAAGGTTTTTTTTTTTTTTTTTTTTTTTTTTTTTTTTTTTTTGTGTGTGTGTGTGTGTGTGTGTGTGTGTGTGTGTGTGTGTGTGCAGTGTGTGTGCAAATGTGTACCCTTCACCGGCCCTAATGACAATCTAATTATTTCTTTTATTAATCCCAAGTAGGACGAAGAACAAAACAAAACAAAAAATTCTTTCAAATTAACGCTGGTTCTAGCAGCCTACTGCTCACTAGTGAAACTAGTTGATGGGTTAAAAGCAGAGGTCCAGTTTCGGTGTGTATCGTACATATGTGGTGTCATACTGACAAGAATGGTAATGAAAAAAAAAAAAACATTTGTAGACGTGCCATCACTCATATTTTTAAAGCTACCAGAGAAATAAAGCCTTTCTTTTTTTATTTTAGCAGTTTCAAAATTACACTTGTCTTTATAGTTTAAAACAGAAACCTGAAAAACTTAGCGACAAACTAAAGACATTCGTTGCAACTATTGCAATAAATAAAACAGTAACAGTATAAACTCTAAGATCAGTGTGTTTTATAGACGAAAGTCCTCACGGTAAAGTACAGTATGTTTAAATATTTACTATGCTTATTTATAGCAAATAAAATCAAACCAATCAAAATAATGAGACCTACAGGTGTGGTTGAAATTTGTTACATTTACATAAAAAGCTTGTTTTATTACAGGAGTCTGAATGCAGCTGCTTATTTGAAACTAGTTAAAGTAACTTATATTGTATTTTCATTATAAATGCATTTTAAATACATAAATAACTTCTGTCATCATAAATCCCTTAAGAATGACCTATGTACGATCACGAAAAAGAAAATAAAGTAGGGCAACCCTTTGGTTTAGAGGTTACAGTAGTTTTATTTGCAGCGCTGCAGCATTGTGTTTCTATAGTTATTTGCTGCCACCTGCTGGTCATATAAAATGTTGCATTTTAAAGAGTTGCAGATTCTATGAGCTTTCATTACTTTTACCTTTACCTTTACAATATCATCAAAAATAATTATCATTTATACACGATTATATTTAATTACACACCAGGTTTTAAAATCATGTACAAAACGCTCAGAAGAACAAAGATATGACATATTACGCTGTCACATTATTAATATACACATTTGTTAAAAAAATGCAAGTTACAAAATTAAATTTAGTGCATAATATTAAAGTAAAATTTAAGATTGTTAAGATTTTTCTTGAGCGCACGTAGAAGATTAAATAAACATTTACTGTTGTACAAAGACGTCAGGGATGTTATCTGAAAAATATGATATTGCATTTTATATATGTTATATACATACATTATGACATAACTATTGCAATCAAACATCTAAATATTTACATTAAAAAATAATTATAATTATTAGATCAGCTTTTTTTTTCCTTTAATAGCTGTTAAGTTTTATTTTAAGTGACTTATTAAAATTCACTCTTGTTATATGAAAATCATGTTTACGTTCAAAGAAAAGTAAACAGCCAATCAGAAGCAGTGAACTTTTGCCCTGATGGGGTCGGACCACCTTTATACTCCAATACTGACTTGAAAAATAGTTGTTCTTGTGTTTTACCTCACTACACTAATATTTACTGGGGGAAGTTTGTATATTTTCAAGCTGCTGTGAGAAAACAGAATTTTGTTTTGCTGTGTGCATTTTGTCCTCTGACATTGTTAGAAACACTTTGACAACTAACAACTGGAACATTTTGTCTGTTTGCTTGTTTCCTGTCTCTACTTGTGTTGTGTCGTCTTACTTCGTATCACAAACTCTGATTGTTGTATTTTAGCTCTATTTGTTTTGTATGTTTTCAAATCTGTAAGTCCAACCACAGACAAAGACTTTCAAAATACAGGAAACCTGCATGCAGAGAATCAAGATGCTTCAAACATCTGTAACTCAGGGGAATTGGCTCAAATGGTAGAGCGCTTGCTGTGCATGTGCGAGGTAGAGGGATCGATACCCTCATTCTCCATGATCAACTCTTTATGGTTCATCTGTGAAAACTGGAATGATCAGCTTCCTTCTACATTTGAAAATTCTTATCATCAACAATCACCTTCACTCAGTCACCACAGACTACCTGTATCAGCTCAGCACAGCTCATGGAAACATCCCATAATAACTCATGTTACCTGACGCTCACTTTGGGTAACTGGTCATTAAAAGACCAGTTAACATGTAAATGTTGAGTTTGAGCACAACTCCAGACTTGTATACAAACGTTCCCTTGGCTGTCTGATCGGACCCAGGTTCAAGCCCAGGGCTGCCCACAATGGTAAATCACTGGGGGCCCCTGAGCAAGGCCCTTAACTCCCAATTGCTCCCCGGGGCGCTGCCCTGCTAGCAGCCCCACTGCTCACTAGTGAAACTAGTTGATGGGTTAAAAGCAGAGACTAATTTCGGTGTGCATCGTACATACAGCGTGTGCACGATGTCCACACTGACAAGAAAGAAAAAAAAAAAAATAAAGAAAATAAAGAAAGAAAGAAAATGGAAAAATAGAAGGATGACCTTCTATCTCATGCCAATGCATGTGATAGAAGGTCATCCTTTGTGACATCATTAATGACATCACCTGCTTCTCATGATGTGTGAGCAGTTTTCTTTTAACTTTTTTTTTTTTTTTAGAAAAGCATTTTTTACTTTTCAACAGTGTCTTGTGTCTCGTTGGTCTAGTAGTTTGCTTTTAGCTTTGGGTGTCAGAGGTCCAGGGATCAATTCTCAGATGAGCCCCAGGACTTATTGTGGTTTGACCAGGATGACTGATTGTAGTAAAACACAAAATAAACATCAGCATAATGGATAAATGCTGGAAACCCACATGTACACTTGATAATCCTTCATTCCAAGACATCATGTGAAATGGAAGTTTCTTCATCTTTAAAAGGGTTTCATAATCTGTCATTCAGGGACAACTCATATACTTCATTTATTTAGTTTACTCATTTATAGGCTCTGCAAAGTGATTTAACTTATGTCCTATTCACACATTCACACCCTCTTATTTTAGACTCTGTGTGTACAATATGTAGCAGAACGTGACAAGAACACACTGATTTCCAGGCCTTCAACTATTTTCAACCCATCTTCATATAGTTGCAAAGGTGATAAAATGAGGAACTGCAGTGAAGTTTGGTGGATTTGAACTGTGGGATACTAATAAACCACTTCCTGGTTTAAAGCCTCTCTATAATTGACAAGAACAGCAGTAGGTGATGTTATTATCAACATGACCAGAAAACCAGACTCAAACCTGTTTACCAGCAGACCAGAAACAGGTTCTACTTCAAGGAGAGAAGGTTAGTAACATACAGCTCTGGGGGTCGTCCGGGAATTGAACCTGGGACCTCTCGCCACAAGGTGCAAACATCAAATGTTTTTTTTTCTCAATAAAAGAAGTAAAGCTGCTGTCTTAATGACATCAGAAAGGATGGTGATTCTGGAGGATATAAATAGCACTTGTTTAAATAAACAGTAGGAACAACAGACTGTTTTTTTCTCACAGCAGCTTGAAAATATACAAAATTCCCCGAGTAAATATTAGTGTAGTGAGGTAAAACACCAGAACAACTATTTTTCAAGTCAGTATTGGAGGATAAAGGTGGAACATTTCTTAAATGACCAGACTGTGAGACTGTGTGAGACTGGGACGGTCTCCATGGATACAACATCAGTTGTATGACTGACTGCATCACAGAGGACCTTCATTTCTGTGTATCATCCTTTTTATGGAGAAACAATCATGAAACACCTGGAAGTTATTCCATTGAAGCTGCCCAAGGTCCTGCAGAAGTCCAGGACTGATGGATGGTTTGATCTGACACTGACGGACTTTGACCTCGGAGTTCATCTTGAGTTTCTTTAGAAGTTGTTCTGGGTTCTTTTGTTTCCATTTGTATAATCCGTCTCTTTCATTTGTTGTCAGTTTTCCTCTGGTGTTCACATCCAGGGAGGTTGACTACAGTCCTCTGGACCCTAAACGTCTGAATAAAACAGTTTTATTTATTATTATTATGGTGTTTTTCGAGTTCTAGATGAAGCCTGTCTTACACAGCACTGATCTTCTGTAAAGCTGTGACTTAGAAGAACTTATATTTGTGTCTTATTAGAAAAAGAAAGGTATCAGAATAATAGTGAGATTATCTGGATGATGTTTTCGTCTCCTCATCAGCCTGCACTTGTAGATACATCAGCTTCATTTTGTTGCTGCTGTAACAGCAGAAACCTTCAACTCCTCCAGACTCGTCTGCAGCTTCTTTGTCCAGCAAAGACAAATGTCTGCAACACATGTGAGTCACCACTAGATGTCAGCATTCACCATGCTGGTGTGCATCGCCTAAAGACTGAATGTAAAACAGCTGCATCTCTGATGGTACGGAGCTGCATTAGTGCCTCTGACGTGGCAGCTTACACATCTGGAAAGACGTCGCTGATGCTGTACAGTACATAAAGGCTTTAAAGGAACAAATGTTCCCATCAGGACAACGTCTCTGTCAGAGAAGGTCTTCTGTTTTTCTGCATGACGACACTAAACAACATGTTGCATCTGTCACAGCAGCACGGCTCCACAGGAGAAGAGTCCGGGTGCTGAACTGTCCTGCTACAGTCCAGACTTTTCAAAAGTCCTCGACGCTTTTTCACTGATGCTGGATGATCTGATGATGTTTCAGGTCATTTATACTGAAATGTGGAAGATTTAAAAGAATTTACAAATGTTCACGTGTTACTTTTCCGCTGTATTTTGCAGGAAACATCCAAATGTCCCAGTGAAGGTGTTGGTCACAGTGAAGGTCAGAGTCACTCTGTGGTGATCAGCAGCGTCGGGGAGTGAATGTACGTAGTTTTGGTGGAACTGTGTGGATGATCGCAGATGTAACGCTGCCACATATACATTTGTTTAGTTAGTCTGGTTTAAAAACACGTTTCTGAAGGCGAGTACGTCGTTTGAAAGATGTTGTCATGTCCTTCCTTTCTAACAGGATATTCAACACGAGAGCAAAACCAAACAGTCATTTTTAAACCAACGTGGTCATGTGACGCCTCACAGCTTCACAAGAGACAACCTCGACTTAGAGCAGACATATGAGGTCTTTTTTTACAAAAGGACTTCATGTCCTGAGATCTTCAAAAAAGCTCTGTTACGCACGTTTCTTTAACAGTTAGGTCCTGTTTTCTTTCTTTTATTTTTAATACAACAGCTGAGTGGTGGGGTTCATTACTCTTTTATGTTAAAGATGTTACAGCTGCAAAACTCTACAATTTCAGAGATTGTTTTTCTTTCAGTTCCAGAGAGTTTGTGTCTGTGATCATGATGATGTTCAGCGTGTTACTGACTGTCCTGTGTGTGTCGGGTGAATTTGTCAACTGTCACACTTAAATTGTTGTAGTCTGATTTATAAACTTTAATAAAAATGACAAGTGTCCTTGTCCTCACTGAAAATGTCAATATTCTGTGAACTATGAAGGCAGCAAAACAGAGCCACATGTTAACTATGACACTGACTTTCCAGGGTCTTCAGCCTCTTGTGATCAACCACCAGCAGTCTCCATGCAAAACCAACCATCGTTACCATCACTTCATGTGTTGTTTTTTGGATGGATCCTCATTGATCTTTGGATCTTGTATCCATCTTTGTCCAAGTTAATCCTTCATTGCAATTATTGATACCAATATGTTTTTTTTTTGTGTATAAATTAAATAGTACATTTTTAACCAGTTCAAGCAATAAAAAGTTAGAACTTAACAAATTATTTTCAGTAATAACACATGTGAATGAATTAGTTAAAATTTAACTAACTCATTTCAGAAGTTACATGTGTAAAAAATAGAATTTAGGTGTGTTAGCTGCTGGGTAAAATGTAATTAACAGTAGTGGTTAAAATTGACCCAAATAAAATTAGTGTAAATTGTTTCACCAGTTTTATTGGTCAGATTCTGACTGTTGAGAACAATTTCATGGGGCCATTAAAGATTAATGGTTGAGCCTAAATAAATGAACTTTATGATTGCAGTTAATTCATTTGAAGAAGTGATTCAGTCCTAAAATGACAGAATACAGATGTTTGTGTTGTTTGGTTAAGATGAAAAACAGAAACGTGACAGCAGACGTGGCGTCACAGACAGTTGTGAAGCTGCACTTGTTGTTGACTGAACCATGTTTATGGTCGGATCTTGAAAACTAAGCAGCGGATCTGGTTTAGACTTGGATGGGAGACTTCCTGGGAATACCAGCTGCTGTATCCTTTGACACTTCTTTTCAAACAACACCTGTCCTCCTCAGCGACTGGAGACATGTGAGCACTTACAGAGAGTCAGAGAACAGATGATCATGTTGTTTTTTGCACCTGGATAATTCTGCAGAATCATATCTTGTCTCTAAGATATCCTGCAGCATAGGTCACGCAGGTCAGACCTCTGTTTCTAGTCAACCAATAAAGTGTCTTCCAAGAAATATGGATTTGTTAAACACTGGTGTTTAATAATATACAAACCTCACTGCTGTGAGCTTTTGTTCATCTTGATTTGCTGCAGAGCGATGTTACTGTTTATGTGCAGAATCTGCTATAACGATGTCCTGCTGGCAAACATGAGTGACATCAGCACTGGACAGCAACCAATAAAAAACACTGATCATCAGATTCAGATTCTTTGACCCATCAGATTCTTTGACAGGTGACACTGTTTCCTCTTTAGAGCTGTAAAACACATTTTGCCCCTCAAAGAAGAATCTGTTATGTAAATGGCACAAGATTGTAGTTTGCTTGGAGTACGAAGAACAACTACAGTCAAACTGTTGTTTAATTTTCTAAAAAAGAATAAAAAGAAAGCAAAGTGAAAGTTGTTCAAAGAAAGTGCTGCATAAAACATTTTGTACATCTATCTAATGCTTGTATTTCTAGAGAACTGTCCACACATTTATAAGGTTTAACTAAAGACCCAACGCCAAACACATTGTGATGCCGTCACATTGATTTAAGTGTCCTTAAATAAAACATTTATTGTTGCACAACTTGCATATAATGTATCATGAATATGTGTGTGTCTCCATGCAGAGGACGACCGGAGAACAGAAACGTTCCAACTTCCATCTCTGTGGATGGTGGATTATAGACTCTGTGGATCTGGTGAGATCATCAGTTTTTTGTATTTTTGGACTGGTATACCACTGGCTGCAATCACATTATAGTTGATTGTTTTTGTTTCTTTCTTTGATTTTTCTTGTTTCTTTCGTCCTGGTCGTGAAACATTGGACCAGCTCTATACTCTCTGCAGGGTGCTGGAGGGTTCATGGGAGTATGCCCAACCAGTCTACATGTGTTTTGTGGATCTGGAGAAAGCATTTGACCGTGTCCCTCGTGGTATCCTGTGGGAGGTGCTCCGTGAGTATGGGGTCCGGGGCCCTTTGCTATGGGCTGTTCGGTCTCGGTACGACCGGAGCAGGAGTTTGGTTTGCATTGCCGGCAATAAGTCAGACCTGTTTCCGGTGCATGTTGGACTCCGGCAGGGCTGCCCTCTGTCACCGATCCTGTTCACAATTTTTATGGACAGGATTTCTAGGCGTAGCCAGGGACTGGAGGGGGTCCAGTTTGGGAACCACAAGATTTCATCTCTGCTTTTTGCGGATGATGTTGTCTTGTTGGCTTCATCGAGCCAGGACCTACAGCATGCGCTGGGACGGTTTGCAACCGAGTGCGAAGCGGCTGGGATGAGAATCAGCACCTCTAAATCCGAGGCCATGGTTCTCGACCGGAAAAAGGTGGCTTGCCCTCTCCGGGTAGGTGGAGATGTCCTGCCTCAAGTGGAGGAGTTTAAGTATCTCGGGATCTTGTTCACGAGTGAGGGAAAGATGGAGCGTGAGATTGACAGACGGATTGGTGCAGCGTCTGCAGTTATGCAGTCGTTGTACCGAACTGTCGTGGTGAAGAAGGAGCTGAGTCGTAAGGCAAAGCTCTCAATTTACCGGTCAGTCTACGCTCCCACCCTCACCTATGGCCATGAACTTTGGGTAATGACCGAAAGAACAACATCACGGATACAAGCGGCCGAAATGAGTTTCCTCCGCAGGGTGGCTGGGCACTCCCTTAGAGATAGAGGGAGAAGCTCAGTCATTCGGGAGGAGCTCAGGGTCGAGCCGCTGCTCCTTCACATTGAGAGGAGTCAACTGAGGTGGCTTGGGCATCTGTATAGGATGCCTCCTGGACGCCTCCCTAGAGACGTGTTCCAGGCATGTCCCACCGGGAGGAGGCCCCGGGGAAGACCCAGGACACGCTGGAGGGACTATGTCTCTCGGCTGGCTTGGGAACGCCTCGGGCTTCCCCCGGAAGAGCTGGAGGAAGTGTCTGGGGTGAGGGAGGTCTGGGCATCCCTGCTTAGACTTCTGCCCCCGCGACCCGGCCCCGGATAAGCGGAAGAAGATGGATGGATGGATGTTTTTGTTTCTTCCTGCTTGTGGATTATACTATTATTGTTGCGGTCTGAAGATCAACTGCTTCCTGTATTTAAATACTGTTGGACGAGCCGGGATGGACTCAACATTTTCTGTTGGTTTGGACTTTTAGTTTAATCCTTATGGACATGGACAAAGGGGCGGATTTCCTGAGATTTGCAGTGGTGGGGGGATTTGCTGCACTTCAAATATCTAGCGCTTTGCGCGTCATTGAATGAAATAGTGTGGTGCGTCTTTTCCAGGGTTTCTGATCGTCTGTCAGCTGTGGGAGTGTGAACGGCCTCATTCAATCACTGCCTGTTACTTTGGATGAACATTATTAATTATTCCTGGTTGGCCTTCTAAGGACCCTCTTGTGTGTTACTGGGAACTCGGCCCTTTAAAAAGACATTTATAGGCCCGATTGTTACAACATCTTTGACTTTTCACTTAGACACATCTGTTGAAACCGTGAAGGAAATGAGAACTTTACTTTTCAGCAGGATAAAAGCCAGACGGGGACTGGAAAGACAGACAGCATCTTGGACAGCAGCACAAAGCAGAGAAAAGTTCAAATGATCTTTATTTATCCATAAATATACGGAGAGAGAAAGCCTTTCATTTTATTCACTCCAATGTCCTCTTTGTCGGATTTCAAAGACGTATTTACAAAATAAAAGGGTGAAACTAACTGCATGGATTCATTTCCTATAATGTTCCAGTCTGTCACCCCGCTGATCAACGTCTGGACTGAAGGACAAATCCTCACATTTCCTGAAGGTCAAAGTCTTTGACAGCTGTCATCACAAATCGTGACGTAATCCAAAACAAAAGCGGCAAAAATATATAATTGGGTTTGTGTCTCTGGTGGAAGATTTTATATGCTGCTTGTATTTGGGGAGTTGTGGGATGGATGGATGGATGGATGGATGGATGGATGGATGGATGGATGGATGGATGGATGGATGGATGGATGGATGGATGGATGGATGGATGGATGGATGGATGGATGGATGGATGGATGGATGGATGGATTTCTTTTTTTCTTGCTGAGCACAAGTTGACTAGTAGTGCTGATTATTGATGGGAGAATAGAGAATCTTTAATGGACATTTATAAAATAAAAGTATTTAGATGTTTTATTAGATGGTGAGAAGACTATATATTGTTACGGACCAAAATGATGACAATCGAAGCAGTTTTGAGATGGAACAGAACATGTTTGCAGCGAAATGACAATTAATTTGAAGTTGGGGGATAAAATAAAATGAATAACTATTTCCATCCTGGGATGACACTCCAACACGGATTATCTACAGACCAACGGAAGACATTTGAACTTTGGAAGTGTCTAAAAAGTGTTTAAAAGCAAATGTTGTACAGGAGTCTTTGTTCAGTCACTGCAACCGGGCCATAAGACACAATCTACTGTCGACAGGAGGAAACTTCATGGCCTGTTTCCAACATTTATTTCCTCATAAAAACATTCCAGTCAGGTTCTATGGAAGCTGACACCAGGAATTGTTCCCCTTTTGCATCTATCGACAGTAGTTGGTGTTGATATTGATGGTTGATTTGTACAGACGAGATGGCAGCAACCAGACTGAGATTTATCTAAGTGTCTTAAAGACAAACCAACACTCATGTGACCACATCATAAACAGTTTAATATTGTTCAGTTATCCACAAAACCACCTCACTGAGCTGCAGTCTGCACTCAAGATGCTGAAACAGCTTTGGACAGAGGAAAACAGCTGCTTATATTTGGTATTTTACAGAAATACAGATTTGGAAGAAGTTGTATTCAGTGGACGAAGAACAAAAAAAAAAAACATATTTTTCCAAGCAGTTTTCTTGACTCACTGAATCATTAAGTGAGAAAATGAGAAGTGAAAACAAGGTTACAGACGACGTCAGGAGGTTCTGTCCAGTTCTTCTCAGTCTAGGAACCATATAAGCACATTACTGTTGTTGATTTCTGATTCTACTGACAAATGGACATAAACATCATCACAGTTCAGTTGGACACCAACAAGGCCGACCCCCGTGACCCTGAACATGAAGAAGCAGTTCTAGATAACGGATGGATCATTTGATTCATCTGGGTGAGAGTTCACACATAAACAAACACTCGACCACGACAGAAAACTGACAGTCCAGTAGTGGTGTCATGGTTGGAACAGGAAGTGGTGTGAACACAGACCAGGTGTTGCTCACCAAACCTGTGCTCAGGTCTATCAGCAGCTGGAACGTCATCTGGGCTGATTGCAGCTCAGTGGTTCCTCTCTGATGTCACCGTTTGTCACATGTGCAGCAAACTAACTGCAGCTGACACCAACTGAATGATTTTAGCTGAACTGAGCTGCAGAGAAACAACATGCTGGTGTTCACTGGGAAGCTTTGACGGGAAACAGATGGAAAAACAACATGTGGATCCGGGAATAACGGCAGCTTCCATCGTTAAAGGACCGGAAGAGGAAGAAGTTTCCAAGGAATCATTCAGAACCATTTGACAAACATTTGATTGATGTGTTCTGATGAAAACAGAGACAGACATGTAGAGACTGAACTATCTGTCCAACAGAGACAGTTTCTCTGACAGGAGGAGACTCCTGATACTAAACTGGACACAGAGACACTGAAGAACCAGACCTGCACCAGAACCTGAACCCAGGATAAAGAGGTTCAGTGAATGTAGTGTTGAAGGTGTGGAGGTGGATCAGTCTGTCAGAGGAGACGCTGTAGAAGGACAGAGTTCCAGCAGGAACGTCCACATACACGGCTACTCTGTCAGAGACTGAGGAAGAAGAGGAGGAATGTGTTCCTTTCCCATTGTGCCAGACAGAGTACCGACCACCATCAGAACAGTTCAGACTCCAGGAATGATCGTTCCATCCAAACATACAGTCAACAGAGATTCCTTTCCTTCTGATTCTTACGTAACTCACTGATATAAAAACATCTCCGCTCCACTGGACCTCCCAGTAACAGCGACCAGTCAGAACTTCTCTACACAGCAGCTGACGATAGACATCAAACCTGTCTGGATGATCAGGATACGACTGATCCTTCTCCACAGACGTCATCTTCCTGCTGTTATCGGACAGTTTGATGTAATTGTTGACTGTGTTTGTGTCGATGGAGAGTTGACAGGAATCTGATGGAGAGAACAAACACCACCCAGCTGCAGTTATTATTGATCTGTCATTGATCATCAATGGACTCATGAATGAGTGATGTGACAGTGTGAAGATGGTTGAATGTGTGAATGAAATCAAAACACACTTACACTTCCTCAGACCTGGTCTCATCCATCGTGGTCCAGCAGGCTCCACCCTGAAAGGAGGAGGGGGGTTAGACCAGCACAGTCTCTCTCAGCAAACATGGACATTTCACGGCTCTCACACACACATTGTTCTACACTGATGAAGGAACCGTCCCACACTCGGACCCATGCATCTCTAAAGTCCTGTCCTGTGGTCGTCACGTTCCAGCACAGTTTGAAGCGGTTCTTATCATTTGGTTTCATCTGTTTTGAACCAGGAGGAGGAGGAGACCACGTCATGGATGAGTGAAGGTGCAGCTGCTGTTGTGCTGTGATGGGCCTGAAAACCACACTGCTGTGGTTCTAGTATGTTTACTGAGCCATGACGCCTCACAGCTGTGAACTGCATCTATCAGCTCTGCTGCAGCACCAGATGAGCTGCAGCAACTTCATCTGCTGAAAGACCTCTGGTCAAAGCCAGAGAGCCACAAAGATGATGTTCACAGCAGCACCGTGAAGAGTCCAGCACACTGATGTTCTTCTACGTCCAGACAGCTACTGTTTCATCTGGAGAAGATGTGATCAGTGTCAGAGACTGACACCTCTGGAAAACATCCTGGAGATGAAAGATCTTCTGATTCCAGCTGGGATCATTGGGATCCAGTGTTTTTAGTGTGGGACACAGGTGATGGGCAGTGATGACCAAAATCAGAACTCCAGAGGTAGGTATCTGTGTGCTCCGTCAGTAAGGATCATCTTAGTTATTGTTGAGTTCAGAATGTTGTTGACGTTTGCTCTGGTGGCTTCATCTACCAGCTGAAACACATCATGTTCCTCACGCTGTTCTTTGGAAGTGTTGGAGCTGTCGGAGAGCTGCTCCATAATTATCATCTCAGAGGAGGCAAAGCTGACAGAGCTTTACACAACGACAGATGTGAGTGAAGGACAGAGACGTCCTCCTCCATCAGACACCGGGAGTCTGCAGCAGCTGTGTCCATACCTGAGAGTGTCCAGTCTCCAGCGTGGATCCTCCAGTCCAGCAGACAGAAGCTTCACTGCTGACTCTCCTGGATGGTTGTAGCTCAGGTCCAGCTCTCTCAGATGGGAGGGGTTGGAGCTCAGAGCTGAGACCAGAGAAGCACAGCCGTCCGACGTGAGCAGACAGCCTGACAGCCTGCAGACACACAACACAACACACATGCAGATACTCTGAGAGAACTGCTCTGAAACTGAAGCTGACTCTGTCCTCGTGTCCACCTGATGGTGGCGCTGAAGGACCAGTCAGAGGATCAGCAGAAACACTGGAATTCACCCCAATCAGACAAATGTTGTTGGGACGTTTCAGTCTGAACTAAACTGGTGGATGAACATCAACATACAGAGAGTCCCACTGCTGCTGAGGCCGACAGCATCCAGACATGGAGAGAGACGTGTGGAGAACATCATGTGACCTGGACATGTGACATCACACTCCATGGTTGACGTGTCTGTCCTCAACACTTTAGTTAGTTTTATGGTCAGATAAGTCAGCTGTGGTTAAAGGTCACATTAATGAGGTTCATTTCAGGAAATAAACATCTTACTTTGGGACTATTTTCTTAACCAAACAGCGTTCGTGTTTCCAGGGACGTCGTTTGGTCTGAAATGTTGTTGAAAATCTTTTCCATGTTTTGGTTCTAGTGGTGATGCTGAACGCTCCGTCGATGCGTCATCATAAACTTCTTTCTGGACCATCTTTCAGAGAAAGTCCACGTTCATCCAGATCCTGGTTTTCTCTTCTACCTTCACTCAGCTGCACCACAGCGGTCCACCGAGACCTCATGGATGATGTCACATCATCGCTGCTGGTTTCAACTCCACATAACAAACATGGAATCAATCAATTGTTCTCATGATGTTGATTTCTGTCACTTGTGTTAACTCTGAATAAACGTTCAGCTCGTTCACTGACTTGTTACCATTCAATCATCAGAAATGGATCAATGACAGAATCTGAATCAGTCCAGAACCTTGTTGACGTCCAGACAGACTGAGTCCAGGTTAGAAGAAGAGACACTTCTGCTGCTGAGGTTGGTCACCATTGGACACTTATTTATGCTCCAGTTGGATCATTTTAGGAAACTAATTCAATATTAAATAGTAAACATTTCAAAGTCATGTCAAGACATAAAAGTCTTATTTGAGAACTTTTATTGATAAAGAAAAGATCAGATTAGAAAGGAGAGCTTAGAGATGTTCACATGTGGACAAACTTGTTGATGCTCCTCAGTTAAAGAAAGAAAAAAAACACCAACGATCACTGAAATAACTTGAAACTGACTAAATGAAAAATAGAAATGTATTTGGACTTGGTGGAGCCTTTCTCCTCATCATCACCAACACAGTTGTGACGACTGTCTGCAGGCTTCAACCCGATCTGAACCCAGTTACAATTATTACAATTCTCTCTCCAACAATCCTTCAACATAAACCAGTTATAACGGTCAGCAGTTCAACACTTGAGGGATTCTGACCTGAGAGACTCCAGTTTACAGTGTGGACTCTCCAGTACAGGACACAGCTTCTCCAGTCCTGAATCCTGCAGGTGGTTGTTACTCAGGTCCAGTTCTGTCAGACTGGAGGACTGAGAGCTGAGAACTGAGGACAGACCTGCACAGACCTCCTCTGAGAGGTTACAGCCACTCAACCTGCAGAGGAGAGAAAAGAGAAATATTTATATCATTTAAACTTTAATTTTTTCATTCAACACATTAACAAATCAGATCATTTAAATGAATACTGATTAATTAAACTATTGATCATTAAGTATCGCTGCTTTACAGTCTTGATCAAAGTGATCGCTGCATTCGTCTCCATGTAAAGTTTCCTGAGATGAATTATTGTTGAGAACTGGTCCTACAAGAACCTGAACTCAGCTGAACAGTGAACTGAACTGATTTTCTCCATGAACACAACATTTGATTGTAATTAAAACAGATGTGTCTGTGTTTGTCCTCACAGAACTTTCTTGGAGGCTTTGACCACTGGCAGCAACCTCAGGAGAACCTCCTCTGAAGCAGAGTATTTCTTCAGGTCAAACACTTCCAGATCTTCTTCTGATGACAATAAGATGAAAACCAGAGCTGACCACTGAGCAGGAGACAGTTCATCTGTTGAGAGACGTCCTGACCTCATGGACTGTTGGACCTCCTCCACCAGAGAACCTTCATTCAGTTCATTCAGACAGTGGAACAGATTGATGCTTTTCTCTGCAGACAGATCCCCACTGATCTTCTTCTTGATGTATCCAACTGTTTCCTGATTGTTATATGACTTTCCTAGTTTTGGTTTCAACAGCCCTCGTAGGAGAGTCTGGTTGGTCTCCAGCGAAAGACCAAGGAAGAAGCGGAGGAACAAGTCCAGGTGTCCGTTTGGACTCTGTAAGGCCTTGTCCACAGCAGTCTGATAGAAGAGAGTCTCTTCTCTTGTTTTAAACAATCTGAAGATGTTTTTTTGTTCCTTCAGCAGGTTGACTCCAGAGTTGATGAAGGTTAGATGGACATGAAGAGCAGACAGGAACTCCTGAACACTCAGATGGATGAAGCAGAACACCTTGTGCTGGTACAGGTGTTTCTCCTCTTTAAAGATCTGTGTGAAGACTCCTGAGTACACTGAAGCTTCTCTGATATCGATGCCACACTCTCTCAGGTCTGACTCATAGAAGATCAGGTTTCCTTTCTGCAGCTGCTCAAAAGCCAGTTTTCCCAGAGACTCCATCATCTTCCTGCTCTCTGGACTCCAATGTGGATCTGTCTTAGCTCCTCTTTCATACTTGACCTTCTTCAGTTTGGTCTGGACCACCAGGAAGTGGATGTACATCTCAGTCAGGGTCTTGGGCAGACCTCCTCCCTCTCTGGTTTCCAGGACTGTCTGCAGAACTGTAGCAGTGATCCAGCAGAAGACTGGGATGTGGCACATGATGTGGAGGCTTTGTGATGTCTTGATGTGGGAGATGATCCTGCTGGTCTGCTCCTCATCTCTGAACCTCTTTCTGAAGTACTCCTCCTTCTGTGGGTTGGTGAACCCTCTGACTTCTGTCACCATGGAAACACAGTCAGGAGGGATCTGATTGGCTGCTGCAGGTCGTGTGGTTATCCAGAGGCGAGCAGAAGGAAGCAGGTTCCCCCTGATGAGGTTTGTCAGCAGCACGTCCACTGAGGTGGACTCTGTAACATCAGTCAGGATCTCATTGTTGTGGAAGTCCAAAGGAAGTCGACACTCATCCAGACCGTCAAAGATGAACACAACCTGGAAGTCTTCAAAGCTGCAGATTTCTTTGGTTTCAGTGACGAAGTGATGAACAAGTTCCACCAAGCTGAACTTTCTCTCTTTCAGCACATTCAGCTCTCTGAAGGTGAAAGGAAACATGAACTGGATGTCCTGGTTGGCTCTGCCTTCAGCCCAGTCCAGAGTGAACTTCTGTGTTAAGACGGTTTTCCCGATGCCGGCCACTCCCTTGGTCATGACGGTTCTGATTGGTTCATCTCTTCCAGGTGGGAGTTTCAGGACGTCTTCCTGTCTGATGGTGGTTTCTGCTCTGTCTGGTCTCCTGGATGCTGATTCAATCTGTCTGACTTCATGTTCATGGTTGACCTCTCCAGTCCCTACCTCTGTGATGTAGAGCTCTGTGGAGATCTGCTGCAGAAGGGTTGGGTTTCCTGCTTTAACAACCCCCTCAAACACACACTGGTACTTCTCCTTCAGCTTAGACTTCAGTCGCTTTTGACAAACTGCAGCAAAAGTACCTGAATAAAAGAGGAATAAAGAAAACAATTAGTGTTTTATAAAGTTCACACAACAACTTAATTCTCCTAAAGAATCAGATTTGAACCAACACTATTCAACTAGAACTTTACGATGAGCTGTCCAATACTGACTAGAATCACTTTTACCACCAAAACACCTCTGAACATTCAGGACATGGACGTGACAAGAACATCTGGGGGTCCTGGAGTTTCTAAGGATGTTGGCAGTAGAGCCTAGATGGGGTGTGGGTTTGTGGGTTGTTGTGTTCTTGTTGTTGTTGTGGGTCTCTGTGAAGTGAAATTTCCAGATTTAGGATTTGAAAACACCGGAAGATGATCTGATCAATAATCTGTAGAACCATCAGGACAATCTGGAGTTCACCAGGATTCCTGGAAGAGGAAAACCAGGACTAAAATCTTCCAGTTATCTGGTGGTGTTGGTGGGTTAAACATATTTATTGAGGTCCACTGCCGTCCCGTACAGGGAGGATGCTCCTGTAGGGGGTGCTGGTTCCTCACTTCATCTCTCAGTGGTTTTAATGTTGTGGCTGATCTGTGAATGTTGTTCATCTCCTGAGACTTTCTGGGTCATTTATCCAGCAGATTAACCCTCCTGTCGTATTCGGGTCAAATCTGACCGTTTTACAACTTATAATACTCATAAATATTATGTTTTACATCTGATTACCTCAAGACCTTATGATATCCTTCACACTGTGTACTTGAACATATAAAAGTGATGATCACCTATTTCATTCAATTTTGAGTGTTTTAATCAACCTTGTTACACCTGTGGTGTTCCCGGTCAAAAGTGACCGTCATAGGAAATGAATGGGTATCCAGAGTAAATTCATTCAACATACAGAAAACATCCCCATACACACTGCCCCAGCTCACTCACACACTCTCTCACACACACACACACACACTCACTCACACACACACACACACACACACACACACACACACACACACTCACTCACACACACACAATGTCTTTTGTGGGTACACATGTCTTTCTGCTTATGTGCCGATCCTCTCACGTGAACCAACTTCCTAATGATAGAATGTATCATATGTTTACACAGACTAGACAGGTGTCTATTATGTGAACCCATTTCTTTCCCACGCTTCTGTACCTATCACACGTGAACCACACCTTCCAGACTAATCAATGTATCATTTTTACACAACCCCATACTATATATAGCTCGATGTTTGCCTTGTATTCCTTTTACTTTGAGCACAATGAGTAGACGACTGAAGCGTTTTTACATACAGAAAAATCCCCATACACACTGCCCCAGCTCACTCACACACTCTCTCACACACACACACACACACTCACTCACACACACACACACACACACACACACACACACACACACACACACACTCACTCACACACACACAATGTCTTTTGTGGGTACACATGTCTTTCTGCTTATGTGCCGATCCTCTCACGTGAACCAACTTCCTAATGATAGAATGTATCATATGTTTACACAGACTAGACAGGTGTCTATTATGTGAACCCATTTCTTTCCCACGCTTCTGTACCTATCACACGTGAACCACACCTTCCAGACTAATCAATGTATCATTTTTACACAACCCCATACTATATATAGCTCGATGTTTGCCTTGTATTCCTTTTACTTTGAGCACAATGAGTAGACGACTGAAGCGTTTTTCTGTGGAAGAGGTTCTGGTCCAGGTTCTTGGGCATGATGAAGAGGGCACTGAAATTGAACCAGAGATAGAGGAGGATGTCTCGGAATTGGAAGACATCACAGATTTTGAACCAGACTCTGAGGAGACTGACCAGTCAACAGATGGAGAGGGAGAGGCACCTGAAGAACAGGCACCTGAGGAAACATTTCAGTCCAAAAGTGGACACTTGCTCTGGTCATCATCCCCCCAGGACCGAGGAGGTAGAGCGAGAGTGGAAAACATCATAAAGATGACACCAGGACCAACGCGTTATGCAGCATCTCGTGTGGATGACATCAAGTCCAGCTTCCAACTCTTTTTACCAGAGTCCATTGAGGGAATTATACTTGAGATGACAAATCTGGAGGGGAAGCGTGTGTTTGGGGACACCTGGAGAGAAATCGACCTGGTAGACCTCCAAGCCTACATAGGTCTGTTGATTTTAGCTGGAGTGTATCGCTCAAATGATGAGGCTACAAAAAGTCTGTGGGATGAAGAGTCTGGCAGGCCTATATTCCGGGCAACCATGTCCTTACAACATCCATCCATCCATCTTCTTCCGCTTATCCGGGGCCGGGTCGCGGAACATAAATACTAAAATAAAGTAAAATATATCTAAACAATAAATAGTCATGAACATTTTGATTATGTATCTACAGTGTGATCAATAACAACAGTTTACCAACAGCTGAATATAGATTATAGCACATAGATGTAGTTGTTGCTCTGGATTATTGCACATTATTAAGAGTCCACATCAACCCACTGACTCCAAGTGTCTGACACTCAGAGGGAGGAGCTGTACAGTACTGTACTCCAAGATATTTGTAATCCTCAACGATGTCCACACTGACCCCCAGGATGGAAACAGGGGTCACCTGCGGTCATGTCAAAGTTGCAGCGTCTCTGATCCTTCAGCTTCCTCTTGAACTCCGTTTTCCCAGCTGACTGAACCATGAATGTCTACAGTTAAATGTTGTGTAACCTGACTTTACAAGCAATAACAACAGTTCTGCAGCTAAACTTAAAACATAAGAGACAGAAAGGTGTAAATAATAGTGGTGATGCTCGCATCTAAAATGATTCCAGTGGTGTAAATAGAGCTGGATGACCCACATCGGTCAGTGGAAGTGCAGATTTATCTTTACAGCTCGAACTTGGTTCCTCATCCACTCTGTTTGTGCATTTTAAACACATGTCTGCATGTTGCAGTGTATTACAATCTCCAAAATATGTGTAACAGCCTCAGACATGGTCTACTTTTTCTTGCACTGAGGACCACTGTTTATCTTCTAGTTTATTGTAGTTGTACCAGACTTACCCAACTTCATATTCTAATGCCAAGTTACTTTTTTGGAGGACTACACACAAGCCCATGTGGTGGGTGGAACATCCTTCTCTCTGTTTTGAAGAGATCAGTGCAGACGGATGCTGATGTGCTTTTATAAATGGATTATCATTACTGGGAGCTGACCGTGGTGCTGAAACCAAACCAGCTCATTGAAGGATCAACAGTCATTTCCATACTGCTTTGCAAAGAACCAGTCAGGAGCATTGTAAAACCAGAATACTACAGTATATTAACATTGTTTTATTATATTAGTAAGCTGTGCTTTAATCTACTGCTGTGAAAGGCTCTACTTGACCTGGTTGAATTTTAATCTGTAAAGAACATCTTTAAGATTGAAACTGTAAAGTCTCTGTGAATGAGATGAACAATAAATGGAAAGGATGCAGGTTCATGTCAGGTTGGGATGGTTTTCACATCATTTTGTGATCAACACACTTGCACACATAATCAGTTTTGTGTCTTGGAGTCACTGGGTGGTTCAGGTCTTGAACTGACACCCTGGTGACCAGACCAAGGCTGATCTGTCCTGGACCTGTGTCCGGGTGGGATCTTCTCCCCCTCTGCTCTCCCCATCTCAGCCAGAGCCACCTGGATACTGTAAAAACCTTTCCAATGAGGATTACTGGGAACCTGAGAGAGAAAAACTGCACAACTGTGTTTGAGATTTTAAATAAAATTACACAGATAAAAACTCCTTCAGAGGTGAAAAGATCTGTTCACGGCAACAGCTTCTTGTGATCCTCTTCACATAACAATCAACGGTGAGAGAGTTGAATTATTGTCAAAGTGACCTTATTATTCACTCGGATAGTTTTGACAGTATTGTGCAGAAGTCTTAGGCAGCCCCAGCATTGCTGTTTTATAAAATGGACATCAGTCAGCCTCTGGGTAACATGTTCACAAAATAAAACCACATAATGTTCACACCAAAAAGTGACCGTACAGCTGCTGGTGAGGATTTACTGTGACCTCCCTCACAACAATATACAGCTTTGAAGTTTTTCATAAGATGTTTTCCTTCAGATGTTTGCAGTGGTTGTAATCAGGATTTGATTCCATTTGTAAATGTAGGTTGCTGTATTTTCTGTTTACATATTTAAGACACTGCAAAATGTGAGAGATTTGATTCAACTTTGATGAGTCTTAAACAAAGGTGAACAGAGTGGTTGCGGTTGTACAATTGCAGATTCAGGATCCACACTGGAGACTGGACACTCTCAGGTATGGACACAGCTGCTGCAGACTCCCGGTGTCTGATGGAGGAGGACGTCTCTGTCCTTCACTCACATCTGTCGTTGTGTAAAGCCCCGTTAACTTCTGCCTCCTCTGAGATGATAATCATGGAGTTACGCTCCGACAGCTCTGACACTTCCAAAGAACAGCGTGAGGAACATGATGTGTTTCAGCTGGTAGATGAAGCCACCAGAGCAAACTTCAACAATCCTCTAAACTCCACAATAACTGAGATGATCCTTACTGACGGAGCGCACAGATACCTGCCCCTGGAGTTCTGATGTTGGTCATCACTGCCCATCACCTGTGTCCCACACTAGAAACACTGGAAGAACTTTCATCTCCAGGATGTTTTCCAGAGGTGTCAGTCTCTGACACTGATCACATCTTCTCTCTGCAGATGAAACAGTAGCCGTCTGGATGTAGAAGATCATAAGTGTGCTGGACTCTTCACGGTGCTGCTGTGAACAGCATCTTTGTGGCTCTCTGGCTTTGACCAGACGTCTTTCAGCAGATCAAGTTGCTGCAGCTCATCTGTTGCTGTTGTTGTTGGGTGGAGCCTGCTGGACGACGATGGTTGAGACCAGGTCTGAGGAAGTGTAAGTGTGTTTGATTTCATTTACACGTTCAACCATCTTCACACTGTCACATCACTCATTCATGAGTCCATCGATAATCAATGACAGATCAATAATAACTGCAGCTGGGTGGTGTTTGTTCTCTCCATCAGATTCCTGTCAACTCTCCATCGACACAAACACAGTCAACAAACACATCAAAATGTCTGATAACAACAGGACGATGACGTATGTGGAGGAGGATCAGTCGTATCCTGATCATCCAGACAGGTTTGATGTCTGTCAGCTGCTGTGTAGAGAAGTTCTGACTGGTCGCTGTTACTGGGAGGTCCAGAGAGGTGGTGGTATTTTTATATCAGTGAGTTACAGAAGAATCAGAAGGAAAGGAGACTCTGTTGACTGTGTGTTTGGAGGGAACGATCATTCCTGGAGTCTCAACTGCTTTGGTGATGGTCGGTACTATGTCTGGCACAATGACAGAGTAACATTTTCCTCCTCTTCTTCCTCATTCTCTGACCGAGTAGCTGTTTATGTGGACGTTCCTGCTGGGACTCTGTCTTTCTACAGCGTCTCTTCTGACAGACTGATCCACCTCTACACCTTCAACACAACATTCACTGAACCTCTTTATCCTGGGTTCAGGTTCAGGTTAGGGCTCTGGCCCAGGTCTGGAACTTCAATGTCTCTGTGTTCAGTCTAGTATCAGGAGTCTCCTCCTGTCAGAGAAACTGTCTCTGTTGGAGAGATAGTTCAGTCTCTACATGTCTGTCTCTGTTTTCATCAGAACACATCAATCAAATGTTTGTCAAACGGTTCTGAATGATTCCTTGGAAACTTCTTCCTCTTCCGGTCCTTTAACGATGGAAGCTGCCGTTATTCCAGGATCCACATGTTGCTTCTCCGTCTGTTTCCCGTCAAAGCTTCCCAGTGAACACCAGCATGTTGTTTCTCTGCAGCTCAGTTCAGCTGAGATCTTTCAGTTGGTGTCAGCTGCAGTTAGTTTGCTGCACATGTGACAAACGGTGACATCAGAGAGGAACCACTGAGCTGCAATCAGCCCAGATGACGTTCCAGCTGCTGACAGATCCGAGCACAGGTTTGGTGAGCAGCCAGGGTTCATCCTGGTCTGTATTCACAGCCCTTTTTTAAACCAATGATTTTTCTTTTTGTGCTTCATTTATAATTTGAACTATAAATCTGTATTTCTCTAAAATACGAAATATAAGCAGCTGTTTTCCTCTGTCCAAAGCTGTTTCAGCGTCTGGAGTGCAGACTGTAGCCGGGGTTTTTTGGATAACTGAACAATATTAAACTGTTTATGATGTGGTCAAATGAGTGTTGTTTTGTCTTTAAGACACTTTGATAAATCTCAGTCTGGTTGCTGCAATCTACTCCGTACAAATCAATCATCATTATCAATGGCAACTACTGTCGATAGATGCAAAAGGGCACGCTACCTGTTAATGAGGCTACAGAAGCACTGCTCCTCACTCGCCTCCTCTCTCAATAAACTCTGTCCTCTGGTGTCCAAACCAGCTGGACAGAAACCTCCCAGTCCACGGCTCACAAAGGTTTCTGAGGGATCACAGAGTTGGACTTAGGGCAGGAGAACAATTCCTGGTGCCAGATTCCGTAGAACCTGACTGAAAAGTTTTTATGAGCAAATAAATGTTGGAAACAGGCCATGAAGTCTCCTCCTGTCAACAGTAGATTGTTTCTTATCACACTGTTGCAGTGACTGAACAAAGACTCCTGTACAACAGTTGCTTTTATACACTTTTTAGACACTTCCAAAGTTCGAATGTCTTCCGTTGGTCCGTAGATGAGCCGTGTTGGAGTCTCATCACAGGATGGAAATACTTATAGTTGTGGAAATTATCTTTGTTAAATAAATACGGTAGAGGAGA
The DNA here is from genome assembly GCA_014839995.1 of Xenentodon cancila. Classification (NCBI taxonomy): domain Eukaryota; kingdom Metazoa; phylum Chordata; class Actinopteri; order Beloniformes; family Belonidae; genus Xenentodon; species Xenentodon cancila. Next base: position 18,733,060 of record CM026220.1, on the reverse strand, counting down.
GCTCTTTAATAAAGTTCATTAAGACCCCAGGGTTTTTTTTTAACACTGGGTGTTCTGAAGCTTAATGTCACCCACAGGAGGAATCAGACTCTTTTGTCTATTTAACCCCCTAACCCTGTCCCAGACAACCAAATTGAAAGGAGCTCATTGTATCATTGTTCAGATCGCTTCCAAGGGAAGCATCTTTAGGATTCCAGCAGTGGTTTAGGCAGAATGGTCCAACCCAGTCCCCGATTTGTCTGTTAAAGGCAGCAATGCTGCAACAATTTTGCCTAAGGATGAGGCAAAATGCTGAGAATCACGTGTGAAATCCTGTTCGTGACGCAATGGAAATGTAGGAATTATCTGTGTTAAATAAATATGGTACCCGAGAGCTCCATTTAATAACGTTTATTAAGCTGTATAGCTGAGAGTCACACAGTTGAACACAGTCAGCAGAGTGAGTCTGCCTTGATTTTCTTGCACACCGTTCTTATACACTTGTACGTCCTTGTACACTATCAGGGTTCTGTTCTCTCCCACCCAGACTGGATCCCTGCCTACTGCTTATCTGCAAACACTGCTTGACTTATGGCTACTTCTGCAAAACATCTCCATAATTGGTTAGTACAGGATAGTAGTCAAAGTCACGTTTATTGTCTATTCAACCACATGTGAGGTTCATACAGAGAATCAAAATGACAATACTCTAAAACCCTCGGTGTTGCACAATAAATAAATTTCTCTAAACACAAAGTGCACATCTACAATCTAAAAGAAACAAGTAATAACATGACACTGGTTTTAACAGCCAAGGGCAATAAAATTACTTAGCTTGGAAAGAGTTCAGCTTGCTGACGGCCTAGTGGATGAAACTGTCCTTCAGTCGACAGGTTCTGCCCCGGACGGTCCGCAGCCTCCTCCAAGATGGCAGCAGTCTGAAGAGGTTGTGTGACGGGTGTGTGGGGTATCTCACAATGCTGAGGGGTTTTCAGATGGCTGCTGTAAATGTCATGAAGTGAGAGGAGAGACACCAACAATCTTCTCGGCTGCTCTCACTACGCATTGGAGAGACTTGCGGCAGGATGCGGTCCAGGGTCCATACCATGATGGAGGATGGACGTACCGATTTCCACGGTGAGTGATCAAACAGCAGAGACAGAGCGGAAGAGTTGGAAGAGTGGAAGTACTAAAGACACAATGAACAACTAACAGAAAATAATGTAAGACAATATAAGATATATATTTTCCCTTACAATTCCCCCCTTTTGATTAATCAATTTCTCATCATTTAACATTAAATAAGACACAAAGTTAACACAGCACAGGAAGGTTTATTCTAACACAGTTAAATCCTCTCTATATGTTTCATTCTCAAGGTCCTCGTCAGCATCCCCACTCAATGGCATGCATTACAAGCCTTTGCAGACATAGGATGATTCAACACCCACAGAGTCCCAGGACAGCTACAGAGACTATGCGAGCACAAATGACTGCAATGATCAAAGGTTTTCACTTACCAAACATATTATCCAGCCAACCACACATAAAGTCATCTATGCCATAATTCTCTGCCAGTTCCTCCCGAAGGCACCGTTCACACCAGTGTAAGTATGTAACGGTAGAGATGCATACATGGACAGCTCACACCAGTTTAGGTACATACCAGTGGAGACGCCTACATGGACCATTCACACCAGTATAGGTACATACAGGTGGAGATGCCTACTTAACATATAACAGTTCAAGTCAGTATCTGACTCTGCTGCAATTTTATTTATATAGCGCCTATTACAACACAAGTTGTCTCTAGGCGCTTTCCAGAGACCCCGAACATGACTCCCGAGCAATTATTACATAAACAACGGCAGGTAAAAACTTCCCTAGTGGAAGAAAAACCTTAAGCCAAACAGTGGCAAGGAAAACCTCCTCTTTAAGAGGGAAGACACCTTGAGTAGGACCTGGCTCATAAGCTGAAGGCCAGCCGGGTAGAGCAAGAAATAAGAAAGAATAGAGACAAAGACACACCGTCAAAGGTACAAGACAGGATACAATAGTAAAATTATCTATCAGCAGTAGACCGATAAGACTTCTGTGGATATGGGTAATATGGGTAGATGGTGAGCCAAGGGGATGACAACTGCAGGTTGGGATGTCAGCAAATATCCAACAGACATCCATACAGAAGGTGAAGGCAGACACTGGGATGGTCAGAGGGTGGGACTGCTGGTCAGCAAGCAGCTCCTGAGGCTCTGGTCTGCAGGACATGCACAGAAGAGAAAAAGAAGGGCCAGACCAGCACAACAAACTACAAGAACAATGGACCACAATTATGCTTATGGGATACTGTTAATAACTGAGGGTTGAGGTGAAGAAGAGACAGGGAAGGCAAAGAGAAACAGAGAAGGTGAAGGGCACCACTCAGTGGATCATGTTGGTTCCCCCCTGCAGCATAGGCCTATAGCAGCATATCTACACCGAAGCTATGTTTAAGATGAGCTGCTCTAGTCTGGTCCTGTAGCTGCAGCTTTGACTACTGGCCTGTTACACGTTAACATACTAAATATACACTAAGTATATGCTTTATTAAACAGAAATGTTTTAAGTTTAGTTTTAAAGGTGGATGTGGTATCAGCCTCCTTAACCCAAACTGGATGTTGGTTCCAGAATAATGGTGCCTGATAACAGAGAGCCCGTCCTCCAAATCTACATTTGGATACTCTAGGAACTACGAGTAAACGGAGAGCTCTATTAGGAACGTACGGTACTATCAGGTCTTGTAAATATCGCGGCGCTAGGCCATTTTTGACTTTATATGTCAGTAATAAAACTTTGAACTGGATTCTAAATTTTATGGGGAGCCAATGGAGGGAAGCTAAATCTGGAGAGACGTGGTCTCTCTTGCTGGTTCCTGCCAGCACTTGCGCTGCTGCATTTTGGATCAGCTGGAGGCTGTTCAGAGAATTACTTGGACATCCAGCCAGCAACACATTACAGTAATCTAGTCTAGAAGATACGAACGCATGAATTAGTTTTTCGGCATCACTCTGCGAGAGGATGCTCCTGATCTATGCAATATTACGGAGGTGGAAAAATGCGGTTTTACAAACCTGATTAATATGCTGTTTAAATGACAAATCCTGATCAAATAGAACACCAAGGTTTCGCAAGGTTTTACTGGAGGCCATCGCAAGACCATCTAATCCCTTCCTCAGCTGTTTGGGACCTCAATCAACAACCTCTGTTTTATCAGAATTTAGTGGCAAACAATTTCTGGACATCCAGTCCTTGATGTCCTTAAGACACACCTGAAGTTTGTCTAATGGTTCTGTTTCATCTGGCTTCATAGACAAATACAGCTGCGAATCATCAGCATAAAAATGAAAAATAAAGCCGTGGTTCCGGATAATACTTCCTAAGGGCTGCATGTATAAACTGAACAAGATTGGCAATAGCACACAACCCTGCGGGACACCATAGCAGACCCTTGTCTGTACTGAAGAAACCTCATGAACATGAACAAACTGGAATCTATCAGACAGATATGATTTAAACCAATCTAGAGCTGTCACTTTAATCCCAACAACATACTATAGTCTCTGCAGTAAAATGCTGTGATCTATAGTATCAAAAGTAGAGCCGAGGTCCAGTAGAACCAGTATGGACACTAACCCATTATCTGAGGCCATAAGAAGGTCATTCGAGACTCGAACCAGTGCTGTTTCTGTGCTATGATGCATTCTGAACCCTGACTGAAAAATTTCAAATTGATCATTTCTATACAAATGGTCACACAGCTGGCTTGCAACTACCCTTTCCAGAATTTTAGAAATAAATGGAAGGTTGGAAATTGGTCTATAGTTAGCTAAAATGTCTGGGTCAAGAGAGGATTTTTTAAGTAATGGTTTGATTACTGCGACTTTAAAAGCCTGTGGCACATATCCCAAGACTAGGGACAAGTTGATCTGTTCGAATATTGTCGCACCAATAAGAGAGAAAACATTTTTAAGTAGTCAAGTTGGGATGGGGTCTAACAGACACGTGGATGATTTAGATCCATTGACGACTGAGGTCAGCTCAGAGAGGTTAACAGGAACAAAACAGTCTAGATTCAGGTCAGAGCATAAGGGAGTCGCCGAAGTTGAAGAAATGCCCACAGCCACTGCCGAGTGGGCCTGGCCGATTTCCTCTCTAATTCTGACAATTTTATTGCTAAAGAAGCTCATAAAGTCTTCACTACTGAGAGGTGCAGGGATGCACGGCTCAACAGAGTTGTGGCTCTTTGTCAGCCTGGCTACAGTACTGAACAGAAAATGTGGGTTATTTTTATTATCCGCTATTAACACTGAATAATAGGCTGTTCTAGCTTTGCGAAGCGCTTTTTTATATACTATTAGATCTATCTTTCCATGCATAATAAATATCTACAGACCTACTAGAGTACCACTTTCTTTCCATTTTACGCACATTCTGTTTTAACATACGAATATGTGAGTTAAACCAGGGAGTTAAGCTCCTATGGTTAGAGACGCTCTTTCTCAAAGGAGCAACTACATCTAAAGCTGAGTGCAACACATCTGCAGTGCTACCGACAAGGAAATTAACGTCTGCAGAGGTCACAGCCCTGTCAGGTTTAAACGACCTAACATTTATTAAACACACAATAAGGAAGGAAGACAAAGTCAGTAAGTTTTTCATACATCATCACGGAGGACGGACAGAGAACTCAGCCTCTCTCAGCTGCTCTCGTCTCTGTCCGCGCCCCCCCTCTGATGGCCTCTTGAGGCTTTTATTGAAAATAAGGAGGTCGCAGATGACATGAAGATAAGCAACTTGTACAAGATATATTCTCTGACGTGTACAACTATCTTATAAGACAAGCAGTATACCGTGCGTAAAATAACAATGAGATTAAACAAAGAGTGTGTTAAAGTTTAAACCCTATCATTCCCTCCTGCTTTAACACAATCTTTGTTTATTTCACGTTGTCCAAGACCTCTTCAGGAGGTCTTCAGTCATGGAGTCATTTTTCATGAGAACAAAGACATTTACGCTCAGAGGGGTTTCTATAAGGCAAAAAGAAGAGATATTAATATCATCATTATCAGAGTCATTTTCATCATCATTATCAGAGTCAAGACCCAAAATCAGATACATTTGTGCCACATGATCTTCCACGGGTGAGATGGCTGTGGTCATCAATCGGTTCAGCAGTGCACACAGACATCGGAATGAAACAACAACCACACAATGTCAGAAATGCTGAAAATACAGCGATGGATACTAGTACAGAAGATTCAAGGTTCGGTACTTGCCACATGCATCCACATGGAGGTGTCAACACCGGAGTGCTCCTCAGCACTTTTACCATTCAGGGTCCGCAGCCCTCGTATGGCCTTGGTACGACTAACATCTGCAGCGTTATCAGAAGTGCAACACTGTTTTCCAAACATGGCACACACACACACACCTCCCTTCTCCAGGACAATCCTGTTCTGGAAAGTCATAAGAGACGTGGCAGACAGCTGTCCAAATACAGCCTCGAACCCGTTCTGTGTCCAGCTTCCTAATTTCTGAACATTGTAGTAGATGTTGTTCATTTTTGTTTAACGTGCACCAAACAGAGGACTCAAATCCTGCTGCTATCTGGTCTACAAATTTATACTCATCTGACACCTCGTGGAAATCTGATGACATCAATGTATGTGGGATCGTTGTCAGAGGTCCAAGTGGAGCTGCTGGATCTCTTGGTTCTCCGAAGGCTTCTTGATGTTACGGCAGACAGTCGTCAGTTCTTCAGCTGAGATATCAGGATTCACTGAAACAGGAAGCAACAGGGTGACTACAACAACAAAAACTCAGGATGAGGAATAAAGTCACCATCCAGCATCCTGCAGCATTTCTTACCCGTTTGGTGTCATTTCGATTGAATTATTATCTCCTCTACTTGGTCAGGTGTCTTAAAATGCTTCACTGACTTTCGGGTCTATTCAGACTCTAAATGTCTGAATCCACCTATTATCAGACTTTGGCTCACCTTTCCTATCGGAGTTTTCAATCCAAATGACCTCTGACCCCTTCCCTCCTGTTGAGACATGATCATCATCATGGCTCACACAGCAGCCCATTGGTACAGATCTTTTTTTTCTTCTTCTTCTTTCTTCTTCTTCCATCCAGAAATCTGAAACCAAACCAAGATCTTCTGTCTTTATGAACGGGGACAGAGAAAACGGTGTTCCTGATGTCCACCACTGTGAAGACAGATGAAGCGTTGAAACGTTGTTTTGTTCCGTCACCGAGTTCCTTCACTCTGCGTCGCAGCTGCATTTTATCTGGATCCAAAACATTACCGTCATACTGGGGGTCCCAGTCACCTCCTACATGACGCCAGTCACTGCCCAGAGCAGTCATCCAAACCCGCTGGACCTCTCCGTCATCAAGGTGGCAGGACCGTCCGAGGTCCTCCACGTCACAGACAGATCCCTCCACATCCTCCCCATGGGAGGTCAGGCCTTCTTCAGCCTTTTTTAACATCGTCAGTGTCAGGATTTGCAACTTCAATGAGAGGAACAGTGTCAGCGGCTGGCGGAGAAGTAGGTGTGTTTTTCAGGTTCAGTTCAAGGATACACTCAGGCGGCGGAAGGTTAGGATGGGTCAACAGTGGATAGATTGGGATACTGTGAGAAAGAATTCTGTTATCGTCGTCACTTTTTTCCTCTTTCTGTCTTCTCTGTACAGGCCCCGTCTCATCTGCTTTGTAAAACATGACCTCGGGTTTTTTCTGTCTACAGTCCCCCCTCCCTTCTCCTTGTTCACGCCTCGTCGCCTCGTTCAACCATATCTGGCTTTCTGAGAAACCGCGTTTACGCATCTTCTTGGTGTTCTGTTTCGTGTCAATAGTTATCTTATCCTGCAGTTCAACTATTTTCTGTGAGTTTAGAGTTCCCTTAAAACCATATTTACTGATCCACAGGTTCAGGTATTTTATTGACTTCGGATCTTTTTTCTGCATGTATTTCCAGTCCTCACAAACCAATCCTCTTTTATGGTCGATTTTACTGATCAACTTCCCCATGTTTTAATTTATTTATTTATTTATTTTTATTTTTAGATGTTTTTGGTCCAGGTCGGTCTCAATACCTAGGGTATTCTAACACCTGGATTTTTTGTCAGTAGGACAGCAATTAAATCACCTGAAGTGGTAATCCTTACTTCAACTTGACTTGCAAGCGAAGGATTCTTGCCTCTGCAGGTTGCTGTTTACATTCCTACTGGTTTTACATGAGAAAAAACACCTGGTGGTTTTGTATCTCCAGTCACACTCACAATCACTCAACACAGAAATGACGTCACTTTACCCACGGACTTCATCGGTTCCGCCGTCTATTTTTCTCTTTTTACCATTAGTATCTAGAATTTTCACGTATTGTCTCACGGACTTTATCGGACTCCTGCGCCCTTCTATTACCGTCAGTGTCTAGAATTCCACAGCCTTTAACAGGGACTTTATCGGACTCCGTCGTCCCTCAACACCCTATTCTTTGAGGGTAACACAACAATATTTCACTTACTGACTCTGTCTTCCTTCGGTTCTCCCTTCGGGCTTCCCATCAGATTTCAGGAAACCACGGTGGCGCCAGAGGGCACCAAAATCATGTACTATACCTGAACGCATGCACACATCATATGCAGCTCTAAAGGGTCCGCTATCAGGGTCACGTGAAGCAGACCCATCAACAACAACAAAAAAAAAAACAAAGTCAGGGTTCTGCAAAAGTTGGTCAGTCATGTCAGGTCATGGTGAACATTCAATTCAATTCAATTTTATTTATATAGCGTCTATTACAACACAAGTTGTCTCCAGGATCTTTCCAGAGACCCAGAACATGACCCCCGAGCAATTATTACATAAACAGCGGCAGGTAAAAACTCCCCTAGTGAAAGAAAAACTTTAAGCCAAACAGTGGCAGGAAAAACTCCCCTTTAAGAGGGAAGAAACCTTGAGCAGGACCTGGCTCATGAGGGGGGACCCTCCTGCCGAAGGCCAGCCGGGTAGAACAAGAAATAAGAAAGAATAGAGACATAGAGACACCGTCAAAGGTACAAGACAGGATACAATAGTAACTATCATCAGTAGTCCAATTAGACTTCTGTGTATATGGGTGATATATGGATAGACGGTGATCCAAGGGGATGAGGACTGCAGGTCGGGATGTCAGCAGGTCTCCAACAGACATCCATACAGACAGGTGAAGGCAGACACTGGGATGGTCAGAGGTGGAACTGCAGGTCAGCAAGCAGCTCCTGAGGCTCTGGTCCGCAGGACATGCAAAGAAGAGGAAAAGAAGGGCCAGACAAGCACAAAAAACTACCAGAACAATGTACCACAATTAAGTTTATGGGATATTGTTAATAAATGAGGGTTGAGGTGAAGAAGAGACAGAGAAGGTGAAAGGCACCACTCAGTGGATCATGTTGGTGCCCCTCTGCAGCATATCTACACCAAAGCTATGTTTAAAATTAGCTGCTGTAATCTGGTCCTGTAGCTGCAGCTTTGACTACTGATTCATCCTTAAGCTTCAGAACACCCAGTGTTCTGAAGCGTTAAAAAAAAGCACTCCCTGGGGTCTTAATGAACTTTATTAAACAGAGCTCTCCTCTACCGTATTTATTTAACAGAGATTATTTATTTAACAATAACTATTGCCATCCTGTGATGACACTCCAACATTGCTAATCTACAGACCAACGGAAGACATTTGTACTTTGGAAGTGTGTAAAAAGTGTATAAAAGCAATCACTGCAAACCAACACTCATGTGACCACATCATAAACAGTTTAATATTGTTCAGTTATCCACAAAACCACCTCACTGAGCTGCAGTCTGCACTCCAGATGCTGAAACAGCTTTGGACAGAGGAAAACAGCTGCTTATATTTGATATTTTACAGAAATATAGATTCAGTATTCAGTATTCAGTAGACAAAGCACAAAAAAACAACAACAAAAACCCATCCTTTTTCAAAACAGTTTTCTAGACTCACTGAATCATTAAGTGAGAAAATGAGAAGTGAAAACAAGGTTACAGACGACGTCAGATGACGCCAGACTTGTCACAGTTCAGTTTAACACCAACAAGGCCGACCCCCGTGACCCTGAACATGAAGAAGCAGTTCTAGATAACGGATGGATCATTTGATTCATCTGGGTGAGAGTTCACACATAAACAAACACTCGACCAGGACAGAAAACTGACAGTCCAGTAGTGGTGTCATGGTTGGAACAGGAAGTGGTGTGAATACAGACCAGGATGAACCCTGGCTGCTCACCAGACCTGTGCTCGGATCTGTCAGCAGCTGGAACGTCATCTGGGCTGATTGCAGCTCAGTGGTTCCTCTCTGATGTCACCGTTTGTCACATGTGCAGCAAACTAACTGCAGCTGACACCAACTGAATGATCTCAGCTGAACTGAGCTGCAGAGAAACAACATGCTGGTGTTCACTGGGAAGCTCTGACGGGAAACAGACGGAAAAACAACATGTGGATCCTGGAATAACTGCAGCTTCCATCGTTAAAGGACTGGAAGAGGAAGAAGTTTCCAAGGAATCATTCAGAACCGTTTGACAAACATTTGATTGATGTGTTCTGATGAGAACAGAGACAGACATGTAGAGACTGAACTATCTGTCCAACAGAGACAGTTTCTCTGACAGGAGGAGACTCCTGATACTAAACTGAACACAGAGACACTGAAGAACCAGACCAGGACCTGAACCAGAACCCAGGATAAAGAGGTTCAGTGAACGTGGTGTTGAAGGTGTGGAGGTGGATCAGTCTGTCAGAGGAGACGCTGTAGAAGGACAGAGTTCCAGCAGGAACGTCCACATACACGGCTACTCTGTCAGAGACTGAGGAAGAGGAGGAGGAAGATGTTCTTCTGTTATTGTGCCGGACAGAGTACCGACCATCACCAGAACATTCCAGACTCCAGGAATGATCGTTCCATCCAAACACACAGTCAACAGAGATTCCTTTCCTTCTGATTCTTCTGTAACTCACTGATATACAAACATCTCCACTCCTCTGGACCTCCCAGTAACAGCGACCAGTCAGAACTTCTCTGCACAGCAGCTGAAACCAGGAATCAAACCTGTCTGGATGATCAGGATACGACTGATCCTCTTCCACATACGTCATCGTCCTGTTGTTGTCAGACAGTTTGATGTGTTTGTTGACTGTGTTTGTGTCGATGGAGAGTTGACAGGAATCTGATGGAGAGAACAAACACCACCCAGCTGCAGTTATTATTGATCTGTCATTGATCATCGATGGACTCATGAATGAGTGATGTGATAGTGTGAAGATGGTTGAATGTGTGAATGAAATCAAAACACACTTACACTTCCTATGACCTGGTCTCAACCATCGTGGTCCAGCAGGCTCCACCCTGAAAGGAGGAGGGGGGTCAGACCAGCACAGTCTCTCTCAGCAAACATGGACATTTCATGGTTCTCACACACACATTGTTCTACACTGATGAAGGAACCGTCCCACACTCGGACCCATGCATCTCTAAAGTCCTGTCCTGTGGTCGTCACGTTCCAGCACAGTTTGAAGCGGTTCTTTTCATTTGGTTTCATCTGTGTTGAACCAGGAGGAGGAGGAGACCACGTCATGGATGAGTGAAGGTGCAGCTGCTGTTGTGCTGTGATGGGCCTGAAAACCTCACTGCTGTGGTTCTAGTATGTTTACTGAGTCATGACGCCTCACAGCTGTGAACTGCATCTATCAGCTCTGCTGCAGCACCAGATGAGCTGCAGAACTTGATCTGCTGAAAGACCTCTGGTCAAAGCCAGAGAGCCACAAAGATGATGTTCACAGCAGCACCGTGAAGAGTCCAGCACACTGATGTTCTTCTACGTCCAGACGGCTACTGTTTCATCTGCAGAGAGATGTGAACAGTGTCAGAGACTGACACCTCTGGAAAACATCCTGGAGATGAAAGTTCTTCTGGTTCCAGCTGGGATCATTGGGATCCAGTGTTTTTAGTGTGGGACACAGGTGATGGGCAGTGATGACCAACATCAGAACTCCAGAGGCAGGTATCTGTGTGCTCCGTCAGTAAGGATCATCTCAGTTATTGTGGAGTTCAGAAGACTGTTGAAGTTTGCTCTGGTGGCTTCATCTACCAGCTGAAACACATTATATTCCTTACGCTGTTCTTTGGAAGTGTCGGAGAGCCGCTCCATGATTATTATCTCAGAGGAGGCTGAAGCTGACAGAACTTTACACAACGACAGATGTGAGTGAAGGACGGAGACGTCCTCCTCCATCAGACACCGTGAGTCTGCAGCAGCTGTGTCCATACCTGAGAGTGTCCAGTCTCCAGTGTGGATCCTCCAGTACAGCAGACAGAAGCTTCACTGCTGACTCTCCTGGATGGTTGTAGCTCAGGTCCAGCTCTCTCAGATGGGAGGGGTTGGAGCTCAGAGCTGATACCAGAGAAGCACAGCCGACCGACGTGAGCAGACAGCCTGACAGCCTGCAGACACACAACACAACACACATGCAGATACTCTAAGAGAACTGCTCTGAAACTGAAGCTGACTCTGTCCTCGTGTTCACCTGATGGTGGCGCTGAAGGACCAGTCAGAGGATCAGCAGAAACACTGGAATTCACCCCAATCAGACAAATGTTGTTGGGACGTTTCAGTCTGAACTAAACTGGTGGATGAACATCAACATACAGAGAGTCCCACTGCTGCTGAGGCCGACAGCATCCAGACATGGAGAGAGACGTGTGAAGAAAGTCTGACATAAAATCTTATTTGGGAACTGGTGGAACCCTTCTCCTCATCATCACCAAGACAGTTGTGACGACTGTCTGCAGGCTTCAACCCGATCTGAACCCAGTTACAATTATTACAATTCTCTCTCCAACACGGCAGCACGGTGGCTTAGTGGTTAGCACTGTTGCCTCACAGCAAGAAGGTTCCTGGTTCAATTCCCGGCCCGGTGGGTCTTTCTGTGTGGAGTTTGCATGTTCTCCCCGTGCTTGCGTGGGTTCCCTCCGGGTACTCCGGCTTCCTCCCACAGTCCAAAAACATGCAGGGTAGGTTAATTGATCTTTCCAAATTCTCCCGAGGTGTAAATGTGAGTGTGATTGGTTGTTTGTATGTGGCCCTGGATAGACTGGTGACCTGTCCAGGGTGTACCCCTGCCTTTCGCCTAATATGCGTCGGGATAGGCTCCGACAGACCCCCGTGACCCGGAAACGGATAAAGCGGGTATAGATAATGGATGGATGGACAATTCTCTCTCCAACAATCCTTCAACATAAACCACAGTTATAACGGTCAGCAGTTCAACACTTGAGGGATTCTGACCTGAGAGACTCCAGTTTACAGTGTGGACTCTCCAGTCCCTGACACAGCTTCCTCAGTCCTGAATCCTGCAGGTGGTTGTTACTCAGGTCCAGTTCTGTCAAACTGGAGGACTGAGAGCTGAGAACTGAGGACAGACCTGCACAGACCTCCTCTGAGAGGTTAGAGCCACTCAACCTGCAGAGGAGAGAAAAGGGAAATAATTATGTAGTTTAAACTTTGACTTTGACATTCAACAAATGAACAAATTATCCAATTTAAATAAATACTGATAAATTCAACTTGTTGGCCCAACTAGTCCTGTAAAACCATCAGAAATCCATTAAATCTTAATATTATTGTTTCATTCCACATGTCAAAACTGTTGTATGTTAACACTAGTATGAATCTGTATTTTATATATTTATATTTATACATATTCACAAACGCACCAAAACCACCTGAACCCAGCCCCCCCACCAGCACCGCACAATTAAAGTCCGAGAGCAGAACCGGGAGTTTCCCCTGACCCGGTTGTCCGGCACAACTTAGCGTCTTTGTTGTATTTGGCAACTTTTCAGACCTTTCTAGTTAGTTGTTATTGAAAAAAGCGACTAACAACAAATCTGACAACTTTTTCAGGTCTTATTGGATGCTTTTGTTGACTCTAGTCTGAAATCACGAATCGTTTTTTAATTGTTTTTCTGCGAGACTCCGGTGCATCCGTGGGCTCCTCTCCCGTATCAAACAACTCTCGAGGCAGCCCAGCACTCGTGCAGAAGCCCCTCACTACTCCGGTCACAGCTTATGTTTTTATTTCTATTTGTTATTTCATTCAACAAAATAGAGAACAACATCTTGTGGAGGTGCAATGAACTGTGCAATAAAAAACCAAGAACCGAATTCATGGGGCTGTAAATAAAATACAAACAGCAGTGTAAGGTGAATAAAGAAAGTGGCCCCCCCCATCTCACACACGGCCCTTGTACGAGAGAATATAGCGACGGAAAGTCTCTGTCTGGGTCAGAGTCAGCTGCGGGTCACGTACGGACGCCCAGCAAGGTTGGAAGCTGCTTTTACCGGGACTGTTTGGCTCTCCAGTCCGTGTGTCAACGGTAAGGATGGAAAGCTTCTCCTATGATTGTCTGGAGCTATGCTCTGCAGGGGGTGAACGACACTTTCATCCTAGCACCATAGTACATGAGAATAATGCATTTATGATAAACTGAAGTTTGTGTGACTAATGCATTTTTGATAAACTGAAGTGACTGACTTTGGCTGTGCGCTGCGGGGGACACAGGCTGGTCCTAGCATCACAGTAGATGTGGTTTATGTATATATGAAAACCAAAGTGATTGATTCTGCTAGAATCACAGTGAGTGTGATTTTGTGTGTGCGTGAAATGTGTGAAATACCTGTATAATATTCTATATGATTGCTTCATTCATATAATCCAAGTTATATTCTTTGTGTGTGTTTTGCCTATATAACCAAATAGATTGCTTATGCTATGCTTTGCGTAAAATAAATATATATATATATATATATATATTGTTCATCAGAGTCTGTGTGTGCTTTCTGTGTGCCTACCTCCGACGAACCTGAGAAAATTTCACACAACATTTGGCGTCACGAACTCGGAGACTAACGGAGGATGTGCGCAGAAATCAGATTTAAGAAGCAGTAAATAAGCACAGAACATTTGGCGTCACGAACCTGAAACTTAGAGATTAACGGAGGATGTGCGTTCTACAGTGAATGGTAAAATCTGGAATGTTGCTATTTTTAAAGACAGCCTAAGCTGTCAGAGTTAATTGGCCTTAATTATAATCCACTTCTGAAAACGATTGCAGAAAATCTAAAACGTTGGATGAATTTACCAATAAATCTTATTGGTAGAATTGCTACAGTCAAAATGACCATACTTCCCATGGTAAATTATCTCTTTTCAATGATTCCCAGCAAGCCTCCAACCCTCTGGTTCATATCTTTAGATTCAATAATTATACATTATTACTGGAAAAATAAAAAGGCCAGAATTAAACTATCAACATTACAAAAAAATAAATTAAATGGTGGTCTGGAGGCCCCAAACTTCCAGCACTACTATCTCGCAAATAAACTCCAGTATGTTTATAAATGGATTAAACCAAACGAATCAGATTGTTCTTGGATAGGGCTAGAACAATTTTTTTGTAAAGGAATCAATATCTCTGATTTGCCATTTATAAGCCGCACTATTACCAGACATCCCTGCTTCAAAAATCCAATCATTGCCTCAACTCTGACGGCCTGGTGGGACTTTCACCAAATGACTAATACCACGGTATCACTAAGTACATACACTCCTATTTGGAATAATCCGGATTTTTTGATGAACAGGAAACCATTAAATCTGTCATCATGGATCACTAAGGGCATTACGCATCTTAAACATATCTATGAAAACAACACTCTGGTTTCTTTCTCTCACCTCGTACAGAAGTATAGCATTGGAGGAAATCATTTTCTAGAATATCTTCAAATTAAATCTATTGTTCAAACAAAACTTAATAGCAAAACACCTAACCTTAATCTTCCGCCACTGGTACTAGATTTAATCCAAATTGCTAGTCAACAGAAAATGTTATCCAAAATTTATAAGTTAATTGCAATAAATAAGACAACAATGTCCATTCCATCAATTACATGGGAAAAAGATTTAGAGGTTACCTACAATGCTGACTTCTGGACCCAAATCTGTAAAAATATATTTATGTCTACCGCTAACGTGAACCTACAACTAATACAATATAAAGTAATTCACAGAGTTCACTATACGGGGGAAAGAATGTTTAAAATAGGGCTTTAAAGATACAAAAATGTGTACACAGTGTACACAAAATGTGACGGACACATACTTGCTGCTATCTGGGATTGTGACCCAGTCAAAATATTCTGGCACAGTGTCACTGACACCCTCTCCCAACGTCTTGATTGCTGCATCCCGCTGTTACCCTCACTCTGCCTCTTGGGAGATTTTTCTACTCTATCACTGGATAATAGTTCCAACAGAATCCTTTCTATTGCCCTAATCATCGCCAAGAAAACAATCCTCATGAACTGGAAAACCAAAAACTCCATCAATGTCATCCTCTGGGAAAACTTACTAACAGAATTTATCTCAATGGAACAACTATCAGCCTCAATCAAAAAACAAACTATAAAGTTTGACCAAGTATGGAAAAAACTTATTTTATCCTTGAATTCAAGACACACAAATCTTCCCTCAAATGATCCTCGATAAATAATCGGATTTTGGACCAACTAAAAGGACTAATTCATAAATAATCACCCCAACTCCCAAGCTTACTCCTCATTGCCCTTAACTAGAAATTGGCAGGTTGACCACTAGCCTGGAAATCCGCTGAACTACTACCAAAAGTAGGGGGAGTGGCACAAAAAAGAAAAAAAAAGAAGAGAAAAAGGAAAGAAAAAAAAAAAAAAGAGCCCTTGGAGATTGTTATTGTTATTGGTGTCGTGCTCTGGTCTTCCTGCCTTGATAGTCTAGGGTTTTTTTTTTTTTTTTTTTTTTTTTTTTTTTTCTCTTCTTTCTTTCTCTTTCTTTCTATCTTTCTATCTAATCATTGGCCAGGCCCTGCCTTCCGGGGTTGCGGTGCTGCCCATGCTGTGGGGTGGGTGCGGGTGGCGCTGGTGGCCTCAGGGTCCCATATCCACAGGGACAGTAGTATTGATTGATGGGGCCCGCTGGGCCTGGGAGATGGGATTATCGGTGTGCCCCCCCTCCCCCGGCTCCCCTGACTGGGGCATCTCTGTGTTGCATGTGGTGTCCTTTGGTGTGCTAGTAGGTTGGCGCTGCCCCTTGATCCTGGCGGCAGCGGCGAGTGCCGCTCCGACGGCCACGGCCGGGCTGGGGAGGGGTGGGTTGGCGGGCGGGGGACGGGGGGGGTTGGTGGTGGGGGGGATGCGGGCGGGGTGGCATGCGCTGGGGGTCCGGGTATTGCTACTCCCGTCTGATGCTATTGCATTAGATACGGACGGTGGGCTGGGTTTGGGGGTGGGGGGTGGGGGGGGTGCGTGCGGTCGGCTTCCGGGGGTGGCGCGGGGAGGGGGATCGGGTTGTGCGCCGCCGCCGTGGATCCCTGGTCGGTGCGGCCCCGTGCGGGTCCGGCCGGGGGCCTCGCTGGGGTCGGCCCTGGTGTCCGGCCTGCGGCTGGGGGCGTGTGTCGGCCCTCTCGCGATGCTGGTGCCCCTTTGTGGGGGAGGTCCCTGACGGTGGGGCGTGGCTGGCGGCCTGGCTCCTGTGACTGTGTGGGGCTCGCAGGTGATGCGCCCCTGGACCTGGTTGCCCGCCTCCCCACCACCCCCTCTCTCATATTTGTATATTTATTAATTAAAAAAAAAAAAAAAAAAAGGGGGGTTTTATATGTATGTACGTATGTGTATGTGCAGGTGTGTATATATGTATATACACGTATTTAAAAAAAAAAAAAAAAAAAAAAATTAAATAAATAAATAAATAAATAATAATCAAAGTAATTATTATTAAAAAAAAAAAAAAAAAAAAAAAAAAAAAAAAAAAAAAAAACCCTCCCCAAAGAGACAAACATGACAAGAAGAGCTGGGGCCTACAGGGGACATCCACCCTGTAGGTGCCAGTTTCTTATTTTTTTTAATGCACCATGACCATATATAAATTATTATATATATACACAATAGAGAGCACTGGTATGTGTAGGGAGTGCTCACCATACATGTACCAGCTGCTCTTTTTAATGCACCCAAATACATTAACAAAGGAACGGAGGGAGGGAGGGATAAATTAAAAAAAAAAAAAAAAAAAAAAAAAAAAGTGTGTGTATATATGTGTATATATATATATATATATATGTGTGTATATATATGTATAGGGATATATGTAACAATAAAAAAAATTAATAAATAAATAAGTAAATAAAAAATATATAAAAAATTGAGAGATCAATAGGCCAGGGGAGCATGTGCTGGACGGCCCCTGCAGGTCGCTGGGTGCCCGGGGATCCGGCCCGCGCTCCTACTGTCTGGGTCTTGTCCTGCGGGGGGGTGCCTGGGTCTCGGGGGGGCCGGGGCTGCTCCTTGGCTGCGGCGCCTGGTACCGGGGCTGACTACTGGGAGGGGCCCCCTGGTTGGAAGTAGTGCGGTGGTGGCCCACCGGCCGGGTGCGCCGGGATGTGTTGGCGGGCTCCTTTTCCCTGGCCTGGCGTGGCCTCTGGGTGTCGGCTGTGTCCCCCCCCCCCCCTGCCCCCTGTTCCTGTCCCTCCGCCTTGGCTCTGTAAGTTGGCGACTGCGGGTGGTGGCTGCCTCGGTCCCCCGGGGGCTGCTCGCTCTGCCCGTGTTTCCTCTCGCCGCCTCCCTCCCCTCTCGCCGCCTGGCCCCCCCCCTCTGCCGGCCCAGTGCTGTTCGGCCCTGGGAGTCTGGTGTCACCGCTGTGGCGGCCGGACATGTGGCGGTGCGCCGACGCTAGCGGACCGTGACGGCACCGTTCGTGCTTGGCGGGGACGCGCCATGTTGGGTTGCCTGGGGATCCGGGGGCGCCCCGCGCCCTTGTCTTCCTGGACTTGTCAGGCCCCTTGCGGAGGTGATTTGACATGGAAGGGGAGGTGGGACCGGTGGCCGCCTTCTCCTCTGTCCTGCTCTGCTGGGTGGGTTGGCTGCAGCCGCCTCTTGAGGGGGGGGCATGGGTTGGCCTGGGGGCGGGGGGGGCAGGGGGGCGATGACCGGTGACGATGGGAACCAACAAGGGCTTTGTAAGAATAATTACTTTAGTAAAGTTATAAATAACTATTCAAAGGAAGGAGGTATGTAAATGATTTGTTGTTGTCATTTTTTATTGTGATTATTATCATATTTTTGTATATGTATGTATTTATGTGCACAAAGAATTATGAGTATGTAGGTATTACCATATATATATATGGGTTTCCATGTTGTCGGTGTGCATGTACATGTGTGTGTGTGTGTGTACGTGTGTGCGCATTTACACGAGTGTGTGTGTGTGTGTGTGGGGGGGGGGGGGGGGGGGGGTAGGGTGTGCGTACACGTGTGTATGTGGGTGTATGTGTGTGTGTGTGTGGGGGGGGGGGGGTAGGGTGTGCGTACTCGTGTGTATGTGGGTGTGTGTGTGTGTGTGTGTGTGTGTGGGGGGGGGGAGGGTGTGCGTACACGTGGGTATGTGGGTGTGTGTGTGTGTGTGTGTGTGGGGGGGGGGGGGTGCGTACACGTGTATGTATGTGTGGGTGTGCGTGTGCATGTACGTGTGTGTGTGTGTGTGCGTGTGCATGTACGTGTGTGTGTGTGCGTGTGCAGGTACACGTGTGTGTGTGTGTGTGTGTGCGTGAGAGTACACGTGTGTGTGTGTGGGTATATGTGTCTGTGCACGTGCGTGTGTGTGTGTGTGTGCATGTGTATGTACATACACATGTGGACGTGGGTGTGGGTGAGTGCAAACACATGTGGAGGTGTGTGTGTGTGTGTGTGTGTGCATGGGAGTACACATGTGGAGGTGTGTGTGTGCGTGTGTGGGTGTGTGTGTACATGTGCGGATGTGTATATGTGGGTATGTATGTGTGTTTGTATGTATGCATATATATAGATATATATAAGTATGCACTAGGTGTTTATATGTTGCTGTGTATATGTAGATGCATTTCTATATGTGTATTAATTAATGTATAGGTATATATATATATATATATATATATATATGGACAAATACAGGATATATGTATATGCACATGAAACTAAAAAGCACAGGTGCACATGATTGTATCAGAGTATATTAATATGTATGAATAACTACTTACTGATGCACATGTATCTTACATACATAATGCTTCGAGGTCAACACACGGATCATTGCTGGGTGTATGTATACGGGTGTGTGTGTGTGTGTGTGTGCATTGTGCATTGAGGTACAAATTGAGTTGCTCTGTTTACAATGTATAAAGAATATGTACTAGATAACAGCATACATGTCCACATATGTATGTGTATGTATGTATGTAGGTATTATATATGACTACTCAATACTGCCTCCAGCACCCCCCCAACGCTCAAACGATCAGAAATGTGATTGTAAATATGAAACTCCTCCTCCTTTTTCCTCTATTTTCCTCTATTTTCCTCTATTTTCTTTTTTTTTTTTTTTTTTTCTCTTTTTTTGCTTATAACGACTGATTGTCTTGTGTCCACCTTTTACCCCTTAAACAACACATTATAAACTTCTTGACAAATATTACAACACAGACACCAAACTGCACCACCACTGTCTTGTCTCTTTCTTCTGCTCTCTCTCTCTCCACTTTCCACACCCGGTGACTATAGCCCTCCTCTGCAGAACATTTACACCCCTCTCTCCGACTCTCCCTTTACTTTTATCTTGTTTGATTTCTCCAGGGATCAATAAAAATATAAGTTTGACTGTTATGAGGGCTGGTGAAGGTAGCACACTTGCACACACTCACCCACACACACAAAACACCCTTGGTTACCAGATTAAAATGCATATATACAACTCCGGTTATACCAACATGGTATCAACCATAAATATATATGCAAACAAGGGTTAAAAAAAAAAAAAAAAAAAAAAAAAAAAGACAGCCAGTCTCCAATGTCACTCAACATTTATTTGAAACAGGACAAGTGAAAAAGAGGACAACGAGACGGTCACAAAAACACAACCTGTCAGATCAAATTTAAATTGTTTATATAGAAATTAAGCTACCGGGTATTTTTTATGACAGATTTTAAAATGAGTCTCTGAACTCCGGTTATTCCGGCCGTTTACTGCAACAGCCGGCTCCACTGCTATTGACATCTTTTCTTTATAATCGTTAAACTATTAAGTTTTAGAGGCAGTCAGCAAAGCAAAACTCATCTTCCCGTCACATGACGGTCATATGACTTGCGTCGCGACACGGCACTGAGAGAGGGAAAATTGAATATGCGATAAAATTAATCTTTACATAAAGCTAATACATCGCAGATCATTTATTTTCTTCCATTAGAAAATATATTATTCTAATCTAGCAGCTTTACGCTGGAGGAGTTGACGGAACTTGAAGGCTATATTGACGGATATTTCTATAAGTTTAATATGGATCCCGACGCCGCCGCCGCCGCCGCAGCTGATTCAAAAAAAAAAACAAATTAAAAGGAAGAAGACTTCATCAACTGATACAAGCGATCTTCCAACTGCTGAAATAGAGGTTAGTATTCTAGACTCTATTAATACAAAGCTGGATCTGCTGGTAACTTTACACAGCGAGATTAAAGAGCTGCGAGCAAGCCTGGAGTTTGCTTACGGCCACATTCAAGAACTCCAGCAAGCTAACTCGTTACTCCAAGCCACCGTTAAAGGTCTCGGAGATAAAATGGACAATGTTGTCAAAGAGAACAAAACGATGAAGGAAACGATACTAGAATTACAGACACGAAGTATGCGAGATAATATCATAATTACCGGAATACCTGAAAACCGTTCGGAGAACCCGGAAGAAGTCGTTAAAGACTTCATGAGAACACAACTGAAATTCCCAGCTGAGACTGTTGATCGTATCGGGTTCGACCGCGTCCACAGACTAGGAAGACCCAACAACAAACCATCCCGCCCCATAGTCGCTAAAGTAGAGAGATATAAAGATAAACTGACCATCAAAAGTCGTGGTAGAGAGCTGAAAGGTACGAACTACGGAATTAATGACCAATTTCCTCGAGAAATTAATGAAAGACGCAAAGTTCTCTATCCGATCATGAAAGAGCAGAGAAAAATCAATAAAAGAGCCTACATAATAGTGGACAAACTTTTCATTGAGGGGCAGTTGTACCGAGATGCTAATAGCACCCCATGGCTATTCTAATATTCTGATTAAAGCAATGATTAATCATGAATTCAAAACCGCTGTAAAATAATAGTACGTTATGTATGAACTGCTATTCTAATATTATGATTAAAGCAAGGATTAATCATAACTTCAAAACCGCTGTAAAATAGTTATGTATATAAGAATAATTATAGGCAGGTAAAAATTTAGGGAAAGAGGTTTTAAAAAAAAAAAAAAAAAAAAAAAAAAAAAAGGGTAATCTCTTTCTCAGTGCCACCATTACATCACAATATGCACTTGTATGCACTGCACCTGGTGTACCATTTGGCATGGGCACCACACTTGTTTTCTCATTTCTTTATCATTTTTATTATATGTTTTCTTTTCTTCTTTAACCGCAACTCTAAACACACACACACATTAACACCCCTCAAATATATACACACAGATATGCACACAACACCAAGACAGGAGTCGTCTATAGTACTTCATGACATTAAAATTAAGAAGTATAATGCAACCACTTAAAATAATTTCATGGAATGTGCGCGGATTCAGAACTCAGGAAAAAAGAATTAAAATCATCAACCACTTAATAAAACACAGAGCAGATATCTGCTTCTTACAAGAAACACATGTTACAGAAAAAGAACTCTCAAACATCAAACTTGAACAATTTGAACAAGTCTCTGCCTCCACATACAATAGTAGACAGAGAGGAGTAGCAATACTCATCAATAAAAATATACCTTTTACGCATCAATCAACAGTAACAGATCCAGATGGAAGATTTATTATAATCAATCTCTCCATCAACCAAAATGTCTTCACCTTGGTCAATATTTATGGACCAAACAATGACGAGCCTTCCTTCTTTCATAACTTATTTTCATCAATAGAAGATTCAACAAATCTAATTATTGCAGGAGACTTTAACGCCATTATTAATTCAAAACTAGACCGCTCAAATCCACAATCTTATAGAAATTGTCAAACAACTGAAACCATCAAAAAATACATGAAACACTACGGACTTGGCGATAGTTGGCGAATAAGAAATCCTTCAGCGAGAGAATACACTTATTACTCCTCTGTCCATCAGTCTTTCTCTAGAATTGATTTCTTCCTCATCAGCAACTCTCTCTCTCAATATGTAACTGAAACTTCAATCCACCCAATTTTAATCAGCGACCACGCCCCCATCTCCCTAACGCTCACACTTCAGATGCAATCTAAACTCAGCAAAAGATGGTACTTCAACACATCACTTCTGCAGGATACAGAATTTGGCGACTTCATAAAAAAGGAGTGGTTGTTTTTTCTGGAGATGAATGACCTCCCAAATACCTCACCATCATTGTTATGGGAAACAGGAAAAGCATACATTAGAGGGAAAATAATAGCATATGCAACAAATCGGAAAAAACAACAACAGAGAATAGAAACGGATCTAGAACAAAATATCAAACAATTAAGTGAAGATTATTCCAAAAAGCCGTGCAAAGAAACTAAAAACAAACTTGATAACTTAAAACTACAATATGAAAGCATTATATACAATAAAACACAATTCCTTATACAACAACTTAAATATGAAAATTATGAATACAGTAATAAAATTGGAAAATTCTTAGCAAACCAGCTGCAGCGTAAAAAAGAAAAGTCAACTATCTCTTCCATCACCAATTTTTTAGGAGAGGTAACTCAGAACCCACAGGAAATAAATGATGTATTTAAGGACTTCTACAGCCACCTATACAGACAAGACCGGCACCCCAAACAATCAGATATAGATGACTTTTTCCAAAACTTAGAGCTCCCCAAATTATCAAAGGAACAAGCAAATATGTTAGACAACCTACTAACTCCTGAGGAACTCTATAAAGCCCTGGAGGGAATGCCTAATAACAAATCTCCAGGACCGGATGGATTTCCCCCAGAATTTTATAAACATTTTTGGGAAATTTTATCACCACTCTATTATAAAGTCGTTGCTGAAATCCATGCCACCTCAGTAATTCCTCCACAAATGAATACTGCAGCTATGACAGTCATCCTAAAACCCGACAAAGACCCAACTCTCCCATCTAGTTATCGCCCCCTTTCGTTAATAAATACAGACTTAAAAATAATTACTAAAGCCCTAGCCACAAGAATAGAAATAATAACCCCAGCGTTAATCCACCCAGATCAAACTGGTTTCATTAAAAATAGAAATATATCAGATAGCACCAGGAGGCTTTTTAATTTAATCCATATTGCTCAAAAAAGACAAACAAAATCAATAATTGTGTCCCTAGACGCAGAAAAGGCATTTGACAAAGTGAATTGGACTTTTTTATTTAGTACTCTTCACAAATTTGGATTTGGAAGCTCATTCATCCACTGGATTAAAACGCTGTACACATCCCCTCTGGCCACCGTCATCACAAACGGAATCTCATCACAAAGATTTACACTTCAGAGAGGAACCAGACAAGGATGCTCACTCTCTCCGTCACTTTTTGCTATTTTTATTGAACCCCTTGCAGCAGCAATACGACAAAACCGTCAAATTAAAGGGATTCGAGACACGATATCACAACATAAAATAAGCCTTTATGCTGATGATGTATTACTATATCTAGAGGATCCAAATAAATCTATACAAGAGACTTTGAATACCATTAATAATTTTTCAAAAATCTCAAATTATACCATAAATTGGCAAAAATCAATTATACTACCACTTTCAGACAGTGTATGGGACTCTGCAACTCAAAATAACTCTTTGCCATTCAGAACTGGCAACATAAAATACCTGGGTGTTAATGTTTCTTCCAGACTATCAGAATTATTCAATCTAAATTACATCCCTCTACTCCATAAAATAACACAAGATTTAAAATGATGGACAAACCTCCCACTTTCACTAATGGGTCGAATAGCCTCAGTTAAAATGAAGATATTACCACAAATGAATTACTTATTCTCAGTACTCCCAGCTACCCCCACTGATAAATGGTTCAGCTCAATTAACTCATTGGTAACAAAGTTTTATTGGAAAAATCAGAAGCCCAGGATTAGTTTAGCGACACTACAAAAACAGAGATCAAAAGGAGGCCTAGAAGCCCCGAATTTTCAATATTATTACCTATCGACTCAAATGCAGTATTTAATCAAATGGATCCAAACAGAAAACCACAGCTCATGGAAAAACTTGGAGCAAATCCAATGCAAGGATATCCCTATTTCTGACTTACCATTTCTTCCAACATCGATAAAGAAGATGCCTCTTTTTGAAAACCCCACAATCAACTCAACTCTGAAAGCCTGGTGGAAGACAATAAAGATTACAAAGTCTTCCTTAACACCTTGTCAATTAACTCCAATCTGGCACAATCCTGACTTTCTGATATCCAAGAAACCTATTTATTTCCCATCATGGCAACAGAAAGGTATCACTCATCTCCATCATCTCTTCACTGACGGCCACTTTATATCATTTGATTCGTTAGCTCAGAGATTTGGTATTGAAAAACAACAGTTTCTACATTATCAACAACTAAAATCTGCAATCAAATCAAAAGTAGAGATCAACTGTGACTTACTAGAACCTTCACTATTTATTGAAGAAGTAAGAAAAATCACAAAGCTCCAAAAACTGGTTTCTAGAATCTACAAACTTATATCCAGTAACGACATGGAACTAGCCCTTCCAATAACCAAATGGAATAACGACCTAAAAACCACTCTCAACCCCGACCTTTGGACAGACATCTGTAATAATATATTCTCTATGACAAAAAACACAAATCTACGACTTATTCAGTATAAAGTAATACACAGGACTCACATCACACAGCGGACAATGTTTAAAATGGGTCTAGTCAACACAGATATCTG
This sequence comes from Xenentodon cancila, assembly GCA_014839995.1. Lineage (NCBI taxonomy): Eukaryota > Metazoa > Chordata > Actinopteri > Beloniformes > Belonidae > Xenentodon > Xenentodon cancila. Next base: position 18,707,972 of record CM026220.1, on the reverse strand, counting down.
CCCCCAGTGCACCCTGGGTAACACAGATGATTATTATCATGCCACATGGTCCTGCCTTCCTGTCTATAGCTTCTGGTCAACAGTGACAGAAAAACTATCAACGATTTTAAGTTGCAGAGTCCCTTTATCTCCGCCATAATGTTTACTGGGTAACTTTCAAGAACTTGACAATTTCCCAATTAAATATAGAAATCCAGTTCTAATCTCTCTAACTATTGCCAAGAAAGTAATTCTCCTTAACTGGAAATCTAAAACCTGTTTACACATCAGTCACTGGATAAACCTCATAATAGAATACATATCACTAGAAAAAATAACATTTACTAATAAAAGCAAATTAGCAGCTTTTACTGATACTTGGAAACCTTTTCTAGCTCATTTTAAAATAAAATGAAATACTGGGCCTGGATCTCTGCACATTCCATTATACATTCCATTATATATTATATTTTACAGAACAGCTTTACGATCTATTCTAATTGAGAAATTGATGTACTATAAACCTCTGGTCTATCACCGCAGGTAATGGAATCACTTTAGATGACCTCCCTAACCCAAAGGTGCCATGTGCCTGCTCAGCTACTGAGGGTGCGGGTCGCCGTCAGTGGTGGTCCCCTGCGTTCCCGGACTGGGGGGTGGGGGAGTGCTGGGAGGTGCAGGGGTACTGGCGGTGCACCGCTGCAGGCCACCTGGCCCCGGAGCGTTGGTCTGGGGGGGGGCTGGGACCGCCTCCGCTCCCTTCCTCTGCTGCCGTCGGTCGGGGGGTGGGGGGTGCCCGCCTGCCCGGGGGGTGGGGAGCCCAGGGGGGGGGGGACTGGCCTGGGGTTGGCTCTGGGGCCGGGCTGTGGTGGCCTCCGGGCACCTCGGGTTGCTGTCGCTCTTTTGGGGGGGGGGCCCCGGGGAGCTGGGACCGGCGGGGGTGTCCTGGTGGTCGTCGCGGCTCCCTGCCTGGACTGCTACCCCTCGTCCTGTGGATCCCTGGGCTGCGACCCCTGTGGCTGCATGGGGCTCTGCCCTTGTCTTGCTGGTGGGACGGGGGGGAGGAGTACCAACAACTCCCCCCTCCCCTTCCCAGGCTAAGCTCCTGCCAATCCTTTTTTAAATACACATCACTAGACAAGAGCACAACCACACAGGGGCACTTGTCACCTCACTACATCCAGCTTGAGCTTGGTTGGGGGCACATAAGGGACGAGAGGTGGCGGGGCAGGAGTGCACTGTCACCTCTCCATACCATCCCCTACGGTTGAGAGGCGGCAGGGCAGGAGTGCGCTGCCGCCTCTCCATACCTCCCCCAACTCGTGCCCTCCTTTTAATGCACCTTAGCACACCTTATCTGCACTCAGTTTACATGCACAGGTTTGGTAGCACACACTCACTGTGTCCGATCTGGAACCCGGAACACAGCCTAAACCTAAATCACGTTCACACACGGGTAGGGTGTAGGTCCAAGGATCTGGCGCTAGCTGGCCTGGGAGGGGGTAGAAAAGACACCTGGGGCTGCCATGGGTAAACCAGCGCTCCCCTGTCTCGCCCGCCGGGCAGAGCCCAGATCTGGTGGGAGAAGGGCCGCTGGGGCTCGGCCTAGGGGCTCATCGGGGCTGGTTTGGGGGGCGGGGGGCTGGGGGGGGGCGCTGTGGCGGACGGCCTGGGGGGCTTCTGCCGGCCTGGCCTCTCTGGGCTCTCCCTCCGGGAGGGGCGGTGGCCCGGGCTGCTGGGGGGCCGGCGCGGGGCGGCCCTGGACTCCGTCCTGCGGATCTGTCTCCTCCGCTCGGCTTCCTGCCGTCGGGGTGGGGTGGGACCCGGGACCCGCCCCTCTTCCCGGACCGAGTGGCGGGGAGGATGATTGGGGTGGGGGGGTCCCCGGCTCCACCCATTACTCGCTCTCGTGGCTGCTGGCATGTATCGATCCGGCTGACCGGTCCGCCTGTGGCTCCTGAGCTGCTTTCCCGCTCTGCCGTCATGGACAACGTAGGCGGCCCTCGGCCGGGCGTCCTGTGACCTGCTGGGGCTGGACCGGTATATGGTAACTGAGGGGGGGGATTTCGTACACCTGGGGAGGGCTGCTGCACTGCACTGACCCAACACACCGGCACCAGAAATGAAATGTGATTGTATCATGAGCAGCTGTCCAGCTGGTGTGGAAGGTCAACATCACTGCCAGCTGTGGTTCTTTAACTCTGAATCTCTCAGCTCCTGATCCGCTGGGGGTGTTACACCCAACACAACAACATGCACTCACCCACACTACACTACACACACACACACACACACACACACACACATCACTGAATCATCATAAATAACACAACATCCACCACTACCCTCCGCTCCTTTCTCTTTGCACTTTGCTGTTTGTGTTTGTTGGTCCTCTTTGACAGAGTTCAGGATTAGTGGAGTTGAATAATGGGCTGTTGAGAGGATTGGTGTGGGACACTATCACCTTCACTTTCACTTATGCACGGGGGATAATTATATTAAAAAAAAAAAAGTTTTAGAGGCAGACATGAGAACAACACTGCTACAGTTTTATCTGTTAAGATGAAGTCTCCTACTATTAATTTGGGTAAAGTTGGAGTGACAGAGTACATTAGCTGCTTTAGATAAAATGGATCAGAGCAACAGGAATAACTTTTCACACTTCCTGATATTCTCTGCAGTACAATCCAGACTAACTCCATTATATAGAAACTTCTCCTCATCATCACCAACACAGTTGTGACGACTGTCTGCAGGCTTCAACCCGATCTGAACCCAGTTACAATTATTACAATTCTCTCTCCAACAATCCTTCAACATCAACCACAGTTGTAACGGTCAGCAGTTCAACACTTGAGGGATTCTGACCTGAGAGACTCCAGTTTACAGTGTGGACTCTCCAGTCCAGGACACAGCTTCTTCAGTCCTGAATCCTGCAGGTGGTTGTTACTCAGGTCCAGTTCTGTCAGACTGGAGGACTGAGAGCTGAGAACTGAGGACAGACCTGCACAGACCTTCTTTGAGAGGTTACAGCCACTCAACCTGCAGAAGGAGAAAAAAGGAAAATATTTTTAAACTTTTTAATTGTTTATGTTTTTTATTTTAAACTTTGATTTTGTCATTTAACATTTCCAAAATAACAGATTTTCATGAACAATAATAACTTGAACTATTAATTATTAATTTCGCTGCACTAAAAACCAGTGAAGACCAAAGTGAAGAAGTCCTGTCCTTCTCACATGGGTCTCTACTTCATCGGGGGTCTGTTGGATGATTTGGTCGACCGCATCCAGAAAAGCCAGAGGTCAAAGGTTAAAGTCATTCATCATGATGACGAATCCCGAACGGAGCTGGACAACAGCTGGGTCTTCCAGAGCGCCGACTCATGGTCACAATTGGAGGTGCCATCAGCCACTGCTGATCCAGATGTGGGTCCCCTTAACCTTTGGGACGCCCCATCAGAGAGACAGAATGCAGCTGTGGGCGGTCCCCGGATACCTGCTCATCATCACAAGCTTCACCAGCAACAGCCAGCATCCGGCCCACATCGTCATGCCACAGCTGGGTGAGGCCGGCAACAGGTGTCATCCGTCATCCTTCACATCGCTGTGGAGACCCCAGAAAGTCCACAGAGCCCCAGAGAAGTTTGGAGACTGGGTCTCCTACAAGGACTGATGAGTGTTCACTGAGTTAAAGAACCAAACTTCCCAGCATCTGAATGGAAAAGTTCCAGGAAAATGTACAGACCTACTTGAATGTGGTGTATAGTTTGGACACTGTGGCTGCATGTTGTTATTTGATATCCTTTGTACTTAAATGTAAGTGAAAGTTTCAGTAAGACCGGGGAGAAGCTTTAATGAGTCCACACGTGCAGAAATGTTTTCCTGCCACAGGAGTGCAAACGTCCTAATTTGAGTAAATGAACCCACAAAGTTTCCTGGATTTAAACAAGTGTTTGTCTCTGCTGAGTGAAAATGGGGTGTGGTTGTGATCGTGACGTAGTGACTTTGTTCAGTTTTGGTTATAAGTGTGTAGTTGATGTAGGAGGTCTGAGACGTTAGTGAACGGTGTAGTGTGAGACGTCAGATGGGTGTGCCGAGGGGGAAAGAAAAGAAGGCAGGAATTCTGTGGTTGAGCGGGAAGAGTCTCTGAGCTCCCGTCTGGTTTTGGTTTAGTTGTTTCCCTCGATGGAAGAGTTGGACACTGATGAGAGCAGCTGTACATCATCCCTGCAGTGATGAATAAACTTCTGCTCTCAAATCCAGACCAAGACCTGCTTTGGTTTACGTGTTGTTGCCACGGCGACTCAACACAGGCTAAAGGGGCTGAAGGTCCTTGGGGGTCCTCTTACTAAGGTTGAGGAATCTGTCAGCTGGTAACACTAACTAGTCCTGTAAAACCATCAGAAACCCAATTGATTCTCCAACAGAATGCGATGACTGATGTCTAATGCAGGTCAGACATGAACCCTCACATGAACTTCACACTAACACTTTAAAATCCTAAAACATCCTTCAACCTAAACCACGGTTATAACGGTCAGCAGTTCAACACTTGAGGGATTCTGACCTGAGAGACTCCAGTTTGCAGTGTGGACTCTCCAGTCCAGGACACAGCTTCTTCAGTCCTGAATCCTGCAGGTGGTTGTTACTCAGGTCCAGTTCTGTCAGACTGGAGGACTGAGAGCTGAGAACTGAGGACAGACCTGCACAGACCTCCTCTGAGAGGTTACAGCCACTCAACCTGCAGAGGAGAGAAAAGGGAAGTAATGAGGTTATTTAAAAGTTGATTATGTCATTAAATAAATAAATGAATAATGATTTACTTTTAATAAATACTGATAAATTCAACTTGTTGGTCCAACTAGTCCTGTAAAACCATCAGAAACCCAACTGGTTCTCCAACAGAACGCGGTGACTGATGTCTAATGCAGGTCAGACATGAACCCTCACATGAACTTCACACTAACACACTTTAAAATCCTAAAACATCCCTGTTCAAAGGTCTGCTGAGTGACAGGTGAACTAACCAATCAGATCGCTGCACCGCCAGCAGCTCAGAGCTGTTCGTTACAGTTCACGTCTACATGAGTGTTTTTACATTCATGAATAAAAACTGCTGTCAATATTAGTGCATCAACAATCAACTCTTTATTATACACCATCATCATATTATTTATATAGCTGGTAAAATGTGAAAGTGTTTGTATTCACACTTGTTTGTCTTTCCTGAGGACTGTTGCTGGCTGTTTCCGTGGTGATGGACAGTCTTTGGAGTTACACGTCTGTGTGTTTGACCTAAGCTGAGTCTGCAGTTGAGTGGATTCAAATGAAGAAGCTGCTCTCAGAAGATAAGTCCCTGCTGAGGTTCCTGTGGTGGGATCTGCAGACCCATCGTCCTCCTGAAGGACATCAGTGGCAGGTACTTCCCTTTGACCCGACCTGCAGTCCCTGCTGGGTGACCTATGACCTGCAGAGACATGTGCTGGACAGCCTCCAGCCTGGAGATGAGGTACCTGAAGTGGTGACGAAGTCCTTCTATGCAGATAAATGTCTACACAGTCAAACTTCAGCAGCAGCTACAACCGTAACAGACCAGCTGAACACCACGTAGCCACTGGACGCTTTGAGTTATGGCAGCGAGAGAGTAGTGAGCCCCACGTCATCAGTCACCTCCCCTCAGAACCAGGATCCACTGGCTGTGAGCTGTGGCTCAGTCATGCTGAGCAGGATGGACAAGGTTCTGGCTGGGTTTGCAGCGGCACCGTCACTCAGATACTCTGAACTACCGGCTCAGGACTACAGACTGCAGCGCCGTCACAAGGTGCAGCAGCTGCAGAGGTCTGGACAGTCGGTACCGTCCCCTTGGATTCAACCTAAATCACAGTTATAACGGTCAGCAGTTCAACACTTGAGGGATTCTGACCTGAGAGACTCCAGTTTACAGTGTGGACTCTTCAGTCCAGGACACAGCTTCTCCAGTCCTGAATCCTGCAGGTGGTTGTTACTCAGGTCCAGTTCTGTCAGACTGGAGGACTGAGAGCTGAGAACTGAGGACAGACCTGCACAGACCTCCTCTGAGAGGTTACAGCCACTCAACCTGCAGAGGAGAGAGAAGGGAAATAATGAGGTTATTTAAAAGTTGATTATGTTATTTAACAACAACAAAAAAAAATAAATAGATTTTTATGAACAATAATATCTTGAACAATTAATTATTAATTTCCTTGCACTAAAAAGCAGTGAAGTCCAAAGTGAAGAAGTCCTGTCCTTCTCACATGGGTCTCTACTTCATCGTGGGTCTGTTGGATGATTTGGTCGACCGCATCCAGAAAAGCCAGAGGTCAAAGGTTAAAGTCATCCATCATGATGACGACTCCGAACGGAGCTGGACAACAGCTGGGTCTTCCAGAGCGGTGACTCATGGTCACAATTGGAGGTGCCACCACCCACTGTTGATCCAGATGTGGGTCCCCTTAACCTTTGGGACGGCCCATCAAAGAGACAGAATGCAGCTGTGGGCAGTCCCAGGATACCTGCTCATCATCACAAGCTTCACCAGCAACAGTCAGCATCCTGCCCACATCGTCATGTCACAGCTGGGTGAGGCCGGCAACAGGAGCCATCCGTCATCCTTCACATCACTGTGGAGACCCCAGAAGGTCCTCAGAGCCCCAGAGAAGTTTGGAGACTGGGTATCCTCCAAGAACTGATGTGTGTTCGCTGAGTTAAAGAAAACGAACTTCCCAGCATCTGAATGGAAAAGTTCCAGGAAAATGTACAGACCTTCTTGAATGTGGTGTATAGTTTGGACACTGTGGCTGCATGTTATTATTTGATATCCTTTGTACTTAAATGTAAGTGAAAGTTTCAGTGAGACCGGGGAGAAGCTTTAATGAGTCCACACGTGCAGAAATGTTTTCCTCCCACAGGAGAGCAAACGTCCTAATTTGAGTAAATGAACCCACAAAGTTTCCTGGATTTAAACAAGTGTTTGTCTCTGCTGAGTGAAAATGGGGTTTGTTTGTAATCATGACGTAGTGACTTTGTTCAGTTTTAGTTATAAGTGTGTAGTTAATGTAGGAGGTTTGAGACATTAGTGAGCTGTGTAGTGTGTGACGTCAGATGGGTGTGCCGAGGGGGAAAAGAAAAGAAGGCAGGAATTGTGTGGTTGAGCGGGAAGAGTCTCCGAGCTCCTGTCTGGTTTTGGTTTAGTTGTTTCCCTCGATGGAAGAGTTGGACACTGATGAGAGCAGCTGTACATCATCCCTGCAGTGATGAATATACTGCTGCTCTCAAATCCAGACCAAGTTCGGCTTTGGTTTACGTGTTGTTGCCACGGCGACTCAACACAGGCTACAGGGGCTGGCGGTCCTTGGGGGTCCCCTTACTAAGGTTTGAGAATCTGTCAGCTAGTGACACTAACTAGTCCTGTAAAACCATCAGAAACCCAACTGATTCTCCAACAGAATGCGGTGACTGATGTCTAATGCAGGTCAGACATGAACCCTCACATGAACTTCACACTAAAACACTTTAAAATCTGAAAACATCCTTCAACATAAACCACAGTTGTAACGGTCAGCAGTTCAACACTTGAGGGATTCTGACCTGAGAGACTCCAGTTTACAGTGAGGACTCTCCAGTCCAGGACACAGCTTCTTCAGTCCTGAATCCTGCAGGTGGTTGTTACTCAGGTCCAGTTCTGTCAGACTGGAGGACTGAGAGCTGAGAACTGAGGACAGACCTGCACAGACCTCCTCTGAGAGGTTACAGTCACTCAACCTGCAGAGGAGTGAAAAGGGAAATAAAGAGGTTATTTAAAAGTTCATTATGTCGTTAAACCAATGAATAAATTATATCATTTAAATGAATACTGATTAATTCAACTATTGATCATTAAGTATCGCTGCACTACAGTCTTAATCAAAGTGATCGCTGCATTCGTCTTCATGTAAAGTTTCCTGAGATGAATTATTGTTGAGAACTTGTCCTACATGAACCTGAACTCAGCTGAAAAGTGAACTGAACTGATTTTCTCCATGAACTCAACATTTGATTGTAATTAAAACAGATGTGTCTGTGTTTGTCCTCACAGAACTTTCTTGGAGGCTTTGACCACTGGCAGCAGCCTCAGGAGAACCTCCTCTGAAGCAGAGTATTTCTTCAGGTCAAACACCTCCAGATCTTCTTCTGATGACAGTAAGATGAAGCCCAGAGCTGACCACTGAGCAGGAGACAGTTTATCTGTGGAGAAACGTCCTGACCTCAGGGACTGTTGGACCTCCTCCACCAGAGAACCTTCATTCAGTTCATTCAGACAGTGGAACAGATTGATGCTTTTCTCTGCAGACAGATCCTCGCTGATCTTCTTCTTGATGTATCCAACTGTTTCCTGATTGTTCTGTGAACTTTCTTGTTTTGGTTTCAACAGACCTCGTAGGAGAGTCTGGTTGGTCTCCAGCGAAAGACCCAGGAGGAAGCGGAGGAACAAGTCTAGGTGTCCGTTTGGACTCTGTAAGGCCTTGTCTACAGCAGTCTGGTAAAGGAGAGTCTCTTCTCTTGTTTCTTGTTTCCTAATTAACCATATCTCGAAACTCTCTTTCATTTTTTTAATCCTTTTCAACATGTTTTTTTGTTCTTCCAGCAGGTTGACTCCAGAGTTGATGAAGGTCAGATGGACATGAAGAGCAGCCAGGAACTCCTGAACACTCAGATGGATGAAGCAGAACACCTTGTGCTGGTACAGGTGTGTCTCCTCTATAAAGATCTGTGTGAAGACTCCTGAGTACACTGAAGCTTCTCTGATATCGATGCCACACTCTCTCAGGTCTGACTCATAGAAGATCAGGTTTCCTTTCTGCAGCTGCTCAAAAGCCAGTTTTCCCAGAGACTCCGTCATCTTCCTGCTCTCTGGACTCCAGTGTGGATCTGTCTCAGCTCCTCCGTCATACTTGACCTTCTTCAGTTTGGTCTGGACCACCAGGAAGTGGATGTACATCTCAGTGAGGGTCTTGGGCAGACCTCCTCCCTCTCTGGATTCCAGGACTGTCTCCAGAACTGTAGAAGTGATCCAGCAGAAGACTGGGATGTGGCACATGATGTGGAGGCTTCGTGATGTCTTGATGTGGGAGATGATCCTGCTGGTCTGCTCCTCATCTCTAAACCTCTTCCTGAAGTACTCCTCCTTCTGTGGGTTGGTGAAGCCTCTGACTTCTGTCACCATGGAAACACACTCAGGAGGGATCTGATTGGCTGCTGCAGGTCGTGTGGTGATCCAGAGACGAGCAGAAGGAAGCAGGTTCCCCCTGATGAGGTTTGTCAGCAGCACATCCACTGAGGTGGACTCTGTACCATCAGTCAGGATCTCATTGTTGTGGAAGTCCAGAGGAAGTCGACACTCATCCAGACCGTCAAAGATGAACACAACCTGGAAGTCTTCAAAGCTGCAGATTTCTTTGGTTTCAGTGAAGAACAGATGAACAAGTTCCACCAAGCTGAACTTCCTCTCTTTCAGCACATTCAGCTCTCTGAAGGTGAATGGAAACATGAACCGGATGTCCTGGTTGGCTCTGCCTTCAGCCCAGTCCAGAGTGAACTTCTGTGTTAAGACGGTTTTCCCGATGCCGGCCACTCCCTTCGTCATCACGGTTCTGATTGGTTCATCTCTTCCAGGTGGGAGTTTCAGGACGTCTTCCTGTCTGATGGTGGTTTCTGCTCTGTCTGGTCTCCTGGATGCTGCTTCAATCTTTGTGACTTCATGTTCATGGTTGACCTCTCCAGTCCCTCCCTCTGTGATGTAGAGCTCTGTGTAGATCTGCTGCAGAAGGGTTGGGTTTCCTGTTTTAACAACCCCCTCAAACACACACTGGTACTTCTCCTTCAGCTGAGACTTCAGTCGCTTTTGACAAACTTCAGCAGAAACATCTGAATACACATGAAAAAAAAATACAATTAGTGTTTTATACAACACAACACAACAACTTAATTCTCCTAAAGAATCATTTTTTAACTGACACTGATCAACTAGAACTTTACGATGAACCAAAACACCTCTGAACATTCAGGACGTGGACGTGACAAGAACATCTGGGGGTCCTGGAGTTTCTAAGACCAGGATGTTGGCAGTAGAGCCTAGATGGAGTGTGGGTTTGTGGGTTGTTGTGTTCTTGTTGTTGTTGTGGGTCTCTGTGAAGTGGAATTTCCAGGTTTAGGATTTGAAAACACCAGAAGATGATCTGATCAATAATCTGTAGAACCATCAAGACAATCTGGAGTTCACCAGGATTCCTGGAAGAGGAAAACCAGGACTAAAACCTTCCAGTTATCTGGTGGTGTTGGTGGGTTAAACATATTTATTGAGGTCCACTGCCGTCCCGTACAGGGAGGATGCTCCTGTAGGGGGTGCTGGTTGCTCACCATCTCTCAGTGGTTTTAATATGGTGGCTGATCTGTGAATGTTGTTCATCTCCTGAGACTTTCTGGGTCATTTATCCAGCAGAATAAATGTTCAGAGAAATCCTCTTACTGCTCTTCAGACGCTCAGCCAGCTCCTCCTGCTTCATTCTCCTCAGGAAGTTCACTGTGATCTTCACAAATGCCTCTCTGCTCCTCCTCTGTTCTTCATCCTCACCCTCCAACAGATTCTCCAGGGATTCTGGGTAATCTGGACTCAGAACCCTCTGGATCTTCTTCAGCTCGTTCTTCACAAACATGACAATGTTGTCCTCCAGCAGCTGGAACAGAAGACCACATGAATGACACAATCAGACTGAAACCATGGAGACAAACATCAGATCCATGTTGGACAGACTGACAGTCCACTGGTCTACAAAGAGCAGCTGGAGATGAACACCAACAGAATAGATGGAGAAGCAGTTGTTGTTCATGTACAGACCAGAAATATGGAGTCCAGCTGTGTTTGATGCTGCTGGACAGACGGACCACTGGGAGGCTCTGAGCTCTGCTGGTCCACTCTGTGGAGGAATCATGAAGAATTAGCTCACATCATGTCTGTCCACACAGAGACAAACACAAGCTGAAGGTCCATGAAGACATGTTTGGATGAGGACAGTCAATCAGAGGACTGGCTGTGGTGGTGAAGGTTTACTGGTCCTGCTGGTCCCACTGAGAACGTACATGTGACCTCAATGAGAGCTCTGCTGATTCACAGATTTACAAGATCCAATTCTGCTCCAAGAAAAGTTACAACAACATCTAGAACATGGACAACTGATGGAGACATAAACCAGCTGATAAACTCTGGAGCATCATCAGGATCAGTCCTCTGGAAGGTAAGACCTCCAGATGTTTCAAACACAGGAAAAAGCTCATGACAGGAGATGAAGATCTATGACGAGGAAGCTCAGATCACCATCAGGTGATGGAGGACTACAGGGGTCCAGGACTACATGGATCTACTCAAGAAGAAACATGTGGACATTCCCTAACATGAGGACTGATTTAAATACATTTAATGCGTTTAAATACATCTCACCTCTCTGAAGAAGACATTTGGTCTCCTTTAAAGTCAGGAGGCCGGTCCATTGACCAGTCGCTCTTCCTGGACACACAGCTGGGTTCACGTTCAGGTCCAGGTCCAGGTCCAGGTCCAGTTCCAGGTCCAGGTCCAGGTCCAGGTCCAGGTCCAGGTCCAGGTCCAGGTCCAGGTCCAGGTCCATGTTCATTCCTGTCATAATGACGTTTGCTGATGTGAGTTTTCAGCTCTGACATGCAGAAGAGTCGTGGACAGTTGGAGATGCTCGTCTCACCTCTGAGCTTTGCTCCGACTCTCATGTTCCCCACACAGAGGGGTTTTAGAGGGACGGACTCCATCCTCTCTGTCCTCACACTGGTCCATTCTGCTGAATTCACGTGCACATCAGCTCACACACACACCTTCATCTGCAGAGGAAACACACATCACTGGTGTTGTACAAAGACCAGCTGCTCCTGCACTGGTTTGCTCCTCTCTGTTGTTTTTATATCAGTGTCACTTGAATGCAGTCAGGAAACAGTGGGAGGTTGAGGAAGTCTCTTCTACAGCCGGATCTGCTCATCCTACCTGCTTTGAAGCTTCACTCAGGACCTTTTCTGGTTTTCTGTTCAAAGATTAAAAACATACAATTCTGTCAACAACAGAGTTTTTACTGCAGAAACACAAAGTTGAAGATCTTGAACAAGCTGAAGGAGACTCGGCCTCTACGTCAGTCTGGTTACTGTAAATGTGAAGAAGCTCAAAGGTCAAACTGTCCTGCAGAGACACATTTCCTCCTTTTAAAGCCTCATCACACAACAGTTACACAAGCAGCAAAGAACAACTTCTTCCAGGAACCACACTTTATTTTGAAAGGCTCCACAGGAAACAGCAGTCTGACTTTAATGCTGGAGACGACAGCTTCACTCCAGGAAATAAAAAACCACAAAGTTTGTTTTATGAAGAAAACTGATCATCAACTGTTCAGCACGGCGTTTTTGATCAATAATAAAACCAATAAAAATACTGTCATCTACCAATCATGTAGATTTGTCTTCAGACACAAGATTGATCAAAGTCTGCAGGTAAATCAGAAGTGAGCAGAAGTTTCTACCTTCACGTGTTTGAGTCAAAAGACAAAGTTGAAGAGTGAAATAAAGTTTGAAGTAATGATCCGGTTAACAGCAGCTGTCCTTCGTCCTCGGGTCTCACCTCACCGGCAGCTTCAACCCTGTTATGTCAGATATGTTTTGTTAGTTTTACTTTCAGCTGCGTCGTGAAGTGGAAACTGTCAGCAGCAAATGCAGAACAAGCTTTGTACCGTCATCTTTTTCAGGAAGTGGAATAGGGTCGGCTCCTCAACACGGATGAAGTTGTGGTCCAAGTGAAACTAGTCCCTCCCATCTGCACGTGCACATGTACATGTACACTCCACCCACCACAGACTGGAACATTTTGTGTGTTTGCTTGTTTCCTGTCTCTACTTGTGTTGTGTGTCGTCTCACTTCGTATCACAAACTCTGATTAAACGGATCAGTTTTACTGGTTGTATTTTAGTTCTATTTGTTTTGTATGTTTTTAAATCTGTAAGTCCAACCACAGACAAAGACTTTCAAAATACAGGAAACCTGCATGCAGAGCATCAACACTCAGCTTCCTGTCTCTCCTCTCACTTCCTCACTCTCATTCTTGCTCAATCTCTCTCCGTCTCTCTCTCTCTCTTTCCTGCCCAGCTCTGCTCAGCTAAAACAGTCGGAGCTTCTCAGAAGATTTGTCTCAGCTGCCATGAACAAATATACTGAACACTTAAAATCTGCAGTATGTGTAAGCATCCACAACCTCAGCAATCCAGACTTTTATTACATTTATCAAAATTCCACAGCCAGCTGAATCTGTGGGTGTCAGCAGTGAAAAGAACAAGATGAAGTCCCGTGTCCTGGATGACGCTGCCGTTCTGGTAGCTGCAGTAGTGAACAGTACTGACACTTGTGTCCTTTTTCTTTTGTTTTTGGCTGTTTTCCTGCAGAAAAGCCTTAAGATTGCATTTACAGAACATGACCTCCGAGCACTCGATTAAAGAGCTCTGCTCCGTCATTTGAAGTTTGATTCTCTAATAACATTCTGTCTTATCTGCTCACACGTTGACATTTTCCCTTCAGAAACTATTTAAACTGGTCCTTAGAAAACAAGGAAATTAAGACACATTGTTAAATGACAAACTGTTTGTTTCTCATTTATTTAATATTTGATATTCATGCTGTTTGAAAGGTTACACATAATAATAATAATACAAAAACCTACTACAACATTGCAGTTTCTCTCTGGGAGAAATAAAACTTCATCTAATTTAATTTAACACACTTGTGACTTGCTCTAAAAAGAATAATGAACCTATATTATGGTTTCTTAATATACTTGCTAAACAGCTATAATAAAACAGATTTTAAAAATGGATTATTTAAAATAAGATGGCAGGTTCTGCATAACAGTTGTTCACCAGAAATACTGGATCAATAAGAGCAGAAACTGATCAATGCAAACATGTCTTGGTTGTGGTTGATTTCAGAAATGAAACTGATGTGTTGAAGTGGGAGGAGCTTTGATAAAGACGGGAAGTGGAAGCTCCACCTCTTAGCTGTCACTAGAAATAACCTCTAACTCCACAAGACTGCAGCTACAAAAACTCTAAGTCTCTGTTGGTCTGCTTGAATTAACATGTATTGTTCTGTAGAGCCATGTTCACACTGTCGGCCCAAATGCAATTTGCAGCATTTTGCTCGTGGAGCTGCACGTAAATCTACCGAGTGCAACAGATGATGCACATCAGTCTGTTACCAGATCTGCTCTTGTGCTCTCAGTTGTTTTTTATCAGGATGTTTGTGTTTTTTTTTTCATGGTAAACATCCTGACAAATTGCTCAAATGGGACTAAAAGCCAAGAAAATAACTGTTTTAAGAACTTTAAAATGTCCAAACATGCTCCCAGATCTGACAGATATTTCATGGGACCCTCATACTCAGCTCTGCTGCTCATCCCACAAATGCAACATGGAGCAAAGTTGAGGTTTAAATGTGTCACCATTCAGTTTTTGCTTGTTGAGACTGGACTTTACAGAGGTCCTGGGTCCTGGATAATAGTTGTGGTTCTTGTGTTACCTTATATTTTGTATATAATATTGTGTTACTCTACAGTTTCAAACATTTATTTATGGCTGAGATAATTTAATAGGTTAAAGGGATGAAGGCAACATCTTCCTTCAATTCTTGGTTGTGGAACGAGTGGAAGTTTGAGCTGAGAGAAAATATACAGCAGAACAGTGGGGTCGGGGTCAAATGATTAAAGACTTTGCTTGTGGCATAAATGAAACATTTTTATGAGCAGGTATGGAGAGAGGAGGAGGAGCAGTGGAGATGAAGAGTGCAGCAAAGAGATGGGACACAATCAGAGCTGGACAGGTGAAGAAGAGGAGGCTACCGGAGGAGACACAGATTGACCTCATCTGTCAATTTACCAAAACAAGTCTAAAATAGAAGCAGAGTGAACTTTGAGCAGGGAGCTGAAATCCCTTCAAGAGCCTGTCACAAGACTCTCTGGTGGTCTGGAGGTCAGGATTTGGTGTTTTCAGCACCACGGTCCGGGTTTAATTCCTGGTCCTGTGACAGACGTCTAACTTCACTGATCCAGAAAACCAAACTCAAATCAAACTGACTTCATTGAGGACTGGTTTGGAGGGCAGATTTTGTGAGTTTGAGATGAGCATTGAGCATTGCTGCATCTATCTAATATTATAAACCCTACTTGACTGCTGAGGTGGACATTTCAGCTTCAAACTCTTTGACATGTAATGCTGTAAAATAGATACCAATGTCAAATCTGACTTAAACATTCATATAACAGATGACAGACTGACCATCAGAGGACTAATCCTGTTAGTCCAGTTGTTGAATGGAGAGGTAAAAAGCAGTACTCGGTTGAATCAAGACATTTTTTATTCAATACTCGTGTCTTTTTTTTCTGCACAATAAAAGTAGATACACAACAATGCATTTATACCGGAACATATTTTTACATTTATTTTCATTATTTCAGTATTTTATCCAAGCCCTTCCTAATGAAACTAACTCCTCACCTCCCTACCTGCTCAGTTCAACCTCTGCAGATGATCCAGACTGCAGCTGCACGTCTGCTCTTCAACCAGCCCGAGAGAGCTCACGTCACTCCGCTGCTCATCTCTCTGCACTGGCTTCCAGCTGCAGCAGCATGAAGGTCACAGCTCTGCTTCTGTCTCACCAAACACTGACCCAAACGGCTCCTGCCGACCTTCACTCCTTCATCCAGAGCTACACTCCTTCATCCGGAGCTACACTCAGCCAGTGAAGGACTCCCGGTCCTTCCACCACAATGTGGGTCAACATCAGGAGCCCGACTCTTTTCCTCTGTTGTCCCCCGATTGTGGACTGACCTACCAGACTCTGTCCAACCCACAGGGTCCAAACCTACTTTTAAGAGCCAGCTGGAGACTCAGCTGTTTAAGGAGCATCTCCACTTTTGGTTGAACTTCTCTGCACTTTAGGAGTTAGAAGATTTGTCCGGTTCTTTGCATGGCTTAGAGAGATGCACGCACTTAATGCATGTACTAGTAGTTTGAAAAAAATCTCCTTTAATATCAAAAAGAAAACAGATTTATATGAAATAATGTCAATGAATGGAATGGTATAAGGTAGAGTAAGGGAGTGCATGTCCCCCCTTCAGATCAGTGTTCAGTAGATCCACGTTGGACCGTCATCACAACACCGAGTCTCTGGACACGTCCCAGTCAGACGGACACATCCGGACACTGCTGGTTCTCCACATTCTTCCTTGTTCTGTCAGGCTGAACACACATGAACATCTCTGTAGGTCCAGCCACGACGTCTTGATTGAACTGGGTCCTGGACTCGACCGATCCAGGACATTCACCTGGTTGTCTTTGAACCATCTCTGTGCAGCTGTTGCTGTGTGCTCGGGGCCGATGGCATGTTGAGGTAACTTTTCATCCACACTCCAAAGCTGCTTGTTCTGCTGTTGAACGTGTGACCCTCTTGGACTCTGAAGTCACATGGGATCAGTAAACATGATCCGGTCAGAGCTTCCATCCTGGAAATTCAGTGTCATAGTTAACATGTGGCTCTGTTTTGCTGCGTTCATAGTTCACAAAATATTTACGTTTTCAGTGAGGACAAGGACACTTGTCATTTTTTACTTAAACAATGTCAGAGGACGTCTGGACCGACTCTGTGGTCCAGCGGTGGCGCGTCTGACTCCAGATCAGAAGTTTGTCTTCAGCTGACATCAGGGTCAGAGTGAATTTTTAGTTTATGTTCTGCAGACTCAGGAGGTCCCAAAATGTCTCTTTGAATGTATATTTTTTACTTGAGTCTGTTGCAGTTGTCTGTGGGGAAGAGGTGGTAAAACCTTTGAGACACTGCAGTCATTGATGCAGGTAACGACCGAATGCAGGTAACGACCCTCCCTGTGGTGGCCTGATGAGCGACCGTCAGCCAGCAGTTCCCACCACCACCCCTCGGCTCCGCAGTCACAGAAAAGCTAAATAAAAAACACATTCCTACCTGCAGACGTCACAGCAACCAATCAACGTGTGAAGTATGTGTGAAGGTAGCTGGCAGCTGAATTTCTGAGGTTTTTTTCAGATTTGCACCAAAAGGATCCAGCAGAAGACTCAGCTAAGAACTGTGGCTCAACCAGACGCTGGACCAGAGACGACTGAGAAACCCAAGGAAATAATGGTGTCAACATGAAAACGTGGTAACGTAATATTGAAATAATGATTATTAAAAATGATGAAAAGTTTAGTTAGTTGGTAGAAGTGGGGTAGAGCGTTGTGCATCCTCTTGATGATAATGATGATGAGGATCCAGATTATTTGTTCCACTTAAAGTGCTTTAAGCATGTGCAAAACGCTCTGGATGGGATGTGAGTTGCTGTGTGTTACCGTGCACGCTGACATGTAGAAAAATGTGCTTTAATAGACAGATTGGGAGCGCAGTGTGCAGTTTGCAAAAGCATACAGCACCCAGAATTTCCAGGCGGTCTGACATGGCTTTGCACAGGCTATAAGTGGTTCAACTGAAGAAATAATCTATGTTATTTACCTTTCCATTCATTTTAACAAGTTCTTCACTGGTAAAATCACACCATACGCATGTTTGTGCTGTTTGCTTCAGATCAGCAACACAGAAACATGACAGCAGACGTGCCGTAAAAGACAGCTGAGAAGCCGCAGCCGTCACTTAAGCTCAAACCGACACCAACACAGAAGAGGAGCTCAGGACCGTGATGAGACCCGGACTAAAACAGCCAAAGGACGTTTAGGGACCAACCTTTAGAACTGACTGGAGCCCAGCAGAGACTCATACCCACGAGACCCCGACCGGATCACTGGGATTAGTTCTGTTCAGGGTGCGTGGTTGTTCTCACAACGTTTTGTAAGTGTACTTTCATATGATCAAAGCAAAATCAGTTTCCGTAGTGTAGTGGTTATTACGTTTGTCTCACACACGAAAGGACCCTGGTCCGAGTCCAGGCGGAAACATGTCCAGCTTTCTTTTTGTTGGGTCCAGAGTAGACGGGGACGACGTTGATACAGTCATGTATGTTTGAAGTCAGCTTCTTCTGGCAGCTGAGCCACAAGTCTGGATCAGGACTGACCAGTCCAGGTGGTAACATGCCGGCTCATTCACGGGTGGGTGGAGTCTAGTCCATCTCATCTCAATGTTGTGTCTGAATCCCAACAGAACCAGAGGGGTGGAGGTGTTGGTCCCATATTCAGGAACAACATACTCACCCACCAACTGTCATTTGGGTTTTTTTTTCATTTTTTCAGTCTGCATTGTTCAAAATGGAGATAAAACAATCTTTCACACTTTATATAAACATTTAAGGACCACCAGGACTGTTTTTATGATGATTTCAGAGTCAGAGTCAGAGTCAGAGTCAGAGTCAGAGTCAGAGTCAAGTTTATTGTCAATTCTACTACATGTGAGATACATACAGAGAATCTAAATTACGTTACCCTCAAACCCTCGGTGCTACACAATAAATACATTTTAAAACACAAAGTGCAAATTAAAAAGAGACAAGAAACAAGTTATGACATGACATTTGTACAACAGTTTTTCGGTTTGATTAAAGTGACCTGGTGCAAAGCAGGCAGTCCAGTTCTGCCAAAAGTGCCTGATGCAGATACTGAGATCAGAGTGAGTGAGGGGGGGGCAAGG
Organism: Xenentodon cancila; assembly: GCA_014839995.1. Taxonomy (NCBI): domain Eukaryota; kingdom Metazoa; phylum Chordata; class Actinopteri; order Beloniformes; family Belonidae; genus Xenentodon; species Xenentodon cancila. The sequence continues at coordinate 18,689,241 of CM026220.1, read as the reverse complement.
CGGGAAATGGTGGAAGAGCAGGGAGAGTGTTAAGTGTCCTGACAGCCTGGTGGACGAAGCTGTCCTTCAGTCGGCTGGTTCTGGCCCGGAGGGTCCGCAGCCTCCTCCCTGAAGGCAGCAGACTGAAGAGGCTGTGTGACGGGTGGGTGGGGTCTCTCACAATGCTGAGGGCTTTGTGAGTCAGACGGCTGCTGTAGATGTCCTGAAGTGAGATTTTACTTTTTGATGTTGCTCCCAAACCAGCATTTGAGTCTGCAGTCGTCCAAGGAAGACTCATGAATGACAGCACAGGGACACCGTTGACGGAAATGATCAGGTTTGAAAATACCCCGTGTTGTAATGTTGAAGATCTGTTGAACTCCTACACGTCAGCTGTTTTCAAGGTTTTGGAGACTAAAGAAGACTCGATCAGGACACAGAAACGGGAGCAGCAGTAGATTCGTTGTGTCGCTGCATCAAACAGATCAGTGTGTGGATGCAAAACAATTTTCTCAACTCATACAAAACTGAAATCATCGTCTGTGGTCCACACAGACACAGAGAAGTGATGTCAGTTACCTGAAGACGGCCTCTCTAGAATCTTAAAATCTGGTGATTAATCTAGTGGTAAAATGTGACTCAGATCTGAACTTCAACAGCCACGTTAAATCAATAACATCAGCAGCTTTTCACCGTCTGAGAAACGTTGCCAGAATCAAAGTAATAGTGTCTGAAGCAGATTTAGAAAGAATGATCCATGCGTTTGTCTCCAGCAGGTCAGACAAGTGTAAAGGCCTGCTGACTGGTTCTAAACAGCTGTTAGACAGCTGCAGGACATCCGTGATGCTGCTGCTCCAATCCAGACTAGAACCAGGAAACACCAGCATGTTAGTCCAGGACATTGAGAAGTTTTGACAAATATTTGATGGCCCAACCCACATTCTCAGCTCTGCTGCTCATCCCACAAATGCACGTTCCTGACAAACGTGTCACCATTAAAAAGTCCTTCTAAGAAGCAGCTGGTCCTAAACACAGCTTCATCCTAGATCTGCTGCTGTAGACCTACACTGCAGGGGGGACACCACCATGATCCACTGACCTGCAGTCCCCCCCTCTGACCATCCCAGTGTTGTCAAATATGAGTGTGGGAGTGTCCAGCATTTCAGCACTGGACAGCAACCATTAATACAAGCTTATCAGCAGCACTACTAACCCTCTTCATCTTCCTCCTCCTCTTTTTTTACAAAAACATTATAATTTATTTAATTATTATTATGTATTTCCCATATTGATCATATATGGCCAACAATAAAATATACACGTTACGTTAGTATAGTGGACAGTATCTCTGCCTGTCACGCAGAAGACCGGGGTTCGATTCCCCAACGGGGAGACCAGCGGTTTTGTTCAATGGTTCCTGGATGATTGATAACAACATCAATAGGTTTCAGTCAGACACCATCAGCAGTTTCCTGCTGAAGAAGCTCGTCAATTCTGCAGCTGGACCAGAGTAAAGTCTGGTGGAGGAAGGATGATGTGACGTAAGTGATAGACACAAAAGCCCAAAATATAACTGACTAAACTAAATAAATAACATTTGTTATTTACCTTTCCATTTATTTTAACAAGTTCTTCACTGGTAAGATCACACCATACACATGTTTGTGCTGTTTGCTTCAGATCAGCAACACAGAAATGTGACAGCAGACGTGCCGTAAAAGACAGCTGAGAAGCCGCAACCGTCACTTACATTCAAAACGCCAATTCTATATATGCCTACATACTTTTAAAAGTATGTTTTTTTTCTCTAAATCTACTTTTAATGTTTCTTTTGCATCCTGCTGTAGGTTCTATGTACAGCAGTCTTTGGAGGTCATGAATTAACCATTGTTGCCAGCCCAAGGACTTGAACCTGGGTCCTCTATGGCCCCTCCTTGAAAATATATTGCACCATCACGAACAGGATTCAAACCTGTGCGGGGCAACCCCATTGGATTTCTAGTCAAACGCCTTAACCTCTCGGCCACCGTGACTACATGTGTTGGTATCTAATTAAGCACATGTGTACTTGAACGTATCAGTGTATATTTATATGTATAATCATGTAAATGTGACAACTGCATGTCAATATTGAGACATTAAAGACCTTCAATCGTATATAAACATGGACAATGACTTCTCCAGCTGGACAACATTCCTTCACACTAAAATCACAAATCCTTTCTAACAGTGAAGTTTGGAAATGTTCTACACTATATAAGAGCTGTTTCAAGGTGGAGTTGGGACATGCGGCCAAACCGAACTGAACACTCCCGCTTTCATCCGATCTCGGAAGCTAAGCATGGTTGGTCTTGGATGGGAAACTGTCTTGGAATTCTAGGTGCTGTATGCTTTTGCAAACTGCACACAGCGCTCCCTATCTGTCTATAGAGACATTTCTCTACATGTCAGCGTGCACAGTAACACACAGCAACTCACATCCCATCCACAGTGTTTTGCACATGCTTAAAGCACTTTAAGTGGAACAAATAATCTGGATCCTCATTATCAAGAAGAAGATACATTCAACCAGGATGCACAACGCTCTACACCACTTCTACCAACTAACTCAACTTTTCATCATTTTTATTTGTTATTATTTCACTATTACGTTACTGTGTTTTCATATTGACACAAGATGCAGCAACTGACTAAGAGACAACTGGGATAGAAAATGGAGGGGTACAGCAGTTTTTTCTCACTCAGAATCAATGGTGACGATAACATGTTGCTTTTTGCTTCCCTTTAACCACAGAGGGACTTGAACCGTCAATCTTCTGATCCAAAGTCAGACGCCTTGTCCATTAGGCCATGCGGTCACTACATGTGGTCACCACACAAGAATGCTTTCGACCAGTCGACACTTTAAATTAAAATAAAACCAGAGTCCTTTATTATATACTTCCTTTATATAACTAAATACCAAAAACCAGGCCATAAATCTGGATGTAGTACTGGACTGAGAACATTTGGAAAAAAACACATAAAGACAATAACAAAGTCAGTGGAAACTGAACTTCATCAATAACAAAGTCAGCCTACTATCACCTCAAAAATATACATCTATCCTCTATACCCGCTTTACCCTTTGCAGGATCACAGGAGCCTATCCCATGTTATTACAGGCAATATTTTATTACAGGTTGTCAGTCTATCACAGGGCCACATACAGAAACAAACAACCATACACACTCAAATACACGCCTATGGGCAATTTAGAATTATCTATCAACTTGTGCATGTTTTTGGACTCTAGGAGGAAGCCAGAGTACCAGAACCCACGCAAGTACGGGAAGAACATGCAAACTCATGCAAACTTATTTCAATGTTCTCACACTGAGGAGATTGTAAAGGTTCATAGAGCAAATGTCAAACTGGATCCTGTTTGACTGGATCAACTAACTGATGAACTTAATCAGACCATGTTTCAGTTGTCCAGTAATGCAAGGAGTTATTATTAGTCTTATTTCTCAGACACTGGTGGATCAAAGATGAGTGGGTGGTCTCGTTGTCAAGAAGTCGTCATTTAATGGAGGGAACCAGTTAGATCCATTTTAGAGAAGCTGAGCACATTTCATTTGAAATAAGTCAGTGATGATGTTGGTTACAGGTTTATTTTCTGCATCTGACTTTCTCAGTTACAGTTTTCTCAATGAACAAGTTGTCCAGAAACTTATTCATTGAACCTAAAGAGGTGAACTCGTCAACACAGCAAAAGAAACTGTGGAGACATGAAAGCAAAAGGCATTTTATCATTTATTAATTACTTATTAAGTTAATTATTTATTAATATTTATTATTTACTGTGTACAACCAACACAATACAACGTGTAAACAGCCTAGTTGAATTCAGCTGCAGTAACATAAAATGACCACTAGATGGAAACCTAACAACACAAATGACTCGTATCTTGTGGTCTTGTTTTATTTCAAATCCATTGTGGCTGAACTATTAGTCAAAATAAAAATACAAAAATAAATAATTTTTAATATACTTTATTACTTTTCTTTTCTTTCTGATTGTAGACACCATTTGGGGACAGGATGTTGTTCCCCAGATGGGACCTTGAATTTTAGGACACAACGCAGGAATAAGAAATGTTTTTATAGCAACTATTTTTATACAACAAAATAATAAATTGAGAGGTAAAGCAGCCAAAACTCAGCTTCAACAATCAGACAAAGTACAAAATTTCAGAATTGAAGATCAGACACATGAATTTTCTTCTCTGACTGAGAACTGAGCCCGGGTCATGACAGTGAGAACGACAAATCCGGACCACTAGACCATCAGGAACCAGCATCAGTCTCCTGAAGGGATTTCAGGCTCGTGCATTGTTGCATCAGTCCATTGTTCTGGTGGATCCTTGCTTAGACTTCTGGATGGAAGGATGGATGGATGGATGGATGTCTTAATTTAATAACTGAATTAGTGGTTTATTAACCGCAGAATCACATTTTAAGAGAAAATACTACAATTTTTTGTAAAACTAAACTTATAGATCAAGTGCCATAATTGACATTTATTTATTTTTAATCCAGTTCAGCTTTAAATAACATTTGAAGTTTTAAAATAAAGAACATTTAATCCTCCTTGGCAGCTCTGATGGTGTCCCATCTCTTTGCTGCGCTCTTCATCTCCACTGGTCCTCCTCCTCTCTTCATACCTGCTCAGAAAAATGTTTCACTTATGCCACAAGCAAAGCAGAAACGACGTTACAAACAAATGTGTGCACCACAGCCGAGCTGCCACTAGATGTCAGTGTTGAGCATCTCTGTGTGCTCGGCCTCTCCCTCCCTCCATCACTGTTCACGCGCACGTCAGACCGTCTGTGGTACCACGTGGATCCTCCATATTTTTAATCTGCTGTCCTACCTTTGTGTTGCAGAGGTTCTGGGTTCAATTCTTGAACAAACCCTAGTGCAGAAGATGAACTTCAGCATGATGTGTGACTGCTGTAACCCCACATCTTCACTTGCTTCTCCTTCATGCCACAACATCACCTTCAGGACTGGCTGGTGTCCTTCATGTGAAGTGGAAGTTCCTCCTTCTTTAAAAGGGTTTCATTTGGGGGCAGCTGTCCTTCAGACAACAGCTCGTCTCTGTTGTCATTGACAGAGTTTTCTTACTCCACCATGGATAGAAATGAACCTCACAAGAGTCAGTCTGCCTGTTCAGCCTTTGTAAAGGGGGAGAGCCGGTACCGCTGTTTACACGTAGGTGCATCCGAGCAGCTCCGCCTTCCTCCTTGCAGCTGCTTATTTTTAGAAACAGCGCGGTTACGGGATATGTTGCAAAACAAGTTTTTACTTGCATGCGTGCAAATATTAGAAATGTATAAGAAAACTGGTTGGACGAGTTTCCTGATGAAGCCGTCGGTTTCAGGAACATTCTGTTCTCAGGTGTGTTCCTGTTGTTTTTTTTCTTGCAGCTTGTGAAACATTTTAAAAATGTTAAACATTTAAAAAACAGTGGGAAAAAACAGCAGAAGACAATCATGTGACCACAGAAACAACATTTGAAACAGGAGGTCCTGCTGCAGCTGCTCCAGCGTGGATCTGATGAAGGAGGATTATTTCAATATCATTCCAGGTGGAAAACAGGCCGGTAGGTCCAGTAGACTTCCTCTTGGATCTACCACCATCGCTGCCTGTCAGTCTGGTGGCAGGTCATGTGACCCCAGGTCCCAGCAGAACTCTGCTGGTCCTGGTTTCAGCTCTGGCAGCTCGTTCCAGATTTGATAATTTGAGACCTCTGAGACTGAAACTGACTTAAAGAAAAAGGAATAACTCATCACATCTATAAATAAAAGCAGAGATTAAGTCTTTATCATTTCTTACAGAGACCTGGAAAGTTAACATGTTCATTTTAAAAATATGTGTTTTAACTAATAAGTATTATAGTAGAGATGTTTCCAGGATAAGATGAGAATTTATTTGAAGAAGTATTTTTGCATCATTCTTTTGTTTCTTCCTCCCAAAAGGACTTTGTACCAACAACAACACGTCTTTAAATCCCCCAGATGGGACCTGAAAATATCATTAATAAAGTGAAAAATGAAAAATGTCTCACTTCAAATAGCTTTCCACAGAGCAGGACTGGAACATCTGATCACAGCTGAAATGAACAGAGATGTAAACATGTGGACAACTTTCTTTCTATTCCTCCATTAAAGAAAGAAAGAAAAACACACATTTGTCACTGAAATACCTCAAAACTGACAGAAGTATAATTGATAATAATTTTCTGAACATTAACTGTTGGAAATGAAATGTTGTTTTTTTTTATATATGTTAACTGGTCTTTTAATGGACCAGTTCACATGTAAATAGGAGTGTCTCCTACACCAGTGGAACCACTGTCACTTCTTCCTGACTGGAAATCAGACCAGCGGGTTTTGTTGGTGGTCGTGTTCGGACCGCTGCTGCTGCTCATCTGTCTCCTGTATGAGTTTGACCATGGCAGCTCTCACCTGAAGTCTTTGTTTCAACTGTGCAGGGTTTAGTTCCTGTTATTTCTGCAGCAACTTGTGAAATTTGGTTAGTTTCACCCAAAGTGAACATCAGGTAACATGAGTTATTATGGGATGTTTACATGAGCTGTGCTTAGCTGATGCAGGTAGTCTGTGGTGACTGAGTGAAGGTGAATGTTGATGATTAGAATTTTCAAATGTAGAAGGAAGCTGATCATTCCAGTTTTCACAGATGAACCATAAAGAGTTGAACATGGAGAATGAGGGTATCGATCCCTCTACCTCTCACATGCAAAGCAAGCGCTCTACCATTTGAGCTACTTCCCCTGAGTTACAGATGCTTTAAGCAACTTGATTCTCTGCATGCAGGTTTGGTGTATTTTAAAAGTCTTTATCTGTGGTTGGACTTACAGATTTGAAAACATACCAAACAAGTAGAACTAAAATACAACCAGTAAAACTGATCTGTTTAATCAGAGTTTGTGATACTAAGTAAGACGACACACAACACAAGTAGAGGCAGGAAACAAGCAAATGGACAAAATGTTCCAGTCTGCGGTGGGTGTACATGTGCACGTGTACATATGCACGTGCATGTGTAAGAGACTTGTTTCACTTGGACCACACCTTGATCCGTGTTGAAGAGCCGACCCTATTCCTCTCCCTGAAAAGGATGACACCCCAAAGGTTGATCTGCATTTGCTGCTGACAGTTTCCACTTCCTGACCTTTAGCACCACGACAGTTTCACTAATTTCAGAAAGACATGAGATCTGAATTCCCAGTTGTGTTTGCCGTCCCTTTAAACCCCCAATGAATCCTCGGAGCGCCGCTCTACACAACACCTGCCACTGAGCTCTGTTCATGACTCCTGCTGCTCAGCCTCACCTCACTTGTACGTCCACTCACGTTATCAGGATCAATCTGCTGCGGCGACGCTCCTCTTCACGCTCTCACTGCAGCCTGGAATTCAGTCTCTACAGGGTTCATGTTCACATATGCAGATTGTCCGCATATAATCCGGATTATATGCATCAGTAATAAAGTCAGTTGAATATCAATACCCCTCTATTCTTCAACACAACAACACTAAGTTGTTCTCTGAAGACCTTCTACTAAAATGAGCAGCTTCCTCAGTCGACTTCAGGCTGCTTTGGAGGAGAAGTTAGTGGTTTGTATGAAGCATCTTTACTGTCATACATGATGTTCTATCTGGTTCCACTGGCACAGCCTAGAACATGGACTAAAGTGACAAAAATCTAAGGCAAATGTACCGCATTCATGTCTCTGCCGAGGCAGCATGTGGTCCTCAGTCAGACGTCCGGCTGAGTCAACGTCAGTCTGATGGTCCTCAACCGTGGGGTTGTGCTGCAGGACATTTTGGTGAAGTTTCTTTACCTCGTTACACTTTTCTTTTTCTCCATCTTGCCTTGCTGCTGTCTGAGTTTTAAATCAAAGAAAAAGTGTTTCGGTCCCCCAACTTAATCTGAAAAGCCACCATGCTGACACTTTGTCAGGTATTTGGAAAACCTGGAAATCACACAGTTGTGTAGTAATAAAATTGATGGAATCTGCAGCAAAAAGGTGATGGAGACACAGACGGGTGATGGTTGGAGGCTTGTCTTTGCTACAGTCAATCTGTGTCAGTAGGTGTGTCTAAGTTCTTGGAAAAGTTAAAGTGGAAGTAAAACTAACAAAAAATATCTGACATAACAGGGTTGAAGCTGCCGGTGAGGTGAGACCCGAGGACGAAGGACAGCTGCTGTTAACCGGATCGTTACTTCAAACTTTATTTCTCTCTTCAACTTTGTCTTTTGACTCAAACACGTGAAGGTAGAAACTTCTGCTCACTTCTGATTTACCTGCAGACTTTGATCAATCTTGTGTCTGAAGACAAATCTACATGATTGGTAGATGACAGTATTTTTATTGGTTTTATTATTGATCAAAAACGCCGTGCTGAACAGTTGATGATCAGTTTTCTTCATAAAACAAACTTTGAGGTTTTTTATTTCCTGGAGTGAAGCTGTCGTCTCCAGCATTAAAGTCAGACTGCTGTTTCCTGTGGAGCCTTTCAAAATAAAGTGTGGTTCCTGGAAGAAGTTATTCTTTGCTGCTTGTGTAACTGTTGTGTGATGAGGCTTTAAAAAGAGGAAATGTGTCTCTGCAGGACAGTTTGACCTTTGAGCTTCTTCACATTTACAGTAACCAGACTAACGTAGAGGCCGAGTCTCCTTCAGCTTGTTCAAGATATTCAACTTTGTGTTTCTGCAGTAAAAACTCTGTTGTGACAGAATTGTATGATTTTAATCTTTGAACAGAAAACCAGAAAAGGCCCTGAGTGAAGCTTCAAAGCAGGTAGGATGAGCAGATCCGGCTGTAGAAGAGACTTCCTCAACCTCCCACTGTTTCCTGACTGCATTCAAGTGACACTGATATAAAAACAACAGAGAGGAGCAAACCAGTGAAGGAGCAGCTGGTCTTTGTACAACACCAGTGATGTGTGTATCCTCTGCAGATGAAGGTGTGTGTGTGAGCTGATGTGCACGTGAATTCAGCAGAATGGACCAGTGTGAGGACAGAGAGGACGGAGTCCGTCCCTCTAAAACCCCTCTGTGTGGGGAACATGAGAGTCGGAGCAAAGCTCAGAGGTGAGACGAGCATCTCCAACTGTCCACGACTCTTCTGCATGTCAGAGCTGAAAACTCACATCAGCAAACGTCATTATTACAGGAATGGGCCTGGACCTGGACCTGGACCTGGACCTGGACCTGGACCTGGACCTGGACCTGGACCTGGACCTGGACCTGGACCTGGACCTGGACCTGGACCTGAACGTGAACCCAGCTGTGTGTCCAGGAAGAGCGACTGGTCAATGGACCGGCCTCCTGACTTTAAAGGAGACCAACTGTCTTCTTCAGAGAGGCGAGATGTATTTAAATGTATTAAATGTATTTAAATCAGTCCTCATGTTCAGGAATGTCCACATGTTTCTTCTTGAGTAGATGCATGTAGTCCTGGACCCCTGTGGTCCTCTATCACCTGATGGTGATCTGAGCTTCCTCCTCATAGATCTTCATCTCCTGTCATGAGCTTTTTCCTCTGTTTGAAACATCTGGAGGTCTTACCTTCCAGAGGACTGATCCTGATGGTGCTCCAAAGTTAATCAGCTGGTTTATGTCTCCATCAGTTGTCCATGTTCTAGATGTTGTTGTAACTTTTCTTGGAGCAGAATTGGATCTTGTAAATCTGTGAGTCAGCAGAGCTCTCATTGAGGTCACATGTACGTTCTCAGTGGAACCAGCAGGACCAGTAAACCTTCACCACCACAGCCAGTCCTCTGATTGACTGTCCTCATCCAAACATGTCTTCATGGACCTTCAGCTTGCGTTTGTCTCTGTGTGGACAGACATGATGTGAGCTAATTCTTCATGATTCCTCCACAGAGTGGACAAGCAGAGCTCAGAGCCTCCCAGTGGTCCGTCTGTCCAGCAGCATCAAACACATCTGGACTCCATATTTCTGGTCTGTACATGAACAACAACTGCTTCTCCATCTGTTCTGTTGGTGTTCATCTCCAGCTGCTCTTTGTAGACCAGTGGACTGTCAGTCTGTCCCACATGGATCTGATGTTTGTCTCCATGGTTTCAGTCTGATTGTGTCATTCATGTGGTCTTCTGTTCCAGCTGCTGGAGGACAACATTGTCAAGTTTGTTAAGAACGAGCTGAAGAAGATCCAGAGGGTTCTGAGTCCAGATTACCCAGAATCCCTGGAGAATCTGTTGGAGGACAAGGATGAAGAAGAGAGGAGGAGCAGAGAGGCATTTGTGAAGATCACAGTGAACTTCCTGAGGAGAATGAAGCAGGAGGAGCTGGCTGAGCGTCTGCAGAGCAGTAAGAGGATTTCTCTGAACATTAAATCTGCTGGATAAATGATCCAGAAAGTCTCAGGAGATGAACAACATTCACAGATCAGCCACAACATTAAAACCACTGAGAGATGAAGTGAGGGACCAGTACCGCCTACAGGAGCATCCTCCCTGTACAGGACAGCAGTGGACCTCAATAAATATGTTTAACCCACCAACACCACCAGATAACTGGAAGATTTTAGTCCTGGTTTTCCTCTTCCAGGAATCCTGGTGAACTCCAGATTGTCTTGATGGTTCTACAGATTATTGATCAGATCATCTTCCGGTGTTTTCAAATCCTAAACCTGGAAATTCCACTTCACAGAGACCCACAACAACAACAAGAACACAACAACCCACAAACCCACACCCCATCTAGGCTCTACTGCCAACATCCTGGTCTTAGAAACTCCAAGACCCCCAGATGTTCTTGTCACGTCCACGTCCTGAATGTTCAGAGGTGTTTTGGTGGTAAAAGTGATTCTAGTCAGTATTGGACAGCTCATCGTAAAGTTCTAGCTGATCAGTGTCGGTTCAAACCGGATTCTTTAGGAGAATTAAGTTGTTGTGTGAACTTTATAAAACACTAATTGTTTTTTTTATCATGTGTATTCAGATGTTTCAGCTGCAGTTTGTCTAAAGCGACTGAAGTCTCAGCTGAAGGAGAAGTACCAGTGTGTGTTTGAGGGGGTTGTTAAAGCAGGGAACCCAACCCTTCTGCAGCAGATCTACACACAGCTCTACATCACAGAGGGAGGGACTGGAGAGGTCAACCATGAACATGAAGTCAGACAGATTGAAGCAGCATCCAGGAGACCAGACAGAGCAGAAACCACCATCAGACGGGAAGACGTCCTGAAACTCCCACCTGGAATAGATGAACCAATCAGAACCGTGATGACGAAGGGAGTGGCTGGCATTGGGAAAACCGTCTTAACACAGAAGTCCACTCTGGACTGGGCTGAAGGCAGAGCCAACCAGGACATCCGGTTCATGTTTCCATTCACCTTCAGAGAGCTGAATGTACTGAAAGAGAGAAAGTTCAGCTTGGTGGGACTTGTTGATCACTTCTTCACTGAAACCAAAGGAGTCTTCAGCTTTGAAGACTTCCAGGTTGTGTTCATCTTTGATGGTCTGGATGAGTGTCGACTTCCTCTGGACTTCCACAACAATGAGATCCTGACTGATGTTACAGAGTCCACCTCAGTGGACGTGCTGCTGACAAACCTCATCAGGGGGAACCTTCTTCCTTCTGCTCGTCTCTGGATCACCACACGACCTGCAGCAGCCAATCAGATCCCTCCTGAGTGTGTTTCCATGGTGACAGAAGTCAGAGGGTTCACCAACCCACAGAAGGAGGAGTACTTCAGGAAGAGGTTCAGAGATGAGGAGCAGACCAGCAGGATCATCTCCCACATCAAGACATCACGAAGCCTCCACATCATGTGCCACATCCCAGTCTTCTGCTGGATCACTGCTACAGTTCTGGAGACAGTCCTGGAAACCACAGAGGGAGGAGGTCTGCCCAAGACCCTGACTGAGATGTACATCCACTTCCTGGTGGTCCAGACCAAACTGAAGAAGATCAAGTATGACGGAGGAGCTGAGACAGATCCACACTGGAGTCCAGAGAGCAGGAAGATGATGGAGTCTCTGGGAAAACTGGCTTTTGAGCAGCTGCAGAAAGGAAACCTGATCTTCTATGAGTCAGACCTGAGAGAGTGTGGCATCAATATCAGAGAAGCTTCAGTGTACTCAGGAGTCTTCACACAGATCTTTAAAGAGGAGAAACACCTGTACCAGCACAAGGTGTTCTGCTTCATCCATCTGAGTGTTCAGGAGTTCCTGGCTGCTCTTCATGTCCATCGGACCTTCTCCAACTCTGGGGTCAACCTACTGGAGGAACAAAAAAACATCTTCAGAAGGATTAAAACAAGAGACAAGACTCTCTTCTACCAGACTGCTGTGGACAAGGCCTTACTGAGTCCAAACGGACACCTGGACTTGTTCCTCCGCTTCCTCCTTGGTCTTTCGCTGGAGACCAACCAGACTCTCCTACGAGGTCTGTTGAAACCAAAACAAGGAAGGTCACAGAAGAATCAGGTAACAGTTGGATACATCAAGAAGAAGATCAGTGAGGATCTGTCTGCAGAGAAAAGCATCAATCTGTTCCACTGTCTGAATGAACTGAATGAAGGTTCTCTGGTGGAGGAGGTCCAACAGTTCCTGAGGTCAGGACGTCTCTCCACAGATGAACTGTCTCCTGCTCAGTGGTCAGCTCTGGGCTTCATCTTACTGTCACCAGAAGAAGATCTGGAAGTGTTTGACCTGAAGAAATACTCTGCTTCAGAGGAGGTTCTCTGGAGGCTGCTGCCAGTGGTCAAAGCCTCCAAGAAAGTTCTGTGAGGACAAACACAGACACATCTGTTTTAATTACAATCAAATGTTGTGTTCATGGATAAAATCAGTTCAGTTCACTGTTCCGCTGAGTTCAGGTTCATGTAGGACCAGTTCTCAACAATAATTCATCTCAGGAACCTTTACATGAAGACGAATGCAGCGATCACTTTGATCAAGACTGTAGTGCAGCAATACTTAATGATCAATAGTTGAATTAATCAGTATTCATTTAAATTATATGATTTATTCATTTTTTGAATGACAAAATCAAAGTTTAAATGACATAAATACTTTTCTCTCCTCTGCAGGTTGAGTGGCTGTCACCTCTCAGAGGAGGTCTGTGCAGGTCTGTCCTCAGTTCTCAGCTCTCAGTCCTCCAGTCTGACAGAACTGGACCTGAGTAACAACCACCTGCAGGATTCAGGAATGAAGAAGCTGTGTCCTGGACTGGAGAGTCCACACTGTAAACTGGAGTCTCTCAGGTCAGAATCCCTCAAGTGTTGAACTGCTGACCGTTATAACTGTGGTTGATGTTGAAGGATTGTTGGAGAGAGAATTGTAATAATTGTAACTGGGTTCAGATCGGGTTGAAGCCTGCAGACAGTCGTCACAACTGTGTTGGTGATGATGAGGAGAAGGGCTCCACCAAGTCCAAATACATTTCTGTTTGTACTTTAGTCAGTTTCAAGTTATTTCAGTGATCGTTGGTGTTTTTTTTCTTTGTTTAACTGAGGAGCATCAACAAGTTTGTCCACATGTGAACATCTCTAAGCTCTCCTTTCTAATCTGATCTTTTCTTTATCAATAAAAGTTCTCCAATAAGACTTTTATGTCAGACTTTAAAATGTTTCCTATTTAATTTTGAATTAGTTTCCCTAAAATTATCCAACTGGAGCACAAATAAGTGTCCAATGGTGACCAACCTCAGCAGCAGAAGTGTCTCTTCTTCTAACCTGGACTCAGTCTGTCTGGACGTCAACAAGGTTCTGAACTGATTCAGATTCTGTCATTGATCCATTTCTGATGATTGAATGGTAACAAGTCAGTGAACGAGCTGAACTTTTATTCAGAGTCAACACAAGTGACAGAAATCAACATCATGAGAACAATTGATTGATTCTATGTTTGTTATGTGGAGTTGAAACCAGCAGCGATGATGTGACATCATCCATGAGGTCTCGGTGGTCCGCTGTGGTGCAGCTGAGTGAAAGGTAGAAGAGAAAACCAGGATCTGGATGAACGTGGACTTTCTCTGGAAGATGGTCCAGAATGAAGTTGATGATGACGCATCGACGGAACGTTCAGCATCACCACTAGAATCAAAACATGGAAAAGATTTTCATGAACATTTCAGACCAAACGACGTCCCTGGAAACACGAACGCTGTTTGGTTGAGAAAATAGTCCCAAAGTAAAATGTTTATTTCCCTGAAATGAAACTCATTAACATGACCTTTAACCACAGCTGACTTATCTGACAATAAAACAAACTAAAGTGTTGAGAACAGACACGTCAACCATGGAGTGTGATGTCACATGTCCAGGTCACATGATGTTCTCCACACGTCTCTCTCCATGTCTGGATGCTGTCGGCCTCAGCAGCAGTGGGACTCTCTGTATGTTGATGTTCATCCACCAGTTTAGTTAAGACTGAAACGTCCCAACAACATTTGTCTGATTGGGGTGAATTCCAGTGTTTCTGCTGATCCTCTGACAGGTACTTCAGCGCCACCATCAGGTGAACACGAGGACAGAGTCAGCTTCAGTTTCAGAGCAGTTCTATCAGAGTATCTGCATGTGTGTTGTGTTGTGTGTCGGCAGGCTGTCAGGCTGTCTGCTCACGTCGGAGGGCTGTGCTTCTCTGGTCTCAGCTCTGAGCTCCAACCCCTCCCATCTGAGAGAGCTGGACCTGAGCTACAACCATCCAGGAGAGTCAGCAGTGAAGCTTCTGTCTGCTGGACTGGAGGATCCACGCTGGAGACTGGACACTCTCAGGTATGGACACAGCTGCTGCAGACTCACGGTGTCTGATGGAGGAGGACGTCTCTGTCCTTCACTCACATCTGTCGTTGTGTAAAGGTCTGTCAGCTTCAGCCTCCTCTGAGATAATAATCATGGAGCGGCGCTCCGACAGCTCCGACACTTCCAAAGAACAGCGTGAGGAACGTGATGTGTTTCAGCTGGTAGATGAAGCCACCAGAGCAAACTTCAACAATCCTCTGAAGTCCACAATAACTGAGATGATCCTTACTGACGGAGCACACAGATACCTGCCTCTGGAGTTCTGATGTTGGTCATCACTGCCCATCACCTGTGTCCCACACTAAAAACACTTGATCCCAATGATCCCAGCTGGAATCAGAAGAACTTTCATCTCCAGGATGTTTTCCAGAGGTGTCAGTCTCTGACACTGTTCACATCTCTCTGCAGATGAAACAGTAGCCGTCTGGACGTAGAAGAACATCAGTGTGCTGGACTCTTCATGGTGCTGCTGTGAACATCATCTTTGTGGCTCTCTGGCTTTGACCAGAGGTCTTTCAGCAGATCAAGTTCTGCAGCTCATCTGGTGCTGCAGCAGAGCTGATAGATGCAGTTCACAGCTGTGAGGCGTCATGACTCAGTAAACATACTAGACCCACAGCAGTGTGGTTTTCAGGCCCATCACAGCACAACAGCAGCTGCACCTTCACTCATCCATGACGTGGTCTCCTCCTCCTCCTGGTTCAACACAGATGAAACCAAATGAAAAGAACCGCTTCAAACTGTGCTGGAACGTGACGACCACAGGACAGGACTTTAGAGATGCATGGGTCCGAGTGTGGGACGGTTCCTTCATCAGTGTAGAACAATGTGTGTGTGAGAGCCATGAAATGTCCATGTTTGCTGAGAGATAATGTGCTGGTCTGACCCCCCTCCTCCTTTCAGGGTGGAGCCTGCTGGACCACGATGGTTGAGACCAGGTCTGAGGAAGTGTAAGTGTGTTTTGATTTCATTCACACATTCAACCATCTTCACACTGTCACATCACTCATTCATGAGTCCATCGATGATCAATGACAGATCAATAATAACTGCAGCTGGGTGGTGTTTGTTCTCTCCATCAGATTCCTGTCAACTCTCCATCGACACAAACACACTCCATAAAAACATCAAACTGTCTGACAACAACAGGAAGATGATGTGTGTGAAGGAGGATCAGTCGTATCCTGATCATCCAGACAGGTTTGATGTCTGGGATCAGCTGCTGTGTAGAGAAGTTCTGACTGGTCGCTGTTACTGGGAGGTCCAGAGGAGCGGAGATGTTGAGATATCAGTGAGTTACAGAAGAATCAGAAGGAAAGGATTCTCTGATGACTGTTTGTTTGGACTGAATGATCATTCCTGGAGTCTGGACTGTTCTGATGATGGTCGGTACTCTGTCTATCACAATAAGAGAAGAACATCTTCCTCCTCCTCTTCCTCAGTCTCTGACAGAGTAGCCGTGTATGTGGATGTTCCTGCTGGAACTCTGTCCTTCTACAGCATCTCCTCTGACAGACTGATCCACCTCCATACCTTCAACACCACATTCACTGAACCTCTTTATCCTGGGTTTAGGTTCTGGTTCGGGTCCAGGTCAGGTTCTTCAGCGTCTCTGTTCTCAGTTTAGTATCAGGAGTCTCCTCCTGTCAGAGAAACTGTCTCTGTTGGACAGATAGTTCAGTCTCTACATGTCTGTCTCTGTTTTCATCAGAACACATCAATCAAATGTTTGTCAAACGGTACTGAATGATTCCTTGGAAACTTCTTCCTCTTCCGGTCCTTTAACGATGGAAGCTGCCGTTATTCCAGGATCCACATGTTGTTTTTCCATCTGTTTCCCGTCAGAGCTTCCCAGTGAACACCAGCATGTTGTTTCTCTGCAGCTCAGTTCAGCTGAGATCATTCAGTTGGTGTCAGCTGCAGTTAGTTTGCTGCACATGTGACAAATGGTGACATCAGAGAGGAACCACTGAGCTGCAATCAGCCCAGATGACGTTCCAGCTGCTGACAGATCCGAGCACAGGTTTGGTGAGCAGCCAGGGTTCATCCTGGTCTGTATTCACACCACTTCCTGTTCCAACCATGACACCACTGTCAGTTTTTTTTTTTTTTTCTGTATTCACACCAGTTTTTTACAACTTCTTCCAAATCTATATTTCTGTAAAATACCAAATATAAGCAGCTGTTTTCCTCTGTCCAAAGCTGTTTCAGCATCTGGAGTGCAGACTGCAGCTCAGTGAGGTGGTTTTGTGGATAACTGAACAATATTAAACTGTTTATGATGTGGTTACATGAGTGTTGGTTTGTCTTTAGGACACTTAGATGAATCTCAGTCTGGTTGCTGCCATCTCGTCCGTACAAATCAACCATCAATATCAACAACAACTACTGTCGATAGATGCAAAGGGGGAACAATTCCTGGTGTCAGCTTCCATAGAACCTGACTGGAATGTTTTTAAGACCAAATAAATGTTGGAAACAGGCCATGAAGTCTCCTGCTGTCGACAGTAGATTATGTCTTATGACACTGTTGCAGTGACTGAACAAAGACTCCTGTACAACAGTTGCTTTTGTACACTTTTCAAATGTCTTCCGTTGGTCTGTAAATGATCTTCTCTGACAGAGACGTTGTCCTGATGGGATCATTTGTTCCTTTAAAGCCTTTATGTTCTGTACAGCATCGATGTCGCCTTTCCAGATGTGTAAGCTGCCCACGTCAGAGGGACTAATGCAGCCCCGTCCTTTGAGAAAGAGGGTCTCTAACCATAGGAGCTTAACTCCCTGGTTTAACTCACATATTCGTATGTTAAAACAGAAAGTGCGTAAAATGGAAAGAAAGTGGTACTCTAGTAGGTCTGTAGATATTTATTATGCATGGAAAGATAGTCTAATAGTGTATAAAAAAGCGCTTCGCAAAGCTAGAACAGCCTATTATTCAGTGTTAATAGAGGATAATAAAAATAACCCACGTTTTCTGTTCAGCACTGTAGCCAGGCTGACAAAGAGCCACAACTCTGTTGAGCCGTGCATCCCTGCAGCTCTCAGTAGTGAAGACTTTATGAGCTTCTTTAGCAATAAAATTGTCAGAATTAGAGAGGAAATCGGCCAAGCCCTCCCGGCAGTGGCTGTGGGAATTTCTTCAACCTCGGCGACCCCCTTATGCTCCGACTTGACTCTAGACTGTTTTGTTCTTGTAGACCTCTCTGAGCTGACCTCAGTCGTCAATGGATCTAAATCATCCACGTGTCTGTTAGACCCAATCCCTACTCGACTACTCAAAAATGTTTTCTCTCTGATTGGACCGACAATACTGAAACAGATCAACTTGTCCCTAGTCTTAGGATATGTACCACAGGCTTTTAAAGTCGCAGTAATCAAACCCTTACTTAAAAAACCCTCTCTTGACCCAGACATTTTAGCTAACTATAGACCAATTTCCAACCTTCCATTTATCTCTAAAATTCTGGAAAGGGTAGTTGCAAGCCAGCTGTGTGAGCATTTGTATAGAAATGATCTATTTGAAATATTTCAGTCAGGGTTCAGAATGCATCATAGCACAGAAACAGCACTGGTTCGAGTCTCGAATGACCTTCTTATGGCCTCAGATAATGGGTTAGTGTCCATACTGGTTCTGCTGGACCTCAGCGCTGCTTTTGATACTATAGATCACAGCATTTTACTGCAGAGGCTAGAGTATGTTGTTGGGATTAAAGGGACAGCTCTAGATTGGTTTAAATCATATCTGTCTGATAGATTCCAGTTTGTTCATGTTCATGAGGTTTCTTCCGTACAGACGAGGGTCTGCTATGGTGTCCCGCAGGGTTCAGTGCTAGGGCCAATCCTGTTCAGTTTATACATGCAGCCCTTGGGAAGTATTATCCGGAACCACGGCATTAATTTTCATTGTTATGCTGATGATACGCAGCTGTATCTGTCTATGAAGCCAGATGAAACAGAACCATTAGACAAACTTCAGATGTGTATTAAGGACATCAAGGACTGGATGTCCAGAAATTTTTTGCTACTAAATTCTGATAAAACAGAAGTTGTTGTTGGTGGTCCCAAACACCTCAGGAAGGGATTAGATGGTCTTGCGATGGCCTCCAGTAAAACTGTGCGAAACCTTGGCATTATATTCGATCAGGATTTGTCATTTAAACAGCATATTAATCAGGTTTGTAAAACTGCGTTTTTCCACCTCCGTAATATCGCAAAGATTAGGAGCATCCTCTCGCAGAGTGATGCCGAAAAACTAATTCATGCGTTCGTATCTTCTAGACTAGATTACTGTAACGTGTTGTTGGCTGGATGTCCAAGTAATTCTCTGAACAGCCTCCAGCTGATCCAAAATGAAGCAGCGCGAGTGCTGACAGGAATCAACAAGAGAGACCACGTCTCTCCAGTTTTAGCTTCCCTCCATTGGCTCCCTGTAAAATTTAGAATCCAATTCAAAATTTTATTACTGGCATATAAAGTCCAAAATGGCCTAGCGCCGCGATATTTGCAAGACCTGATAGTACCGTACGTTCCTAATAGAGCTCTCCGTTCTCAGGGTGCAGGTTTACTCGTAGTTCCTAGAGTATCGAAATGTAGATTTGGAGGACGGGCTTTCTGTTATCAGGCACCATCACTCTGGAACCAACTTCCAGTTTGGGTTAAGGAGGCTGATACCACCTCCACCTTTAAAACTAAACTTAAAACATTTCTGTTTAATAAAGCATATAGTTAGTGTACATTTAGTACCTTAATGTGTCAGGGCCAGTAGTCAAAGCTGCAGCTACAGGACCAGATTAGAGCAGCTTATTTTAAACATAGCTTCGGTGTAGATATGCTGCTATAGGCCTATGCTGCAGGGGGGCACCAACATGATCCACTGAGTGGTGCCTTTCACCTTCTCTGTTTCTCTTTGCCTTCTCTGTCTCTTCTTCACCTCAACCCTCATTTATTAACAATATCCCATAAACTTAATTGTGGTCCATTGTTCTGGTAGTTTTTTGTGCTTGTCTGGCCCTTCTTTTCCTCTTCTTTGCATGTCCTGCGGACCAGAGCCTCAGGAGCTGCTTGCTGACCTGCAGTTCCGCCTCTGACCATCCCAGTGTCTGCCTTCACCTGTCTGTGTGGATGTCTGTTGGATGCTTGCTGACACCCCGACCTGCAGTCCTCATCCCCTTGTATCACCGTTTATCCATATATCACCCATATTCACAGAAGTCTAATTGGACTACCAAGGACAGTTACTAATGTATCCTGTCTTGTACCTTTGACGGTGTCTCTATGTCTCTATTCTTTCTTATTTCTTGCTCTACCCGGCTGGCCTTCGGCAGGAGGGTCCCCCCTCATGAGCCAGGTCCTGCTCAAGGTTTCTTCCCTCTTAAAGGGGAGTTTTTCCTTGCCATTGTTTGGCTTACGGTTTTTCTTCCACTAGGGGAGTTTTTACCTGCCGCTGTTTATGTAATAATTGCTCGGGGGTCATGTTCCGGGTCTCTGGAAAGTGCCTAGAGACAACTTATGTTGTAATAGACGCTATATAAATAAAATTGAATTGAATTGAATTGAATACTATCAGAGATGCAGCTGTTTTACATTCAGTCTGTAGGCGATGCACACCAGCATGGTGAATACTGACATCTAGTGGTGACTCACGTGTGTTGCAGACATTTGTCTTTGCTGGACAAAGAAGCTGCAGATGAGTCTGGAGGAGTTGAAGGTTTCTGTTGTTACAGCAGCAGCAAAATGAAGCTGATGTATCTACAAGTTCAGGCTGACGAGGAGAAGAAAACATCATCCAGACAATCTCACTGTTATTCTGATACCTTTCTTTCTTTAAAAATACACAAATATAAGTACTTCTAAGTCACAGCTTTACAGAAGATCAGTGCTGTGTAAGACAGGCTTCATCTAGAACTAGAAAATACCATCATAATAATAAATAAAACTTTTTAATTCAGACGTTTAGGGTCCAGAGGACTGTAGTCAACCTCCCTGGATGTGAACACCAGAGGAAAACTGACAACAAAATAAAGAGACGGATTATACAAATGGAAACAAAAGAACCCAGAACAACTTCCAAAGAAATTCAAGATGAACTCCGAGGTCAAAGTCCGTCAGTGTCAGATCAAACCATCCATCAGTCCTGGACTTCTGAAGGACTTTGGGCAGCTTCAATGGAATAACTTCCAGGTGTTTCATGATTGTTTCTCCATAAAAAGGATGATACACAGAAATGAAGGTCCTCTGTGATGCAATCAGTCGTACAACTGATGTTGTATCCACGGAGACCGTCCCAGTCTCACACAGTCTCACAGTCTGGTCATTTAAGAAATGTTCCACCTTTATCCTCCAATACTGACTTGAAAAATAGTTGTTCTTGTGTTTTACCTCACTACACTAATATTTACTTGGGGAAGTTTGTATATTTTCAAGCTGCTGTGAGAAAACAGTCTGTTGTTCCTACTGTTTATTTAAACGAGTGTTATTTATAACCTACAGAACCACCATCCTTTCTGATGTCATTAAGACAGCAGTTTTACTTCTTTTATTGAGAAAAACATTTGATGTTTGCACCTTGTGGCGAGAGGTCCCAGGTTCAATTCCCGGACGACCCCCAGAGCTGTATGTTACTAACCTTCTCTCCTTGAAGTAGAACCAGTTTCTGGTGTTCTGGTAAACAGGTTTGTGTCTGGTTTTCTGGTCATGTTTTTTTTTTTTTTTTTTTTTTTTTTTTTTTTTTTTTAACCCTTGTTTGCATATATATTTATGGTTGATACCATGTTGGTATAACCGGAGTTGTATATATGCATTTTAATCTGGTAACCAAGGGTGTTTTGTGTGTGTGGGTGAGTGTGTGCAAGTGTGCTACCTTCACCAGCCCTCATAACAGTCAAACTTATATTTTTATTGATCCCTGGAGAAATCAAACAAGATAAAAGTAAAGGGAGAGTCGGAGAGAGGGGTGTAAATGTTCTGCAGAGGAGGGCTATAGTCACCGGGTGTGGAAAGTGGAGAGAGAGAGAGCAGAAGAGAGAGACAAGACAGTGGTGGTGCAGTTTGGTGTCTGTGTTGTAATATTTGTCAAGAAGTTTATAATGTGTTGTTTAAGGGGTAAAAGGTGGACACAAGACAATCAATCGTTATAAGCAAAAAAAGAGAAAAAAAAAAAAAAGAAAAAGAAAATAGAGGAAAATAGAGGAAAAAGGAGGAGGAGTTTCATATTTACAATCACATTTCTGATCGTTTGAGCGTTGGGGGGGGTGCTGGAGGCAGTATTGAGTAGTCATATATAATACCTACATACATACATACACATACATATGTGGACATGTATGCTGTTATCTAGTACATATTCTTTATACATTGTAAACAGAGCAACTCAATTTGTACCTCAATGCACAATGCACACACACACACACACACACACCCGTATACATACACCCAGCAATGATCCGTGTGTTGACCTCGAAGCATTATGTATGTAAGATACATGTGCATCAGTAAGTAGTTATTCATACATATTAATATACTCTGATACAATCATGTGCACCTGTGCTTTTTAGTTTAATGTGCATATACATATATCCTGTATTTTTCCATATATATATATATATATATATATATATATATATACCTATACATTAATAAATACACATATAGAAATGCATCTACATATACACAGTAACATATAAACACCTAGTGCATACTTATATATATCTATATATATGCATACATACAAACACACATACATACCCACATATACACATCCGCACATGTACCCACACACACACACACACGCACACACACACCTCCACATGTGTACTCCCATGCACACACACACACACACACACACACACACACACACACACCTCCACATGTGTTTGCACTCACCCACACCCACGTCCACATGTGTACGTACACACACATGCACACACACACACACGCACGTGCACAGACACATATACCCACACACACACACATGTGTACTCTCACGCACACACACAAACACACACACACACACACACGTGTACCTGCACACGCACACACACACACACGTACATGCACACGCACACACACACGTACATGCACACGCACACCCACACATACATACACGTGTACGCACCCCCCCCCCCCCCCACACACACACACACACACCCACATACACACGTGTACGCACACCCTACCCCCCCCCCCACACACACACACACACACACCCACATACACACGAGTACGCACACCCTACCCCCCCCCCCCCCCCCCCCCACACACACACACACCCACATACACACGTGTACGCACACCCTACCCCCCCCCCCCCCCCCCCACACACACACACACACACACACTCGTGTAAATGCGCACACACGTACACACACACACACACATGTACATGCACACCGACAACATGGAAACCCATATATATATATATGGTAATACCTACATACTCATAATTCTTTGTGCACATAAATACATACATATACAAAAATATGATAATAATCACAATAAAAATGACAACTACAAATCATTTACATACCTCCTTCCTTTGAATAGTTATTTTTAACTTTGCTAAAGTAATTATTCTTACAAAGCCCTTGTTGGTTCCCATCGTCACCGGTCATCGCCCCCCTGCCCCCCCCGCGCCCAGGCCAACCCATGCCCCCCCCCCCAAGAGGCGGCTGCAGCCAACCCACCCAGCAGAGCAGGACAGAGGAGAAGGCGGCCACCGGCCCCACCTCCCCTTCCATGTCAAATCACCTCCGCAAGGGGCCTGACAAGTCCAGGAAGACAAGGGCGCGGGGCGCCCCCGGATCCCCAGGCAACCCAACATGGCGCGTCCCCGCCAAGCAAGAACGGTGCCGTCACGGTCCGCCAGCGTCGGCGCACCGCCACATGTCCGGCCGCCACAGCGGTGACACCAGACTCCCAGGGCCGAACAAGGGCACTTCAAGGACACACAGCTGGGTTCAGGTTCAGGTTCAGGTTCAGGTCCAGGTCCAGGTCCAGGTCCAGGTCCAGGTCCAGGTCCAGGTCCATGTTCATTCCTGTCATAATGACGTTTGCTGATGTGAGTTTTCAGCTCTGACATGCAGAAGAGTCGTGGACAGTTGGAGATGCTCGTCTCACCTCTGAGCTTTGCTCCGACTCTCATGTTCCCCACACAGAGGGGTTTTAGAGGGACGGACTCCATCCTCTCTGTCCTCACACTGGTCCATTCTGCTGAATTCACGTGCACATCAGCTCACACACACACCTTCACCTGCAGAGGAAACACACATCACTGGTGTTGTACAAAGACCAGCTGCTCCTGCACTGGTTTGCTCCTCTCTGTTGTTTTTATATCAGTGTCACTTGAATGCAGTCAGGAAACAGTGGGAGGTTGAGGAAGTCTCTTCTACAGCCGGATCTGCTCATCCTACCTGCTTTGAAGCTTCACTCAGGGCCTTTTCTGGTTTTCTGTTCAAAGATTAAAAACATACAATTCTGTCAACAACAGTTTTTACTGCAGAAACACAAAGTTGAAGATCTTGAACAAGCTGAAGGAGACTCGGCCTCTACGTCAGTCTGGTTACTGTAAATGTGAAGAAGCTCAAAGGTCAAACTGTCCTGCAGAGACACATTTCCTCCTTTTAAAGCCTCATCACACAACAGTTACACAAGCAGCAAAGAACAACTTCTTCCAGGAACCACACTTTATTTTGAAAGGCTCCACAGGAAACAGCAGTCTGACTTTAATGCTGGAGACGACAGCTTCACTCCAGGAAATAAAAAACCACAAAGTTTGTTTTATGAAGAAAACTGATCATCAACTGTTCAGCACGGCGTTTTTGATCAATAATAAAACCAATAAAAATACTGTCATCTACCAATCATGTAGATTTGTCTTCAGACACAAGATTGATCAAAGTCTGCAGGTAAATCAGAAGTGAGCAGAAGTTTCTACCTTCACGTGTTTGAGTCAAAAGACAAAGTTGAAGAGAGAAATAAAGTTTGAAGTAATGATCCGGTTAACAGCAGCTGTCCTTCGTCCTCGGGTCTCACCTCACCGGCAGCTTCAACCCTGTTATGTCAGATATGTTTTGTTAGTTTTACTTTCAGCTGCGTCGTGAAGTGGAAACTGTCAGCAGCAAATGCAGAACAAGCTTTGTACCGTCATCTTTTTCAGGAAGTGGAATATGGCTCCTCAACACGGATGAAGTTGTGGTCCAAGTGAAACTAGTCCCTCCCATCTGCACGTGCACGTGCACATGTACACTCCACCCACCACAGACTGGAACATTTTGTCCGTTTGCTTGTTTCCTGTCTCTACTTGTGTTGGGTGTCGTCTTACTTCGTATCACAAACTCTGATTAAACGGATCAGTTTTACTGGTTGTATTTTAGTTCTATTTGTTTTGTATGTTTTTAAATCTGTAAGTCCAACCACAGACAAAGACTTTCAAAATACAGGAAACCTGCATGCAGAGCATCAACACTCAGCTTCCTGTCTCTCCTCTCACTTCCTCACTCTCATTCTTGCTCAATCTCTCTCCGTCTCTCTCTCTCTCTTTCCTGCCCAGCTCTGCTCAGCTAAAACAGTCGGAGCTTCTCAGAAGATTTGTCTCAGCTGCCATGAACAAATATACTGAACACTTAAAATCTGCAGTATGTGTAAGCATCCACAACCTCAGCAATCCAGACTTTTATTACATTTATCAAAATTCCACAGCCAGCTGAATCTGTGGGTGTCAGCAGTGAAAAGAACAAGATGAAGTCCCGTGTCCTGGATGACGCTGCCGTTCTGGTAGCTGCAGTAGTGAACAGTACTGACACTTGTGTCCTTTTTCTTTTGTTTTTGGCTGTTTTCCTGCAGAAAAGCCTTAAGATTGCATTTACAGAACATGACCTCCGAGCACTCGATTAAAGAGCTCTGCTCCGTCATTTGAAGTTTGATTCTCTAATAACATTCTGTCTTATCTGCTCACACGTTGACATTTTCCCTTCAGAAACTATTTAAACTGGTCCTTAGAAAACAAGGAAATTAAGACACATTGTTAAATGACAAACTGTTTGTTTCTCATTTATTTAATATTTGATATTCATGCTGTTTGAAAGGTTACACATAATAATAATAATACAAAAACCTACTACAACATTGCAGTTTCTCTCTGGGAGAAATAAAACTTCATCTAATTCAATTTAACACACTTGTGACTTGCTCTAAAAAGAATAATGAACCTATATTATGGTTTCTGACTATACTTGCTAAACAGCTGTAACAAGACAGATTAAAAAATGGATTATTTAAAATAACATGGCAGGTTCTGCATAACAGTTGTTCACCAGAAATACTGGATCAATAAGAGCAGAAACTGAACAATGCAAACATGTCTTGGTTGTGGTTGATTTCAGAAATGAAACTGATGTGTTGAAGTGGGAGGAGCTTTGATAAAGACGGGAAGTGGAAGCTCCACCTCTTAGCTGTCACTAGAAATAACCTCTAACTCCACAAGACTGCAGCTACAAAAACTCTAAGTCTCTGTTGGTCTGCTTGAATTAACATGTATTGTTCTGTAGAGCCATGTTCACACTGTCGGCCCAAATGCAATTTGCAGCATTTTGCTCGTGGAGCTGCACGTAAATCTACCGAGTGCAACAGATGATGCACATCAGTCTGTTACCAGATCTGCTCTTGTGCTCTCAGTTGTTTTTTATCAGGATGTTTGTGTTTTTTTTTCATGGTAAACATCCTGACAAATTGCTCAAATGGGACTAAAAGCCAAGAAAATAACTGTTTTAAGAACTTTAAAATGTCCAAACATGCTCCCAGATCTGACAGATATTTCATGGGACCCTCATACTCAGCTCTGCTGCTCATCCCACAAATGCAACATGGAGCAAAGTTGAGGTTTAAATGTGTCACCGTTCAATTTTTGCTTGTTGAGACTGGACTTTACAGAGGTCCTGGTTCCTGGATAATAGTTGTGGTTCTTGTGTTACCTTATATTATGTATATAATATTGTGTTACTCTACAGTTTCAAACATTTATTAATGGCTGAGATAATTTAATAGGTTAAAGTGATGAAGGCAACATCTTCCTTCAATTCTTGGTTGTGGAACGAGTGGAAGTTTGAGCTGAGAGAAAATATACAGCAGAACAGTGGGGTCGGGGTCAAATGATTAAAGACTTCTGCTTGTGGCATAAATGAAACATTTTTATGAGCAGGTATGGAGAGAGGAGGAGGAGCAGTGGAGATGAAGAGCACAGCAAAGAGATGGGACACCGTCAGAGCTGGACAGGTGAAGAAGAGGAGGCTACCAGAGGAGACACAGATTGACCTCATCTGTCAATTTACCAAAACAAGTCTAAAATAAAAGCAGAGTGAACTTTGAGCAGTGAGCTGAAATCCCTTTAAGAGCCTGTCACAAGACGTTCTGGTGGTCCAGTGGTCAGGATTTGGTGTTTTCACCACCACGGTCCGGGTTTAATTCCTGGTCCTGTGACAGACGTCTAACTTCACTGATCCAGAAAACACAAACTCAAATCAAACTGACTTCATTGAGGACTGGTTTGGAGGGCAGATTTTGTGAGTTTGAGATGAGCATTGAGCATTGCTGCATCCATCTAATATTATAAACCCTACTTGACTGCGGAGGTGGACATTTCAGCTTCAACCTCTTTGACATGTGAATGTTGTAAAATAGATACTAATGTCAAATGTGACTTAAACATTCATATAACACATGACAGACTGACCATCAGAGGACTAATCCTGTTAGTCCAGTTGTTGACTGGAGAGGTAAAAAACAGTACTTGAATCAAGACATTTATTATTCAATACTCGTGTCTTTTTTTCTGCACAATAAAAGTAGATACACAAAAATGCATTTGTACCTGAACATATTTTTACATTTATTTTCATTATAGTGATAGTGGACTGACCCACCAGACTCTGTCAGACCCGCAGGGTCCGAACCTACTTTTAAGAGTCAGCTGGAGACTCGGCTGTTTAAGGATCATTTCCACTTTTAGTTAAACTTCTCTGCTCATCAGGAGTTAGAAGATTTGTCCGGCTCTTTGCATGACTCTGCACTAAGAGAGATGCACACACTTAATGCTTGTACTAGTAGTTTGAAAAAAAACTTCTTTAATATCAAAAAGATAACAGATTTATATGAAATAATGTCAATGAATGAAATGATATAAGGTACAGTAAAGGAGTGCATGTCCCCCTTCAGATCAGTGTTCAGTAGATCCACGTTGGACCGTCATCACAACACCGAGTCTGTGGACACGTCCCAGTCAGACGGACACATCCGAAAACTGCTGGTTTTCCATATCCTTCCTTGTTCTGTCAGGCTGGCAACACATGAACATCTCTGTAGGTCCAGCCACGATGTCTTGAATGGACTGGGTCCTGGACTCAACCGATCCAGGACATTCACCTGGTTGTCTTTGAACCATCTCTGTGCAGCTGTTGCTGTGTGATCGGGGCCGATGGCATGTTGAGGGTAACTTTTCATCCACACTCCAAAGCTGCTTGTTCTGCTGTTGAACGTGTGACCCTCTTGGACTCTGAAGTCACATGGGATCAGTAAACATGATCCGGTCAGAGCTTCCATCCTCTGTGGTGCAGTCATGGAGACTGCTGGTGGTTGATCACAAGAGGCTGAAGACCCTGGAAAGTCAGTGTCATAGTTAACATGTGGCTCTGTTTTGCTGCCTTCATAGTTCACAAAATATTTACATTTTCAGTGAGGACAAGGACACTTGTCATTTTTTACTTAAACAATGTCAGAGGACGTCTGGACCGACTCTGTGGTCCAGCGGTGGCGCGTCTGACTCCAGATCAGAAGTTTGTCTTCAGCTGACGTCAGAGTCGGAGTGAATTTTTAGTTTACGTTCTGCAGCCTCAGGAGGTCCCAAAATGTCTGTTTGATTGTATATTTTTTACTTGAGTCTATTCCAGTTGTCTGTGGGGAAGAGGAGGTAAAACCTTTGAGACACTGCAGGCATTGATGCAGGTAACGACCCTCCCTGTGGTGGCCTGATGAGCGACCGTCAGCCAGCAGTTCCCACCACCACCCCTCGGCTCCGCAGTCACAGAAAAGCTGAATAAAAAACACATTCCTACCTGCAGACATCACAGCAACCAATCAACGTGTGAAGTATGTGTGAAGGTAGCTGGCAGCTGAATTTCTGATGGTTTTTTTCAGATTTTCACCAAAGGGATCCAGCAGAAGACTCAGCTAAGAACTGTGGCTCAACCAGACGCTGGACCAGAGACGACTGAGAAACCAAAGGAAATAATGGTGTCAAAATGAAAACGTGGTAACGTAATATTGAAATAATGATTAATAAAAATGATGAAAAGTTTAGTTAGTTGGTAGAAGTGGGGTAGAGCATTGTGCATCCTCTTGATGATTATGATGATGAGGATCCAGATTATTTGTTCCACTTAAAGTGCTTTAAGCATGTACAAAGCGCTGTGGATGGTATGTCAGTTGCTGTGTGTTACCGTGCACGCTGACATGTAGAGAAATGTGCTTCAATAGACAGATTGGGAGCGCAGTGTGCAGTTTGCAAAAGCATACAGCACCCAGAATTCCCAGGCGTTCTGACATGGCTTTGCACAGACTATGGTCTGTGCAAAGCCATGGTATGTGGTTCAACTGAAGAAATAATCTATGTTATTTACCTTTCCATTCATTTTAACAAGTTCTTCACTGGTAAAATCACACGATACTCATGTTTGTGCTGTTTGCATCAGATCAGCAACACAGAAACGTTACAGCAGACGTGCCGTAAAAGACAGCTGTGAAACCGCAGCCGTCACTTAAGCTCAAACCGACACCGACACAGAAGAGGAGCTCAGGGCCGGGATGAGACCCGGACTAAAACAGCCAAAGGACGTTTAGGGACCAACCTTTATAACTGACTGGAGCCCAGCAGAGAATTATACCCACGAGACCCCAACCGGATCACCGGGATCAGTTCTGTTCAGGGTGCGTGGTTGTTCTCAAAACGTTTTGTAAGTGTACTTTTATATGGGCTAAGCAGAATCAGTTTCCGGAGTGTAGTGGTTATCACGTTTGTCTCACACACGAAAGGTACCTGGTCCGAGTCCAGGCGGAAACATGTCGATCTGTCTTTTTGTTGGGTCCAGAGTAGACGGGGACGACGTTGATACAGTCATGTATGTTTGAAGACAACTTCTTCTGGCAGCTGAGCCACAAGTCTGGATCAGGACTGACCAGTCCAGGTGGGAACATACCAGCTCATTCACGGGTGGGTGGAGTCTAGTCCATCTCATCTCAATGGTGTGTCTGAATCCCAACAGAACCAGAGGGGTGGAGGTGTTGGTGCCATATTCAGGGACAACATACTCACCCACCAACTTTCATTTGGGGTTTTTTTCATTGTTTCAGTCTGTGTTGTTCAAAATGGAGATAAAACAATCTTTCACACTTTATATAAACATTTAGGAACAACCAAGACTGTTTTTATGATGATTTTACTTTTTGATGTTGCTCCCAAACCAGCATTTGAGTCTGCAGTTATCCAAGGAAGACTCATGAATGACAACACAGGGACACCGTTGACGGAAATGATCAGGTTTGAAATAACACCGTGTTGTAATGTTGAAGATCTGTTGAACTCATACACTTTAGCTGTTTTCAAGGTTTGGTTTCAAGGTTTCAAGGTCAGAATGGTGAAAAGTAGACCAAAGAAGACTCGGTCAGGACACAGAAACGGGAGTAGCAGTAGATTCGTTGTGTCGCTGCATCAAACAAATCAGTGTGTGGATGCAAAACAATTTTCTCAACTCAGACAAAACTGAAATCATCGTCTGTGGTCCACACAAACACAGAGAAGTGATGTCAGTTACCATGGAGACGGCCTCTCTAGAATCTAAAAATCTGGTTGTTAATCTAGTGGTAAAATGTGACTCAGATCTGAACTGGAACAGCTACGTTAAATCAATAACATCAGCAGCTTTTCACCATCTGAGAAACGTTGCCAGAATCAAAGTAATAGTGTCTGAAGCAGATTTAGAAAGACTGATCCATGCGTTTGTCTCCAGCAGGCAAGTGACAAGTGTAAAGGCCTGCTGACTGGGTCTAAACAGCTTTATACAGCTGTAGGACACCCAGGAAGCCACTGCTCCAGTCCAGACTAGAACCAGGAAACACCAGCCTGTTAGTCCAGGAGACTGAGAAGATTTTACAAATATTTGATGGTCCAACCCACATTCTCAGCTCTGCTGCTCATCCCACAAATGCACGTTCCTGACAAATGTGTCACCATTAAAAGGTCCTTCTAAGAAGCAGTTGGTCCTAAACACAGCTTCATCCTAGATCTGCTGCTGTAGACCTACGCTGCAGGGGGACACCACCATGATCCACTGACCTGCAGTCCCACCCTCTGACCATCCCAGTGTTGTCAAATATGAGTGTGGGAGTGTCCAGCATTTCAGCACTGGACAGCAACCATTAATACAAGCTTATGAGCAGCACTACTAACCCTCTTCATCTTCCTCCTCCTCTTTTTTACAAAAACATTATACTTTATTTAATTATTATCATGTATTTCCCATATTGATCATATATGGCCAACAATAAAATATACAGGTGGAGTCAGAAGATAGAGCTGCTCTCTGGTTCAAGAACTTTTCATAAATCCTCGTTAGTATAGAGGACAGTATCTCTGCCTGTCACGCAGATTACTGGGGTTCGATTCCCCGACGGGGAGACAGCTGTTTTGTTAAACGGTTCCCTAGAGGATTGTTAACAAGATCAAAAGGTTTGAGTCAGACACCATCAGCAGTTTCCTGCTGAAGAAGCTTCTCAATGCTGCAGCTGGACCAGAGTAAAGACTGCTTGAGGAAGGATGATGTGACATAAGTGATAAACATAAAAGCCCAGAATATAACTGTCTAAACTAAGGAAATAAACTGTGTGATTTACCTTTCCATTTATTTCAACAAGTTATTCACTGGTAAAATCACACCATACACATGTTTGTGCTGTTTGCTTCAGATCAGCAACACAGAAACGTGACAGCAGACGTGACGTAAAAGACAACTGAGAAGCCGCAACCGTCACTTACGCTCAAACCGCCAATTCTTTTAGATATGCCTACATACTTTTACAAGTATGTTTTTTTTCCTTATTGTTTTTTTTTTCTAAATCTTCTTTTAATGTTTCTTTTGCATCCTGCTGTAGGTTCTATGTAAAGCAGTCTTTGGAGGTCATGAATTAACCATTGTTGCCAGCCCAAGGACTTGAACCTGGGTCCTCTACGCCCCCTCCTTGAAAATATGTTGCATCGTCACTAACAGGATTCGAACCTGTGCGGGGAAACCCCATAGGATATCAAGTCCAACGCCTTAACCTCTCGGCCACCGTGACTACATGTGTATGTATCTAATAAAGCACATGTGTACATGAATGTATCAGTGTATATTTATATGTATAATCATGTAAATGTGACAACTGCATGTCAATATTGAGACATTAAAGACATTCAATCGTATATAAACATGGACAATGATTTCTCCAGCTGGACAACATTCCTTCAAACTAAAATCACAAATCCTTTATAACAGTGAAGTTTGGAAATGTTCTACACTATATAAGAGCTGTTTCAAGGTGGAGTTGGGACTTATGGCCAAACCAAACTGAACACTCCTGCTTTCATCTGATCTCAGAAGCTAAGCATGGTTGGTCTTGGATGGGAAACTGTCTTGGAATTCTGGGTGCTGTATGCTTTTGCAAACTGCACACAGCGCCCCCTATCTGTCTATAGAGACATTTCTCTACATGTCAGCGTGCACAGTCACACACAGCAACTCACATCCACAGCGTTTTGCACATGCTTAAAGCACTTTAACCCTCCTGTCGTGTTCGGGTCAAATCTGACTGTTTTACAACTTATAATACTCATAAATATTATGTTTTACATCTAATTACCTCAAGACCTTATGATATCCTTCACACTGTGTACTTGAACATATAAAAGTGATGATCACCTATTTCATTCAATTTTGAGTGTTTTAATCAACCTTGTTACACCTGTGGTGTTCCCGGTCAAAAGTGACCGTCATAGGAAATGAATGGGTATCCAGAGTAAATTCATTCAACATACAGAAAACATCCCCATACACACTGCCCCAGCTCACTCACACACTCTCTCACACACACACACACTCACTCACACACACACACACACACACACACACCACACACACACACACACACACACACACACACACACACACACACACACACACACACACACACACACACACTCACTCACACAACATCATAACATAACATAATATGGAAAACATCATAAAGATGACACCAGGACCAACACGTTATGCAGCATCTCATGTGGATGACATCAAGTCCAGCTTCCAACTCTTTTTACCAGAGTCCATTGAGGGAATTATACTTGAGATGACAAATCTGGAGGGGAAGCGTGTGTTTGGGGACACCTGGAGAGAAATCGACCTGGTAGACCTCCAAGCCTACATAGGTCTGTTGATTTTAGCTGGAGTGTATCGCTCAAATGATGAGGCTACAAAAAGTCTGTGGGATGAAGAGTCTGGCAGGCCTATATTCCGGGCAACCATGTCCTTACAACAGTTTCATGTCATTTCAAGAATTATTCGAAATGACAAACTGGCTGCTATTAGGAATATTTGGGACAAGTGGGTGGAGCGCCTACCACTTATGTACAATCCAGGCCCTGAGGTGACAGTTGATGAGCGCCTGGTTACTTTCAGAGGTCGCTGTTCCTTCAAGGTGTACATTCCAAGTAAACCAGGAAAATATGGCATAAAGATCTGGGCAGCATGTGACGCCAGGAGCAGCTATGCCTGGAATATGCAGGTATACATGGGGAAACCTAGTACTGGAAGGGCTGAAAAAAACCAGGGCATGCGTGTTGTGCTGGACATGACAACCGGTCTCCAAGGGCATAATATTACATGTGACAACTTCTTCACATCACATGCTCTTGGTCAGGAGCTACTGAAAAGAAAGCTCACCATGGTAGGGACAGTGAGGAAGAACAAGCCTGAACTTCCCCCTGCGCTGGTATCGACCAGAGGAAGACAGGCACTCTCATCACAATTTGCATTCACTGACACTCACACTCTTGTGTCATACGTTCCCAAGAAGAACAGAAATGTCATCCTGATGAGCACAGTACACAAAGACGCCGCTGTCAGCACCACAGAGGACAGGAAGCCCCTGATGATCCAGGACTACAACAAGAATAAGGGAGGCGTTGACTGCCTTGATAAGCTTACTGGTACATACACCTGTAAGCGGATGTCGGCTCGCTGGCCTGTGGCACTGTTCCACAACATCCTGGATGTGTCAGCTTTCAACGCGTATGTGGTGTGGACAGCAATCGACCCAACCTGGAATCAGGGGAAAAGTTTCAAGAGGAGACTTTTCCTCGCAGACCTGGGGAAAGCTTTGGTGACTCCTCTTATACAGCGACGGCAGCACATTCCCCGCACACCAGCCTCTGTCAGTCTGGTTAAGAGCATGCACACTCCAGCCCCAGCCGCTGCCCTGGCTGCTCTCCCCCAACAAGGACATTGCCAGAAAAGGAAGCGTTGTGGCCTCTGTGCCCCTAGAGACATCAAAACGAGCCTGACATGCTGCAAATGTAATGCTTATGTAGCAAGGCCCACTCTGACCTGAGTGTCACATGCCACTCATGTGCATGAATACACACACAAACTCACACACACACACACACACACACACACACACACACACACACACACACACACACACACACACACACACCCTTTTGAGTTTGGTGTTTGGTTTTCCATTTATTTTTTGTATTATATGTCCATTTTGTAGTTCATTTTCAGTGCCCAATTGTATTTTCACTGATGTTATTTAATGTTTACATCTACAAATTGTTGTTAGACACTACTTTTAAATGTTGTTCTCAACTAAAGAATGTTTAATAAAAAAATTGGTGGTGAAATTTTTTTTGTGTGCTAATTTAAGAGCAGTTAAAACAGACCCGTCAATTTTGACCGGGAACACTAAAGTAGGGGGCTGAATGCGAACACGACTGGAGGGTTAAAAACATTGAGGACACTTTTGCTGGATGGGTGAGTTTTTTCAGAGAAAGTACCCGGTGGTACATAGACTAAGGAAATCCTGGATTGATACAAACGCTCCGAGATCAGCTGTTTTTTTTTACCTGAGGAGTGTAGACTCTACCTTATGGGTACCGATATGTCTGGAGAGAAGAAGAGACAGTTTGAACATTTTCAAGCTGAGTCCAAATGATCCAAGGTCCAATTCCTGGATGAGTCTGAGTACTTCATGTAAGTTGCAGTTAGGAAATAAACATACATACATACAAATGTTTGTGTGTTTCTCCTGTAAAAGTTCCCTGGATGGAGCCATGAGACTGAGGTGCTGGTCTCCATCATTTATTGACTCACCTGAAGGTCCTCCCTCAGGGTCACTGCTGACGTCTTTTCATGCCAGTCTCAACAGTCTCCAGGACTGTGCACAACGTGAGAAATGATGACCATCTTTCACACAGTCATCTATTTCCACAAATCTGAAGTCCTGGAAGACTTGGAGTCGTCTTTGCTTTTGTCTTGCTGTCTGAGAGGTTTTCTACTGTGATGCTGTGGTATCCTTGTTAAAATTTTGTTCAAGTGCTGGTAAATTGATGTTTTGTTCTCCAGGGTTTCGAGTCATCTAGGAGTGAGTGTAAGTCCACTAGGAGGCACTCCCAGACTGTGTTACTGTGGGGGGAAGTGAAGCAGCAACACTGGGTCCTGTGGGGATAAATGAGCTGAAGAGGTGCTGCTCAACTGTTCTGTAGTTTCTTTTATCTTAATCACTGATCAAATCAAACAAGTTCGTATCTTCAGTGATGCTGTGGACATTTGCTTTATCTCTGCGGTATCTCTGATGGGACATTTGTTAATGTTACCACTGAATCCTCTACAACATATGTGTAATGAAAAAGGAGAGAGGAGGAGGAGGAGGAGGAGGAGAAGGAGGAGGAGAAGGAGAAGAAGGCAGGACAGATGCTAGAGAAAAGGACTTTTCTGTCTTGTCTGTCTCTTCTTCAGAAATGGAAGATGATGAGGAACTGGAGAGACTGATGCTCTCTGTATCCCCATCCAAACTCCAGCCTTTACAGGGGGAAACAAAACCACACACACACACACACACACACACACACACGCACACACACACACACACACACACACACACACACACACACACACACACACACACACACAGAGTATTAGTACTGCTTCTCATTCCATTAGATCTCTTTTGTCTCCTTGCACCAACACACCTGATTCTAATCAACAGTCCTCATCAGCTTGTCATCAAGGTCTGTACAACTCTGTTGCTGACACAGCTTCTTGTATCATTGTGTGCTGAAGCAGGGGAGTATCTAAAACATGTAGGACAGAGGGCCCCGAGGACCAGGGTTAAGAAACACTGCTGTAGACCACACAAAAAATATACCACACCACATTAAGCTGAACTGCCGCTTGCACTAGAACTACAACTGAGATGCAACCTGGGTAATGTAGTCTGCAAACTGCAGGTAATTAAAGGACCTTTAACAGATCATAAATGGAAACTAAACAGAACAATGTAAAAGAAAATTACTACTAGTATATTAGTAGTTTTTTTCCAGGATGGTGGATTTAAAAACTCATGAGTTGTGTGAGAAAGAGAAGCACGTTTATGTTTGTGAACAATTTACCTTCAGTCTGAAAGTTTTAAATGAGATGGACTCTGACAATTGGTACCTGGAGGCTCATGCAGCTGTTTGTGAAACGAGGAAGGAATGACCAAAACATTCTCTTTAGAGCACTTGAGTGCTATGTAGAACTTCCTTATGCTCAATTCAATTCAATTCAATTCAATTCAATTCAATTCAATTCAATTCAATTCAATTCAATTCAATTCAATTCAATTCAATTCAATTCAATTCAATTCAATTCAATTCAATTCAATTCAATTCAATTCAATTCAATTCAATTCAATTCAGTTCAATTCAATTTTATTTATATAGCGTCTATTACAACACAAGTTGTCTCTAGGCACTTTCCAGAGACCCAGAACATGACCCCCGAGCAATTATTACATAAACAGCGGCAGGTAAAAACTCCCCTAGTGGGAGAAAAACCTTAAGCCAAACAGTGGCTAGGAAAAACTCCCCTTTAAGAGGGAAGAAACCTTGAGCAGGACCTGGCTCATGAGGGGGGACCCTCCTGCCGAAGGCCAGCCGGGTAGAGCAAGAAATAAGAAAGAATAGAGACATAGAGACACCGTCAAAGGTACAAGATAGGATACATTAGTAACTGTCCTTGGTAGTCCAATTAGACTTCTGTGAATATGGGTGATATATGGATAGACGGTGATACAAGGGGATGAGGACTGCAGGTCGGGATGTCAGCAAGTATCCAACAGACATCCATACAGACAGGTGAAGGCAGACACTGGGATGGTCAGAAGTGGAACTGCAGGTCAGCAAGCAGCTCCTGAGGTTCTGGTCCGCAGGACATGCAAAGAAGAGGAAAAGAAGGGCCAGACAAGCACAAAAAACTACCAGAACAATGGACCACAATTAAGTTTATGGGATATTGTTAATAAATGAGGGTTGAGGTGAAGAAGAGACAGAGAAGGCAAAGAGAAACAGAGAAGGTGAAAGGCACCACTCAGTGGATCATGTTGGTGCCCCCCTGCAGCATAGGCCTGTGGGAGATTCAGGGAGATCAGGTGTCTTTGATGACGTTCCAAGGCAACATGACCAAGTAAGTATTTAGATCGATATGCATCTGATTGAGGCAACTGATTGGCTCAAGACCAAGATAACATGTGCACGTTCCCAAATATCTTCTGTGTTGGTGGCGGTTTGAGCGTAAGTTACGGCTGCGGCTTCACAGCTGTCATTTACGGCACGTCTGCTGTCACGTTTCTGTGTTGCTGTTCTGAAGCAAACAGCACAAACATGTGTATGGTGTGATTTTACCAGTGAAGAATATGTTAAAATAAATGGAAAGGTAAATAACTTAGATTATTTATTTAGTTTAGACACTTACAGACTGGACTTCTGTGTCTATCACTTATGTCACATCATCCTTCCTCAAGCAGTCTTTACTCTGGTCCAGCTGCAACATCGAGAAGCTTCTTCAGCAGGAAACTGCTGATGGTGTCTGTCTGAAACATTTTGCTCTTGTTATCAATCATCCAGGAACAAAAAGGTCGGTCTCCCCGTCGAGGAATTGAACCCCGGAACTTATTTAATTACAGGTTTCAGGTTCTTTCCTGTGGTATAGTGGTCAGCTGCTTGCCAAGCAGTCGACCTGGGTTTGATTCCCAGCCAATGAGGCGTCAGTGACCTCTGAATCCCTCCTTTATTGATGGAAGCTCAACAGTCTATGAAAATGAGCTCCAGCTCTGAAAAACAGGGTATAGAAACAAATTTTTTTTTAAAGATGTGAATATCATTCCTGTTGAAAGGTGGAATTAACTTGTTTTCTATGTAAGACCAATTAAAACCAGGAAAAATATGTTTTGGACCAAAAAACTTGCTTTCAAAATGAGCCTGAACTGATGACTTGACAGTAATCTCAAACAAAAAATACTTCTTTGTTGTAACAGCGTTTGTTGACAATAAATCTGATACCGTTGAGAAGCCTGTTTACTCCCCTTTTTAATGGTGACACATTTGTCAGTAACGTGCATTTGTGGGATGAGCAGCAGAGCTGAGAATGTGGGCTGGACCATCAAATATTTGTCAAAACTTCTCAGTCTCCAAAAACAGTTTACCTTTTAAAATCAGAACTGTGAGCATGTTTGATCATTTTAAAATGTTTTTTGAGACTTATTTTCTTGGCTTTTAGTTCTAGTTGATCAGGTTGCTTTTATTGTAGAAACATTGTCTCACTTTTTATTTATGCTGTTGTTTAGTTCTTCTGGTCCATCAAGTTGATTGTTCTTAGTTTTCTAAGTTTTTTTTGTTCTTGTCCAACATACCAGCACTCTGATAATGTCCTTTAAATTTGTATATATAAATAAGTTGTGACATTTACACTCATTCAGCTGCGAATTAACCACCTGAACAGGGACTTTGTTTAGACAAAGTTCCCCACATAATAAAACCACAACCGTGAGACCGCTTGTGTGGTTCTAGTGTTAATGAGTGATATGTTTGACCTCCACAAGCACTGTTCTTTATGACATCATCAATGCCATTTCGTGTCTTTGATGACATTCTATGTCTACATAAAAGAGTTTGTATTTACAAGGCTTTGTATCTGATTCATGTAATTGGTTTGCTGACATTAAATGCACGTTCCCAAATGTTCCTAAATGAGTCCTGGACAAAACAAACAAAACGGGAACGGACCACAAACCAGCAGCACATTGGGCCATCAGCTGTTGAGGGCAGCAGATGCAGGGTGTCTCTGTGCAGGCTGCTCTCGGGTCCGGTTCTCCTCGCTCCTAGACATATAATTGGGATTCTTCTGCTGCTGATCAGCTTCTGTGGCTTTCTGGTGGTGAGTTTGGTTGGAACATCCTCCTTACTGTCATGCTTGCTTGCCGCTGATGCTACAGATGATTGCCTCCAGAGGTGACGGATATTTTGGCCCACCAGCTCCAATGTGAGGATGGTATAAGTGCCACTTCACCTACTCTTTTAGGGAGTGGAGGTGGCTGTTTCAGTCTGTTGTTATTGGTAGTTGGTGTTTTGGTTGCTGATGTCATGAACAGAGCTCAGTGTGCATGTGTTGTGTACAGCAAGTGAGTGTTGGAGAATTCATGGGGTTTTTTTACTACAATCAGTCATCCTGGTCAACGTGCATAAAGTCCTGGCGCTCGTCCGGCAATCGAACCCGGGACCTCTCGCACCCAAAAGCGAGAATCATACTACTAGACCAACAAGCCACATATACCTGCAATATAGTATTAAAACAAAAAAACAAAAAAAAAAGAGAAATCAGAAGCAGGTGACGTCATTAATGATGTCACAAAGGATGATGGTTCTGGAGCTCATGAATAACACTCATTAAAATAAACAATGGTAACAACACACCACCACTACACACCCAACACCACAAGAAAAAAACTGCCACCTGAGCTAACACAGAAGCATAATTAATGAAGTACACTGGACATTGTTTGTGGTGTCCTCCAGGAGTCAGTATTAGGACTTAAATACTTTATGCATAATATATGAATGACATATGCAAAGTGTCAAAAGTTTCTGACCCTGTGTCAAACATTTTAGGAAAGTTTGGTACTCCAACTGATGAAGGTTACTAGGAAGTCCTCTAAAGGGATTTCCACATGTATTCTGTTATTTTAACAAAGTATTTAGACGTCGTACCTTTAAAATGTTCTGGTGAGTGTTTAATGGCCGCTGGTTGATGTGTCAACACATCATCTCTCCCTGAAAGATTGACTTCATGTTTGCAGGTCGACACAATGGTGAGGCATTTAAGACTGAGGATGATCCTGGGTGAAGATGATGCCACACTTTGGGATCAGTGGTCTTCATGTGTGGAGATTCTGAATGTGAATAACCAGACTCTTCCACTTTGAAGTTTTCTCGGGATCCATTCTGGAAGAAGGAGCTTTCCAGTAGACGTAGTTTCTTATCCTGGACAACCACTCTTGCTGCACCTGCCAGTCTGTATCCTGTGACACTTTGTCAGATTTTTGGAAAACCATGAAATCACACAGTTGTATAGTAATAAAGTTGATGAAATCTGCAGCAAAAAGGTGATGGAGACACAGACGGGTGATGGGTGGAGGCTTGTCTTTGCTACAGTCAATCTGTGTCAATAGGTGTGTCTAAGATCTTGGAAAAGTTTCTGATTGTAGACACCATTTGTGGACAGGATGTTGCTCCCAGATGGGACCTTGAATTTTAAGACTGACACATTTCAGGAATATGAAATAAATATTTTTATAGCAGTTTTTCTTAAAAAACAAAAATCACAGTAAACTCAGACGTAAAGCAGCCAAAACTCAGCTTCAACAATCAGACGAAAGAACTTCAGGATTGAAGAACAGCATCATCAACTGGGAATTGAACCTGGTCCATGGGGGTGAGAGCACGAAATCATGACCTTAGACCATCTGCATTTATTGTGACATCATCACATGACTTTGATGACATCATAGAGTTGTTACACAGTAAGTGACTGTAAAGCAAATACAAGAACCAGAACTATTATCCAGGAACCATGAGAACGTGTAACTGCGCACACACAGAAAAAAACAACCACTAAGATTAAAGAGTTTAAGAGGGAGGACCATCAGGTGAGTCAATGAATGATGGTGACCAGCACCTCAGTCTCATGGCTCCATCCAGGGAACTTTTACAGGAGAAACACACAAACATTTGTATGTATGTTTGTTTATTTCCTAACTACAACTTACATGAAGTACTCAGACTCATCCAGGAATTGGACCTTGGATCTTTTGAACTCAGCTTGAAAATCTTCAAACTGTCTCTTCTTCTCTCCAGACATATCGGTACCCATAAGGTAAAGTCTACACTCCTCAGGTAAAAAAAACAACTGATCTCGGAGCGTTTGTATCAATCCAGGATTTCCTTAGTCTATGTACCACCGGGTACTTTCTCTGAAAAAACTTACCCATCCAGCAAAAGTGTCCTTAATGTTTTTAAAAAACAGGTTCAGGTTAAGGCATTGGACTTCCAATCCAATGAGCAAATGCTCACGTGGGTTCAAACCCCACTCCTGGAAAACAAGAAGCACGTGAAAGCACATGAAAAAATAAATAAATGATCTTCCCTGTTTTAATTCCGATGCCCGGAAATGAGGAATCCAGTTTCTTCTCTTGGTTGAAGGGGAACAATCTCAGCAAAGAGGTCCAGTCCTTCCTCTTACAGCCTCCGACTCCACCTCCACCAGGAGGATCCTGACCTGCCTTGGGACCTTCTCCTGGTTGCTCCTGCTACAAACAGATCCTGATGATTGAGGTGTCAAGCAGAAGTACCAGATGCCCCCAACACACTACTCGGTATCACTCTTTAAATCGGAGTCCCGCCTGGATAACTACATTTTTCTCACTCCAACAATGTGAACAAAACCTGTTTCAGCTGCTTGTATTTGCAGTTTTCTTTCTTTCGGTCGCCACCAGCTACCCATGACCAAAGGTGGGGGTAGGAACGTAGACCAACCCTCCTCAAAACACTACCTGATCATGTTGGAGGGATTTGTGTACCAGAGCAGTTGAAGGGCCATGTTGACTCCAGACATATCTAAAATAATGGACTTGGTTTTTTATTTGACATATTGATCATATTTGGCCAAAAATAAAACCTACTGTCAAAACATCATTAATAAAGTGAAAATGTCT
Source organism: Xenentodon cancila (assembly GCA_014839995.1). Lineage (NCBI taxonomy): Eukaryota > Metazoa > Chordata > Actinopteri > Beloniformes > Belonidae > Xenentodon > Xenentodon cancila. The sequence continues at coordinate 18,647,029 of CM026220.1, read as the reverse complement.
CACTTCAAATAGCGTTCCATGCAGTTCATGCAGCTGTTTGTGAAAAGAGGAAGGAATGATGAAAACATGCTCTTTAGAGCACTTTAATGAGTCTTATGTAGAACTTCCTTATGCACTATTCTGTGATGTCATCAGGGACAGGTGTCTTTGGTAACGCTCCAGGCCTACATGACCAAGTAAGTATTTATATCCATATAGATATGCATCTGATTGAGAAAACCGATTGTTTCAAAACCAAGATAATATGTGCACGTTCCCAAACAAAGCAACAGCGCCCTCTTCTGTATTGGTGGGGCGGTTTTGAGTGTAAGTGACGGCTGTGGCTTCTCAGCTGTCTTTTACGACACGTCTGCTGTCACGTTTCTGAACTACGCAAACTACACAAACAGGTGTATGGTGTAATTTTACCAGTGAAGAACCTGTTAAAATAAATGGAAAGATTAATAACATCGATTATTTCTTTAGTTTAGATAGTTATATTGTGGGCTTTTGTGTCTATCACTTATGTCACATCATCCTTCCTCAAGCAGTCTTTACTCTGGTCCAGCTGCAGCATTGAGAAGCTTCTTGAGCAGGAAACTGCTGATGGTGTCTGACTGAAACCTTTTGATCTTTTTATCAGTCATCTGTGACCTCCTTAGTTTCAATAAAAGCCTTAAGAGGCCACCAGAGGGGGGGTGCGGACAGAGAAGAGAGCAGCAGAGATGTGGCTGAGTTCTCTGTCCGTCCTCCTGTGGCGGAAATTTACTGGAATCCAATGAGAGAGCAAACAGATTAAAGTTTAACACAAAGGGTTTATTATGTTTATATTATTTATTATTTATATATACAGTCCGGTGTTAGGGGGGAGCTGCAAACAGAATTTCAAATGGACTTAAACCTGTCCTTCCTCTTTTGTGCATGCTCATGTGCATTAACACAAGAGGAAGAGCTTTAGGCCAAGAAAGGCCAGTTTCTTTACAGCACTTAGTTTGTTCTTCAAAGTTCCATTTTCCCGCTCCACAGCTCCGCCACTGGCCGGATGGTAAGCGCAGTGTTTTCTCACATCAATGTCTTCTGATGGAGAGAGCTCAATACAATTCATCATTACATGTTCAAATGGACCAGTTGGAGGTGGATGGGTGGCCAGTTGGGCATTCGGTGCCTGTCTGCCTGGATTGTGGGAGGCACAAACCATGCATGCTTGACAAAATTTTTGTGCATAAACATTAAATCCTTTAGTTAACCAATGCTGTGTAATGGCATTCATCATCCCGCCTTTTGAGACATGGTCCAACCAATGTCTCAACTTTGCGTAATGAGGAAAAAGGGCAGAAGGCAAACAAGGTTTACCGTTAGGTCCCATCCATCCATCAGGCATGTGTTTCGCATCAGTCTGTTTCCAAAGGCAAATATCGGACGGGGAGGCCAATGTCTGTAGTGCAGAAAGAGAAGATGGAACTTCGACCGAACCAATAGATGAAGCACAAAGAGACTAAGGGGGGCTGCAGCCTTCGCAGACGCGTCTGTTCGCGCGTTACCTGAGGATCTAAAATCAAAAGAGTTAGTGTGAGCTGCACATTTGCACACAGCAATTTGCTTTGGAAGAAGAAGAAGAAGAGCCTCTAATAAATCAGAGAACAAATGATGATGAAGGATGGGCTTCCCATCAGATTTCAGGAAACCACGGTGGCGCCATAGAGCACCAAAATCATGTACTACACCTGAACGCATGCACACAGCATATGCAGCTCTACAGGTCCACTGTCAGGGTCACGTGAGGCAGACCCATCAACAACAAAAAACAAAGTCAGGATTCTGCAACGGTTGGTCATTCATGTCGAGTCGTGGTGAACATGTCAGAGAGAGTTCAGCAACACAGTCATGTGGGGTTCCGTCTTCTGGAGTAGGAAGTAGTGTGGCAGGATTTAAAACCGAACACCTTTTAACAGTGACATTCGGCAGCTCGAGCAGGCAGGTGTGATACCTGAGGAATCTAGGAAGTGAAAAGTGTGAAGACCTGTGTTCCGCCAGGATGAGGGAAACTTCATGGGGAACCATCAGGGTCAGAGGAGATTGGAAAGCAAGTTTTAGGGCTGCACAAGAACATTCAGTGTCATCTGACCATTGTATTTTGGAGTGCATAAGTTTGGATCGACTTAACTCGCCTAGTGGTTTGGTTAATTCTGAAAAATTTGGAACAAACATTCTGCAGTAGAAGCACAATCCGATGAAAGACAGGAGTTGTTTAACAGTCTCCGGTCTCGGCGCCTGTTGGATTGCTGTTAAATGTTTGGAGGAAAGGCGTTTACATTGTGCACTTACAACATGGCCCAGGAAAGTAACTTCTTCCTGTGCAAACTGCATCTTATGTTTGCTAACTTTGTGGCCTTCTGCAGCCAGATGGTGCAAGAGAGCCACAGTGTCATGCACACACTGTTCTCTAGAGGGAGCACAGATCATCAAATCATCAAAATACTGAAGGAGGGCAGAGCCTGGCTGAGGAGAAAAAGAGGAGAGGGAAGCAGCAAGGGCTGTGTTGTACACGGTTGGTGACTCACAGTACCCTTGTGGCATGCGGGTGAAAGTGTATCCTCGCCCGTTAAACTGAAAAGCAAACCAGAATTGAGAGTCTGGGTGAACTAGCACAGAAAAAAATGCATTGGAGAGATCAAGAACAGAAAACCACTTAGAGTCAGGAGGAACATTTGACAAGAGTGTAGGGGTTTGGACAAACTGACGCGCGACAGATCGCAATGCACCGGAAACTCGGTGCGGACAGCTGCCACCAGTCCTTGAGCCCACTCTCTGTAGTTGCGGTTTTCAGGCAGCTCATCCTGCTGAGTTTCTCTCCAAGCAGGACTGACAGGTTGTCTGTACTCTTCAAAAAGGCGTTTAATGACAGAAAATTGTGTAGGTTAGAAGATTTGCATCATTACCCTGCCATCTCATGAGAACTGAGGGTGTTTTCATTGATGAAGGTCTGCAGTTCTCTTCCTGTTTTATGGCAACTTCACACTTCACCGGGCCTTGGAGTGTAGTAAGAGGGGCGAGAGAGACAGGGTCAGCGGCTGCTGCACCAAGATCTTGTTCCAGGGGGGATTGGTGGAGGTATGGTGGAGGTATGGAGTCCAGAGACGCATCAACTGGAGTCTCCACGAACCCTGGAGAGAAGGATAGAGGGGAACTAAGGGAGAAAAATTATTAGGAGCAGTCATAGTCTCTGTTGGTGAGTTTTCATGTCATTTTTTCCTTATATCAGTCACTTTCAATGCAGTCACAGCTTCACACGCCTGTTGCCTTTCTCTCCTTTTTTTTTTTACTTTGCTTCCCACTTGCTCAAACATTCTCATTTTTCCCACACTTTTTTCATACATTGAACATCACTTACTTTTACCTTCTTTTTTACATGCTTTTTCTTTCTTCAATCAACCCATCTCTTACATGTTGAAGTTGGTTCTTGCTCAAAGAACCACCTTCAAGAAAACCATAATATTTACACCAATAATTCACAAAGTCACCACATTCTGTACAATATTTTTCTTTCAAAAGTTTCATTAAAAAGGAGAATATACACCGGTATTCATTTCTTTTGCATTTACATTTCCCATTGTGTGCACAATTATCACTGGTCTTCCTCAAATAAACTCACGGTTATTTAATCTGGTCTTACTTAACAAAGAAATTGTCAAATTCACAGATTTTTCTTCCCGTTCTTGTCTTAGTCAGACTCACAGGGCTACTATTTTCTGGTCTTGCATGTACTCACAGATTCAGTCTGGTCTTGTATATACTCACAGATTAATTAACCTGATCTTGTCTTAGTCAGACTCACAAGACTTAAAATCACCTGGTCTCGTTTCAGCTCACAGGACTTTGATCACCTGTTCTTGCATCAACTCACAGGACTTTCACCTGTTCTTGCATCAACTCACAGGACTTAAAACCGGTCTTGTTCATTTGAGGTCACAGTATTAACCTTCCCTGGTCTTGGCTATAGACGTCTTTACCTCACAGGCTTTACAGGTTTAAACAATTTTTTTTAACCCCAAAAGAAATAAAATGAATAAAAAGTTTAAAAAAATAACACAATTCAGTAATAAAATGGGATACTTCTCACCGGATTCAATCCACTGCTGCTATTTGAGCAGATCCCATCACGGTCAATCGGAATGACGGACCGAGGTCCCATAGGGAAAAGGTGGCCAGCCTCCACGGTCCGGCTCCGACGGACACGTCCGGGATCCCACTTCTGACACCGAAATTGTGGTGGAAATATTCTGGAATCCAATGAGACAGCAAACAGTTTCAAGTTTAACACAAAAGTTTATTTACAAGATACACGTTGATCAGACGTGCAGAGAAGATCTGAACCAGGCAACGTCACATGAGTTACAGCTGCACAGCTCCCTAAATGGCAGAGCTTGTCTCACATGAAATACTTCTGCAAGACCCCCTTACTGCTTATCAGACTTAAGGAGGGGGGAAGTGGGTACCTTGTCAAGGTGTAAATTTTAAGGGTGTGAGAAACAGAAAGTCTGTTATCCTTGACATAAATTTAACACAGGCTACATAGTCAAAATACAAAGAAGAGGCTTATACTTAAAACATGCTTACTTAGGGTCATATTAAGTTCAGACAATGTTTAAACTGCTTATTAGAATAAGTGATTCAAACTAGTACTATGTGAATATAATATTTCTCTCACACAGTGGTAACCATTGTCATTTTCTCACGACTGGAAATCAGGCTAATCAGTTTTGTTAGTGGTCGTGTTCGGGCCACTGTTTCCTGGATGATTTTGATCACGGCAGCTCTTACCTAAAGTCTCTATGTTGGATTGAATCAGAAAGTTTAGTCTGAGGTTTATTCTTGTACTTAGCTCACTACTGACTTGCCTGGACCATTCACACCAGTGTAGGTTCATACCAGTGGAGACAACTACATGGACCGTTCATGCCAGGTTCTAACTACACTTGCAGGGACATGTCTTCACAATTCTTAAAGTTCTTAAATATTCCAAATCTAAAACAAATCTGCAGATCCAGACAGTTTATGGCCTGTTTTGAAAAAGTTGGCTGATTTTACTTTATTACTTGACACATATTTTCATCCTTTTCCTAAAGATAAATTAAGTAACTTAAGTTCATGTTTTCTAATGTTTTTCCTCTTTTGTGGAGAACTCCAACACAAAGGAAGCAGTTTTAATGGTAATAATAATACTAGAAACCCAAAAATCTTCCCAGCATCAAGAGAAATGGAAGGTTCATCCTTGAACACCCACATGCTGTCTTTTTTCTGCGTTTTTCGTGTTTGATTTATATGTAGTTTGTTAAAATAATATGTCGGTCATTGATGACGGTAACACTTTCTCTCCATGATGTCACGGTAAAATCACATTTCTGCTGTGAGGGTGCAACAGTTTAACACCTCCCATTTACCAAAAAGAGAGATCCAGGTGTTTGATGGAGATCCTCTGCATTAGTCGAGTTTCCATTGTCCTGAGATTTGTGCAAATCCCCAAATATCACAAAGGGAAACCTGTAATGGAAACTCCTCTTATTGATAAAACTGCAAATATCACAAAAACCTTTTTTACACTCTCAGAAGATGTTTTTTAGGTATTTTTCTTTTCTTTTTTTTTGCACTTTTCTGGCAGTGCTGGATGTGACGTAGTGTTAGTGTTAATCTAAAGTTAAAATCTAGTTTCCAGCTGTCGTTGGTCTCATTAATATGATGTAGTTGTGCTGTAGTTGTGTGTAACACGACTTAATCATCATGTTTTACATGAGGACTTTACTCTGAATGATCATCTGAATGATCATCTGCTGTCTTCATCCTCTGGTGACTATTTCCCCAACAGTTGTAGCAGCAAGAACAATTATTTAAGAGATAAGATAAGATGTCCTTTAAAGATATAGATAGATGTAGATCCTTGGGGGATGCTGGGGACTATAACAGCACCGCCACCTCAAATCAGCAGCATTATACAACAACCTTGATATGCCATGAACATAATGAACTATAAATGAAACAAGTTCAGTTTGAGTCACAAGGATTTCTGTTCTCACCATCCTCACAAACCACACTGGTGTCAGAAGATTGTTGTGGTCACAGGATTGTCTGTCTGCTCCTTCTGTAAAGTAGGTAAAGGTAGGTAGTAAAGGTAGGTAGTAAAAACCCTAGTTGCTTCCATAAGGACCAACCTGAGTAGACTCATCATGACCTCACAGAGGATGGTTTCGAGCCATCGACCTCTGGGTTATGGGTCCAGCACGCTTCCGCTGCGCCACTGCACTGTCCATGCAGCCTGGTCCTTGACTTTGGAAGATGCCGTCTTACCCCTTTGACCACTGGGACCAGATCAGACCAGATGTGGCAGTGGTTCAGAGTCAGAGCAAACTTGTAGTTTATTTTTAGTGGAGCGCTGCTCTAGACTGATCCACACTTTCTGTATGACCGGAAAGATGGTGATTTACAGCAGCAGGAACAGCACCGTCGTTACACTCCTGTTTTACATCCTGTTTCACATCCTGTTTCACATCCTGTTTCACATCCTGTGTGACTTAAACTGAAGTTGTTTAATTTATCACGTTCAGTTATTTTCATGGGCATCCCAAGGTTGTAGTATAATGCTTCTAATTTGTACAATTTCCTTGTGAGGGGTCTTCAGGAACTTTGAACCTGTGGCTGAAGTCCTTTTTAGTGTGGTGGACAGTATCTCCACCTCTCACACAGAAGTCTGGGGGTTGATTTTCAGACATCCTCAGTCTCACGAGTGTTCAGAACATCGCTAGGTGAGGGGCTGGATTTTATGTCTGATGTGGGTCTCCTTATTGCTCGATATACTCTGCTGTCCGCTGGTATAGTCCCCAACATTGTCCAGTGTTCTAAGATGGCCACTGTTGCCCCACAGCAAGAAGGTTGATGGTTCGATTCCCGGCCCAGTGGGTCTTTCTGTGTGGAGCTTGTGTGGGTTCCCTCCGGGTACTCCGGCTTGCTCCCACAGTCCAAAAAACATGCATGGTAGGTTGATTGCTTGCTCTTAATTGACCATAGGGTTGAATGTGAGCATGATTGGTTGTCTGTCTCTGTATGTGGCCCTGCAATGGACTGACGACCTGTCCAGGCCGTCCCCCCTGCCTTTCTCCTACTATGCGTTGGGATAGGCAAACAGACCCCCGTGACCCAGAGATGGAGTAAGCGGGAATAGATGATGGATGGAATAAGAACTGTGAGCAAGTTTACTCATTTAAAGTATTTGAAAGAGTTACATTTTTGGCATTTAGTACTCGCAAAGCAAGTTGTCAGGCTGTTGTACTTTGTATTAATGCTGTGATTTTATTATATAATAAAATCACTAAATATTAATTTGTCAGGTTTATTGTTCAACATTGTTGTTTCTGTCCAGTTTAAGAGCACTTTGGTCAACTCTTTGTTTCATATGAGATGTAAGGGTACGCTCCGCCTTATCTCCTAATCACGTTAGTTTAAGTGTCACATTTTCATCTTTCCAGACTTGAGAGAGGCAGGAATTGAATCTGGATCAACTGCAAGGGCTGCATCAACAATAAGGGAACAACATATGTGCTGTTTTATGATATTCAAGATTGTCTCCTCCAACTATTATCACTGACAAGGAGTCTTGAACTGTTTGGTTTAGAGGTAAATGGTACCATGGTTGACAAAGAAATGTATTACAAAAAAGTGGTAAATTCTGCCTGAAGTGGAGTTTACACAATTGATATCTTTCTTTGTTTCTGTCCCTACACGACAGATGAGTTTAAATGTACTGTTGGGATTTGAACCCAGAATCTCCTGTTTATTAGACAGGTTTATTGTCAGGTCTAACAGTGTTCCCACAACAGAAGTTGAAACATCCTGGTGGAGAGCAGAGTTGATGGAGAACAATACAAGATTTTAGGAAACGTTTTAAGAAACATATTTAGAGACCACTGATTGTAAAAATATCCAAACTGAAGTTTATTTTTTATAATTGATCACTGAACCACAATACCTGAATGTGTCGGTTCTCAAGTGACATGGAAAATTTCCCAATGAGTCTGCAATACACAAACCGACCACTAGACGTCAGTCAACTGCTCTGAATCACTGGAAGACTGCAGAGACGCATCTGCAGAGACTGCTGCTTAGTGACGAGCTTCTTAGGTTGAAGCCCCAGTTCACTGCTGCATACAAAGGAAAGGTTAGGGCTTTTTTTTGTTTTTTTTCAATTCACAACTAAATAATTTTACGAACATAAGTCATGTGTCACACAAGGAAAACTACTGGAAGTTGGTAAAGCTTTGGAATAAACTTCATCTGAAAAAAAGATGTTTTCTTTATAAAACAGTAGTTTAGTCTGAAGGTATTTGAACGTTATACTTTAAGACAACAGTAAATTTTAAGTGTATTTCAGTGTAAAACTGATCCATCTCTAATGTGGACCAGAACAGATCAGAGTCGGTTCCCGTCCAAGCAGAAGGTTGTGGGACCGTCATGTCAGATGGTCTCTGGGCAGGACACTGAACCCTCCTTTGTCCCCGCTGCCCCAGACCTCCACAGTCCTGGTCCCAAGTCCACATACATGAGGAAGCTTGTTTCTGGACAAGCAACACAACAATAATTGAAACCAAATCCACATCTGGAACTGCTTGATTGTCTAGATTATATTAAACATGGTTTTCTTTCAATTGTCAAACACAAAAGAAGACAGAGACAATCGTGTTTGGTTCTTCTGTTTCAACATTTATGAGCACTTCATTCAATATTTATTAAATAACATACAGTGAACATAATTATCTTAATTGTAAGTTCAAAACATTTTATCTAAATGTATTTATTGAGCGCTTCATTAGAAGTGATGAGGGAAGCATCCAAGGTGCTTCATCGGAGCTGCATCTGTACTTGGAAAAGTTATTTCAATGTTCTCACACTGAGGAGATTGTAAAGGTTTATAGTGCAAATGTCAGACTGGATCCTGTTTGACTGGATCAACTAACTGATGAACTTAATCAGACCATGTTTCAGGTGTCCAGTAATGCAAGGAGTTATTATTAGTCTTATTTCTCAGACACTGGTGGATCAAAGATGAGTGGAAAAGCCGCTGGATCACCCAGTGATCTCGTTGTCAAGAAGCCATCGTTTAATGGAGGGAACCAGTTAGATCCATTTGAGAGAAGCTGAGCACATTTCATTTGAAATAAGTCAGTGATGATGTTGGTTACAGGTTTATTTTCTGCATCTGACTTTCTCAGTTACAGTTTTCTCAATGAACAAGTTGTCCAGAAACTTATTCATTGAACCTAAAGAGGTGAATATGCTGTTGTTTTTAATTATGTATATTTTTGTTTAACTCAAGATTATGATGTGTTCCTCAGATGAAACTTTCATGATTAAACTGAAACACATTTTCTAAAACACTGCTCCATAATATAGTGCTTGTTTGAATTTCACAATCTAATATTCAATAACATTAGTAAACATTATGTTTAGTTTAAATTAATTACATTAATTGGATGGATGGACAGTATTTAATTTACTATGTAGGTTTTTCAGGATTTAAAAAAAATACTTATTAACTCCTTATAATAATGACACTTCCTGACTGGTTAGTTTTTTCCTCGTCATCTTCAACAGATCCTTCAGAAGGAAACTCGTCAACACAGCAGAAGAAACTGTGGAGACATGAAAGCAAAAGGCATTTTTTCATTTATTAATATTTATTAAGTTAATTATTTATTAATATGGATTATTTACTGTGTACAACCATCAGCTGAAGTAACATAACATGCTTCACTGTCAAGTTAAAAAACACTAAAATAATAGATTTTTGTCTGATTCTTTTTTTTTTTTTTTTTTTTGGAAAACAAAAGTATAGATAATTACACATCTGTTTCATGGCACTTTCTCCTTACCACTTTAACTTGTCCTCTATGGTTGTGTGCCTGTCTGTCATGCTGGATCACAGTTGTGGCGTCTGAAATTATGATGGTTTTCTGTTGGAGGCGTCAGTGGAAAGTCCATCACATAGAGCACAGCTATGCAATGAGGTTTAATATCAGCCTAGAAGCTGGACTGGCACAGGCAGGGCCCCTTGTTAGAAGGAGATTCATTAAACGTTGCCTGGTAAGAGCCCAGAGACAAAATTGTCATTTAATCAAATCCTGTAACGTTCCTCCTGCTCCACCTACGTGAACTAGAGCAGCAGCTTTCTTAACACGCTCATTGTAGAGAGCCTAACATGCACAGTGAGAGAGCATTTCTGTCCTCACTTTGAATACTTAGGCCTCAGCCGGATAAATGTAGACGCCTGTTCCATCAACTGAAATGCATCATGGAAGCTGTATTTATTGAACCATAAAAAAACTGCACAAAACATTTTTAACTAATATGCTTTATCCTTGGGCAGCTATTTAATTACTAACAAGGTAATCAGAGGTGCATTGCTGCTTATATTTACTATCTTGTAAAATTCTAGGTTTATTAAATTGTCTGCTTTATAAAGTGCCACCTGAAGTTGGGGGCATAAAGGGAAGTGAGGTGAGAAGCAGTTCATCCAGAGAAACAGATGTTGAGTCAACAGAAAAGGATATTCCCTGGATGGAGAGAAAGGTTGAAAAGGTGTCATAGGGCAAGTATGGCTCTTGAGAAGGTGATAATCATATAGGTCAGGAGATGAAAGCCAGGAAGATCCTGATGATTCATCATCTGGAAAATTAGTTTGACTGTCACAAATATCTTTAGTCCACTTTGTCTTTTTTGCCCTCTTCCTTGGGATGTCTTTGGCATTCTCTTGTGTTATAGAGGTAAAAGTATTCATCCCATCACATCAACTGATGTGTCTGACAGTCTCTTTCTCTTGCATGGCTTTTTTTCAGTTGTTGTTGCATTATTCTCATGATGCAAGAGATGTGGCCGTGTAAGGAAATATTAGTCAAAATAAAAAATAACTAATTTTCAATATACTTTATTACTTGAATGCAGCTTCATCTGTATTTAAACTCAACCTGAACCCAAGAACTACTAGTGAAATTCAGTCAGATACATACATAAGACTGACGCAAGATTAATAAGACTTTTATTTTGAAGGAGTTCAGTATCCCAGTCAAAAACATCAACAACTAAAATGAAGTAAAACAAAGAAAGGTAGATGGGAAAGATTATACACTGGATTATATTTATAATGACAATAGTCCTCAATTACATCAATCAGTGACATATTTCTGTATACACTCATGTAAAAAATAATAATGTAAAACAGTTTTCCATTTTAGATTTTACCCAGTATCAAAATAAAAAGAAAAAAAATTTTGTAAGTTAGGGAAACCTCTTTACTTAAAACCAAACTATCTCCTATTTCACGTGTGGAAAAGTCTCTGTTTGTCTGGTTGAATTAACATATGTTTTGGTCTCTATAGCCATGTTCACATTGTCGGCCCAAATGCAATTTTCATCATTTTGGTCGTCTAGCTTCACGTAATTCAGAGTGCAAAAACTGATTCATATCAGTCTGCTGACCAGATCTGCTCTTGTGCTCTCAGATGTTTTTACCAGGATGTGTTTTTTTTTTTGTTTTGTTTTTTTTTGTTTTGTTTATTTCCTTTTTGTGTGCGCATACATTATTGGTTAATACCAAGTTTGGTAGATCCCAGGTGCTATATGTATGCATTTTAATCTTGCAACAAAGGGCTTTTACATAAAGGGGGAAAAGAGATCAACAAGAGATCAACATATATATATATATATATATATAATTATTACTCCGTAAAAGGAAAAAGGCGTTCATTAAACACTAGATTTAATATTTATATGCAAAATGTTGCATATTAACCATATTACCCAGAATGTTGGGAGAACATGTGAAATGAAAACAATTACTGCAGTTTCTGAACATTTATTCACAATATATTCACTGAGACATTTTGAAATGTAAAGAATCGGCTCATTTCAGTGTTGCAGCCAAAATTCACGTACAAGACGCTGTAAACAGAAAAACTGAAACAGCAAGAGGATAATACTAGTTATTTGGAATAAACTAAGACTAAACTAAAAAGGGTTCAGTGTAGTTGTCTCCGGTAGGTGCTGGAGATAAGCAGTTAGGATGGAACTAGTCTGGGAGGGAAAGAACATTTCCCTGTTTGTGTACAAGGACGTACAAGTGTATAAGAACTGTGTGTAAGAATATCGAGGTGGACTCAAATGTTACAGCTTAATAAACTTTATTAACGGAGCTCTCCTGTACCATATTTATTTAAAAGAGAATATTCTCACAACGATAACTATTTCCATCCTGTGATGAGACTCCAACACGGCTCATCTACCGACCAACGGAAGACAGTTGAACTTTGGAAGTGTCTAAAAGTGTATAAAAGCAACTGTTGTACATGAGTATTTGTTCAGTCACTGGAACAGTGTCATAAGACACAATCTACTGTCGACAGGAGGAGACTTCATGGAATACAAACATGAGTGACTTTATATACAGACTTCCAAGAGAAAGCTTCAACTCCTCCAGACTCGTCTGCAGCTTCTTTGCCCAGCAAAGACAAATGTCTGCAACACATGTGAGTCACCACTAGATGTCAGCATTCACCATGCTGGTGTGCATCGCCTAAAGACTGAATGTAAAACAGCTGCATCTCTGATGGTACGGGCCTGCATTAGTGCATCTGGAGGAGACTTCATGGCCTGTTTCCGACATTTATTTGCTCATAAAAACATTCCAGTCAGGTTCTATGGAAGCTGACACCAGGAATTGTTCCCCTTTTGCATCTATCGACAGTAGTTGGCGTTGATATTGATGGTTGATTTGTACGGACGAGATGGGATCAACCAGACTGAGATTTATCTAACTGTCTTAAAGACAAACCAACACTCATGTGACCACATCATAAACAGTTTAATATTGTTCAGTTATCCACAAAACCACCTCACTGAGCTGCAGTCTGCACTCCAGATGCTGAAACAGCTTTGGACAGAGGAAAACAGCTACTTATATTTGGTATTTTACAGAAATATAGATTTGGAAGAAGTTGTATTCAGTGGACGAAGCACAAAAAAACCTTTTTCAAATCAGTTTTCTTGACTCACTGAATCATTAAGTGAGAAAATGAGAAGTGAAAACAAGGTTACAGACGACGTCAGGAGGTTCTGTCCAGTTCTTCTCAGTCTAGGAACCATATAAGCACATTACTGTTGTTGATTTCTGCTTCTACTGACAAATGGACATAAACATCATCACAGTTCAGTTGAACACCAACAAGGCCGACCCCCGTGACCCTGAACATGAAGAAGCAGTTCTAGATAACGGATGGATCATTTGATTCATCTGGGTGAGAGTTCACACATAAACAAACACTCGACCACGACAGAAAACTGACAGTCCAGTAGTGGTGTCATGGTTGGAACAGGAAGTGGTGTGAATACAGACCAGGATGAACCCTGGCTGCTCACCAGACCTGTGCTCGGATCTGTCAGCAGCTGGAACGTCATCTGGGCTGATTGCAGCTCAGTGGTTCCTCTCTGATGTCACCGTTTGTCACATGTGCAGCAAACTAACTGCAGCTGACACCAACTGAATGATCTCAGCTGAACTGAGCTGCAGAGAAACAACATGCTGGTGTTCACTGGGAAGCTCTGACGGGAAACAGACGGAAAAACAACATGTGGATCCTGGAATAACGGCAGCTTCCATCGTTAAAGGACCGGAAGAGGAAGAAGTTTCCAAGGAATCATTCAGAACCGTTTGACAAACATTTGATTGATGTGTTCTGATGAAAACAGAGACAGACATGTAGAGACTGAACTATCTGTCCAACAGAGACAGTTTCTCTGACAGGAGGAGACTCCTGATACTAAACTGAACACAGAGACACTGAAGAACCAGACATGGACGTGAACCCAAACCCAGGATAAAGAGGTTCAGTGAACATGGTGTTGAAGGTGTGGAGGTGGATCAGTCTGTCAGAGGAGACGCTGTAGAAGGACAGAGTTCCAGCAGGAACGTCCACATACACGGCTACTCTGTCAGAGACTGAGGAAGAGGAAGAGGAAGGTGTTCCTCTCTTATTGTGCCAGACAGAGTACCGACCATCATCAGAACAGTTCAGACTCCAGGAATGATCGTTCCGTCCAAACACACAGTCATCAGAGATTCCTTTCCTTCTGATTCTTCTGTAACTCACTGATATAGAAACATCTCCGCTCCTCTGGACCTCCCAGTAACAGCGACCAGTCAGAACTTCTCTACACAGCAGCTGATCCCAGACATCAAACCTGTCTGGATGATCAGGATACGACTGATCCTCCTCCACATACGTCATCTTCCTGTTGTTGTCAGACAGTTTGATGTGTTTGTTGACTGTGTTTGTGTCGATGGAGAGTTGACAGGAATCTGATGGAGAGAACAAACACCACCCAGCTGCAGTTATTATTGATCTGTCATTGATCATCGATGGACTCATGAATGAGTGATGTGACAGTGTGAAGATGGTTGAACGTGTGAATGAAATCAAAACACACTTACACTTCCTCAGACCTGGTCTCAACCATCGTGGTCCAGCAGGCTCCACCCTGAAAGGAGGAGGGGGGTCAGACCAGCACAGTCTCTCTCAGCAAACATGGACATTTCATGGCTCTCACACACACATTGTTCTACACTGATGAAGGAACCGTCCCACACTCGGACCCATGCATCTCTAAAGTCCTGTCCTGTGGTCGTCACGTTCCAGCACAGTTTGAAGCGGTTCTTTTCATTTGGTTTCATCTGTGTTGAACCAGGAGGAGGAGGAGACCACGTCATGGATGAGTGAAGGTGCAGCTGCTGTTGTGCTGTGATGGGCCTGAAAACCTCACTGCTGTGGTTCTAGTATGTTTACTGAGTCATGACGCCTCACAGCTGTGAACTGCATCTATCAGCTCTGCTGCAGCACCAGATGAGCTGCAGCAACTTGATCTGCTGAAAGACCTCTGGTCAAAGCCAGAGAGCCACAAAGATGATGTTCACAGCAGCACCGTGAAGAGTCCAGCACACTGATGTTCTTCTACGTCCAGACGGCTACTGTTTCATCTGCAGAGAGAAGATGTGATCAGTGTCAGAGACTGACACCTCTGGAAAACATCCTGGAGATGAAAGTTCTTCTGATTCCAGCTGGGATCATTGGGATCCAGTGTTTTTAGTGTGGGACACAGGTGATGGGCAGTGATGACCAACATCAGAACTCCAGAGGCAGGTATCTGTGTGCTCCGTCAGTAAGGATCATCTCAGTTATTGTGGAGTTCAGATGATTGTTGAAGTTTGCTCTGGTGGCTTCATCTACCAGCTGAAACACATCACGTTCCTCACGCTGTTCTTTGGAAGTGTCGGAGCTGTCGGAGAGCCGCTCCATGATTATTATCTCAGAGGAGGCAGAAGCTGACAGAGCTTTACACAACGACAGATGTGAGTGAAGGACAGAGACGTCCTCCTCCATCAGACACCGGGAGTCTGCAGCAGCTGTGTCCATACCTGAGAGTGTCCAGTCTCCAGCGTGGATCCTCCAGTCCAGCAGACAGAAGCTTCACTGCTGACTCTCCTGGATGGTTGTAGCTCAGGTCCAGCTCTCTCAGATGGGAGGGGTTGGAGCTCAGAGCTGAGACCAGAGAAGCACAGCCGTCCGACGTGAGCAGACAGCCTGACAGCCTGCAGACACACAACACAACACACATGCAGATACTCTGAGAGAACTGCTCTGAAACTGAAGCTGACTCTGTCCTCGTGTTCACCTGATGGTGGCGCTGAAGGACCAGTCAGAGGATCAGCAGAAACACTGGAATTCACCCCAATCAGACAAATGTTGATGGGACGTTTCAGTCTGAACTAAACTGGTGGATGAACATCAACATACAGAGAGTCCCACTGCTGCTGAGGCCGACAGCATCCAGACATGGAGAGAGACGTGTGGAGAACATCATGTGACCTGGACATGTGACATCACACTCCATGGTTGACGTGTCTGTCCTCAACACTTTAGTTAGTTTTATAGTCAGATAAGTCAGCTGTGGTTAAAGGTCACGTTAATGAGGTTCATTTCAGGGAAATAAACATTTTACTTTGGGACTATTTTCTCAACCAAACAGCGTTCGTGTTTCCAGGGACGTCGTTTGGTCTGAAATGTTCATGAAAATCTTTTCCATGTTTTGGTTCTACTGGTGATGGTGAACGCTCCGTCGATGCCTCATCATCAACTTCATTCTGGACCCTCTTCCAGAGAAAGTCCACGTTCATCCAGATCCTGGTTTTCTCTTCTACCTTTCACTCAGCTGCACCACAGCGGTCCACCGAGACCTCATGGATGATGTCACATCATCGCTGCTGGTTTCAGCTCCACATAACAAACATGGAATCAATCAATTGTTCTCATGATGTTGATTCCTGTCACTTGTGTTAACTCTGAATAAAAGTTCAGCTCGTTCACTGACTTGTTACCATTCAATCATCAGAAATGGATCAATGACAGAATCTGAATCAGTCCAGAACCATGTTGACGTCCAGACAGACTGAGTCCAGGTTAGAAGAAGAGACACTTCTGCTGCTGAGGTTGGTCACCAAATATAACTTGAAACTGACTAAAGTACAAATAGAAATGTATTTGGACTTGGTGGAGCCCTTCTCCTCATCATCACCAACACAGTTGTGACGACTGTCTGCAGGCTTCAACCCGATCTGAACCCAGTTACAATTATTACAATTCTCTCTCCAACAATCCTTCAACATCAACCACAGTTATAACGGTCAGCAGTTCAACACTTGAGGGATTCCGACCTGAGAGACTCCAGTTTACAGTGTGGACTCTCCAGTCCAGGACACAGCTTCTTCAGTCCTGAATCCTGCAGGTGGTTGTTACTCAGGTCCAGTTCCGTCAGACTGGAGGACTGAGAGCTGAGAACTGAGGACAGACCTGCACAGACCTCCTCTGAGAGGTCACAGTCACCCAACCTGCAGAGGAGAGAAAAGGGAAATAATTATGTCATATAAACTTTGATTTTGTCATTCAACAAATGAATAAATCATATAATTTAAATGAATTCTGATTAATTCATCTATTGATCATTAAGTATCGCTGCACTACAGTCTGGATCAAAGTGATCGCTGCATTCGTCTTCATGTAAAGTTTCCTGAGATGAATTATTGTTGAGAACTGGTCCAACATGAACCTGAACTCAGCTGAACAGTGAACTGAACTGATTTTCTCCATGAACACATCATTTGATTGTAATTAAAACAGATGTGTCTGTGTTTGTCCTCACAGAACTTTCTTGGAGGCTTTGACTACTGGCAGCAGCCTCAGGAGAACCTTCTCTGAAGCAGAGTATTTCTTCAGGTCAAACACTTCCAGATCTTCTTCTGATGACAGTAAGATGAAGACCAGAGCTGACCACTGAGCAGGAGACAGTTCATCTGTGGAGAGACGTCCTGACCTCAGAGACTGTTGGACCTCCTCCACCAGAGAACCTTCATTCAGTTCATTCAGACAGTGGAACAGATTGATGCTTTTCTCTGCAGACAGATCCTCACTGATCTTCGTCTTGATGTATCCAACTGTTTCCTGATTGATCTGTGACCTTCTTTGTTTTGGTTTCAACAGACCTCGTAGGAGAGTCTGGTTGGTCTCCAGCGAAAGACCAAGGAGGAAGCGGAGGAACAAGTCCAGGTGTCCGTTTAGACTCTGTAAGGCCTTGTCCACAGCACTCTGATAGAGGAGAGCCTCTTCTCTCTTTTCAAACCATCTGAAACATCCGTTTATTTCTTTATCCAGCAGGTTTACTCCAGAGTTGCTGTAGGTCCGATGGACATGAAGAGCAGCCAGGAACTCCTGAACACTCAGATGGATGAAGCAGAACACATTGTGCTGGTACAGGTGTTTCTCCTCCTTAAAGATCTGTGTGAAGACTCCTGAGTACACTGAAGCTTCTCTGATATTAATGCCACACTCTCTCAGGTCTGACTCATAGAAGATCAGGTTTCCTTTCTCCAGCTGCTCAAAAGCCAGTTTTCCCAGAGACGCCATCATCTTCCTGCTCTCTGGACTCCAGTGTGGATCTGTCTCAGCTCCTCCATCATACTTGACCTTCTTCAGTTTGGTCTGGACCACCAGGAAGTGGATGTACATCTCAGTCAGGGTCTTGGGCAGACCTCCTCCCTCTCTGGTTTCCAGGACTGTCTCCAGAACTGTAGCAGTGATCCAGCAGAAGACTGGGATGTGGCACATGATGTGGAGGCTTCGTGAAGTCTTGATGTGGGAGATGATCCTGCTGGTCTGCTGCTCCTCTCTGAACCTCTTCCTGAAGTACTCCTCCTTCTGTGGGTTGGTGAACCCTCTGACTTCTGTCACCATGGAAACACAGTCAGGAGGGATCTGATTGGCTGCTGCAGGTCGTGTGGTGATCCAGAGACGAGCAGAAGGAAGCAGGTTCCCCCTGATGAGGTTTGTCAGCAGCACGTCCACTGAGCTGGACTCTGTAACATCAGTCAGGATCTCATTGTTGTGGAAGTCCAGAGGAAGTCGACACTCATCCAGACCGTCAAAGATGAACACAACCTGGAAGTCTTCAAAGCTGCAGATTTCTTTGGTTTCAGTGAAGAAGTGATGAACAAGTTCCACCAAGCTGAAGTTTCTCTCTTTCAGAACGTTCAGCACTCTGAAGGTGAATGGAAACATGAAGCGGATGTCTTGGTTGGCTCTGCCTTCAGCCCAGTCCAGAGTGAACTTCTGTGTTAAGACGGTTTTCCCGATGCCGGCCACTCCCTTCGTCATCACGGTTCTGATTTGGTCAACTCTTCCAGGTGGGAGTTTCAGGATGTCTTCCTGTCTGATGGTTGTTTCTGCTCTGTCTGGTCTCCTGGATGCTGCTTCAATCTGTGTGACTTCATGTTCATGGTTGACCTCTCCAGTCCCTCCCTCTGTGATGTAGAGCTCTGTGTAGATCTGCTGCAGAAGGGTTGGGTTTCCTGCTTTAACAACCCCCTCAAACACACACTGGTACTTCTCCTTCAGCTGAGACCTCAGTCGCTTTTGACAAACTTCTGCAAAAGTACCTGAATAAAAGAGGAATAAAGAAAAAATTTGGTGTTTAATTAAGTTCACACAACAACTTAATTCTTGTAAAGAATCAGGTTTGAATCGACACTGATCAACTAGAACTTTACGATGAGCTGTCCAATACTGACTAGAATCACTTTTACCACCAAAACACCTCTGAACATTCAGGACGTGGACGTGACAGGAAAATCTGGGGGTCCTGGAGTTTCTAAGACCAGGATGTTGGCAGTAGAGCCTAGATGGGGTGTGGGTTTGTGGGTTGTTGTGTTGTTGTTGTTGTTGTGGGTCTCTGTGAAGTGGAATTTGCAGGTTTTGGATTTGAAAACACCGGAAGATGATCTGATCAATAATCTGTAGAACCATCAAGACAATCTGGAGTTCACCAGGATTCCTGGAAGAGGAAAACCAGGACTAAAATCTTCCAGTTATCTGGTGGTCTTGGTGGGTTAAACATATTTATTGAGATCCACTGCCGTCCCATACAAGGAGGATGCTCCTGTAGAGGGTGCTGGTTCCTCACTTCATCTCTCAGAGGTTTTAATGTTGTGGCTGATCTGTGAATGTTGTTCATCTCCTGAGACTTTCTGGGTCATTTATCGAGCAGATCAAATGTTCAGAGAAATTCTCTTACTGCTCTGCAGACGCTCAGCCAGGTCCTTCTGCTTCATTCTCCTCAGGAAGTTCACTGTGATCTTCACAAATGCCTCTCTGCTCCTCGTCTGTTCTTCATCCTCACCCTCAAACAGATTCTCCAGGGATTCTGGGTAATCTGGACTCAGAGCCCTCTGGATCTTCTTCAGTTCATTCTTCACAAACATGACAATGTTGTCCTCCAGCAGCTGGAACAGAAGACCACATGAATGACACAATCAGACTGAAACCATGGAGACAAACATCAGATCCATGTTGGACAGACTGACAGTCCACTGGTCTACAAAGAGCAGCTGGAGATGAACACCAACAGAACAGATGGAGAAGCAGTTGTTGTTCATGTACAGACCAGAAATATGGAGTCCAGCTGTGTTTGATGCTGCTGGACAGACGGACCACTGGGAGGCTCTGAGCTCTGCTGGTCCACTCTGTGGAGGAATCATGAAGAATTAGCTCACATCATGTCTGTCCACACAGAGACAAACACAGGCTGAAGGTCCATGAAGACATGTTTGGATGAGGACAGTCAATCAGAGGACTGGCTGTGGTGGTGAAGGTTTACTGGTCCTGCTGATCCCACTGAGAACGTACATGTGACCTCAATGAGAGCTCCTCTGATTCACAGATTTACAAGATCCAATTCTGCTCCAAGAAAAGTTACAACATCTAAAACATGGACAACTGATGGAGACATAAACCAGCTGATTAACACTGGAGCATCATCAGGATCAGTCCTCTGGAAGGTAAGACCTCCAGATGTTTCAAACAGAGGTAAAAGCTCATGACAGGAGATGAAGATCTATGAGGAGGAAGCTCAGATCACCATCAGGTGATGGAGAACCACAGGGGTCCAGTACTACATGGATCTACTCAAGAAGAAACATGTGGACATTCCCTAACATGAGGACTGATTTAAATACATTAGATGCATTTAAATACATCTCACCTCTCTGAAGAAGACAGTTGGTCTCCTTTAAAGTCCATAAATCTTTTATATGAGTCGTCGCTCTTCAAGGACAAACAGCTGGAAGAATAAAGAGTTCAAAGTGCATTTTTTTATATGAATAATAAATAATCCAATATAAAAATATTTAGTCTATTTAAAAATTACTGAACATAAATCATTGACAGAGTTTAGATACACTCACCTCTTTACAGCAGAACATTGGTCTCTTTTAAATTTAATAAGCCAGCCCTTTGACCGGTCGCTCTTCAATGAGACACAGGTGGGTTCAGGTCCAGGTCCAGGTCCAGCTCCTGGTTCAGGTCCATATCCATATCCATATCCAGGTTCAGGTCCAGGTCCAGGTCCAGGATCAGGTCCAGGTCCAGGTCCAGGTCCAGGTCCAGGTCCAGGTCCAGGTTCATTCCTGTAATAATGACGTTTGCTGATGTGAGTTTTCAGCTCTGACATGCAGAAGAGTCGTGGACAGTTGGAGATGCTCCTCTCACCTCTGAGCTTTGCTCCGACTCTCATGTTCCCCACACAGAGGGGTTTTAGAGGGACGGACTCCGTCCTCTCTGTCCTCACACTGGTCCATTCTGCTGAATTCACGTGCACATCAGCTCACACACACACCTTCATCTGCAGAGGAAACACACATCACTGGTGTTGTACAAAGACCAGCTGCTCCTGCACTGGTTTGCTCCTCTCTGTTGTTTTTATATCAGTGTCACTTGAATGCAGTCAGGAAACAGTGGGAGGTTGAGGAAGTCTCTTCTACAGCCGGATCTGCTCATCCTACCTGCTTTGAAGCTTCACTCAGGGCCTTTTCTGGTTTTCTGTTCAAAGATTAAAAACATACACTTCTGTGAACAACAGTTTTTACTGCAGAAACACAAAGTTGAAAATCTTGAACAAGCTGAAGGAGACTCGGCCTCTACGTCAGTCTGGTTACTGTAAATGTGAAGAAGCTCAAAGGTCAAACTGTCCTGCAGAGACACATTTCCTCCTTTTAAAGCCTCATCACACAACAGTTACACAAGCAGCAAAGAACAACTTCTTCCAGGAACCACACTTTATTTTGAAAGGCTCCACAGGAAACAGCAGTCTGACTTTAATGCTGGAGACGACAGCTACAATCACTACAATCAGTCATCCCGGTCAAACCGTTAAAAGACCTGGGGCTCAACCAGGAATTGAACCTGGGACCTCTCGCACCCAAAACAAGAATCATACTACTAGACCAAAGAGCCACAAAATGCTGACAAAGAGTAAAAAATGTTTTTCTGGAATAGGTCTCCGGAGAGAAACCAGGCTGTCACACTTCATCCCTTCAATTTCTGCTTTCCATTTGTCATCATGCCTCTTTAAGCGCTCCGTTAATTGTTCCTCAAACTCTTTAAGCATGGATATCAGGCACCATTCAAGCACTCCACCCTTCTGTCCACAGAAGAAATCCTGTGGGCGAGGTGACATCACTGATCAGGTCTATATCTCAGACCTAGAGGAGGAGGAGCAAAGTTTGGAGATGAAGGAAACACAACTTACCTGACCCCTCCTGCACTTACATCACCCCTGATTTACAGATGGTCATGGACAGAGTAAATATCCTTGAGGCAGACTTTCGAGACTCAATTAATAGCACATTAAATCTGGAGGATGGCATCAGGACTTAAACATAATTGATGAAGGTCATTAAAAGACTTTGATGTGGACCTGGAATTATTCAGGTCTGCAGGACCACCTGCTTGAAGAAAGGAGGAACAAATTATGACTTTTATACATAAAGAATTTAATTTGTCTTTAAGGAGGAAATAAAACTTTGTTTCAAAGTAATAAAGAAAATAATAAAAATATGTAAATTGTAATCATAGATGTGAACATCTGTTGTTGGTTCCTTTATCACTAAAAACATCACGTGAGAAAGTAAATACACCCTCTTTTATCTGTAAGGATACAAGCAGCATCCAGAATACAAATAATCAGGTCCTTCCCAGGACATAAATGAGATAAATAACTTAAAATGAACAAAACATGACATATGACATTGTGGTCACATTTTTAACAAAAACTAAGACCAAATGCAGGAGCGGTGTGAAAACCTCCAAGTGTCCCCCGTGACTTTAACATCTTGTGAAAGCTTCAGCAGAAATAAGTGACTGTGAGGACATTTGTCCCAGTCTTTAATACCACACAACACTAGTGTCATCTACCAATCATGTAGATTTGTCTTCAGACACAAGATTGATCAACGTCTGCAGGTAAATCAGAAGTGAGCAGAAGTTTCTACCTTCACGTGTTTGAGTCAAAAGACAAAGTTGAAGAGTGAAATAAAGTTTGAAGTAACGATCCGGTTACCAGCAGCTGTCCTTCGTCCTCTGGTCTCACCTCTCCGGCAGCTTAAAACCTGTTATGTTAGTTTTTCTTCCAAACTGCGTCACAGTTGGCTGATTTTACTGACATTTGAACTCAGATTACTGGAGTCAAATCCCAGAGTGTTAACCATTACACCATGGACCCATGCTCTACTGTTGCTATGGTTACCTGTCTCAGATCCAGACCCCGGTGGTGGAACCACAGGTCTGGATCCAGACCCCGGTGGTGGAACCACAGGTGGGAACAACATTTTTTGTTCAGAAGTGTTTCTTCAGAAAAGTGTTTCTTCAGAAAAACTGTCAGATGAGTTCATCTGACAGTTTGACAGTAATGTCCATAATGAATGGAACAAAAACCTGTACCGACCACTGGGGTCTGGATCTAGACCTGTGGTTCCTCATCCTGCAGTCCACATAAGTCTGGAACCTGATGTTCGGTAGATGAACTGCAAGACCTGTACGGACCACCAGGATTTGGATCCACGCCTGCGGTTCCTCTACTTTGTTTTTTTTTTTACCTTGTTTTCACAAATATTAATGGTTGATACCAAGTTGGTTGAACCCAAGAGACATTTATATGCATTTTAATCTTTCAACCAAGTTTTTTTTTTTTTAAATGTGTGCGTAGTTGTGTGTAAGTGTGTTCCCTTCACCAGCCCTCATGACAGTCTAACTATTTTTGATTGATCCTTAGGGATAAAAAGGAAGAGTAAAAGAAGGGGGGTATAAATATTCTGCCAAAGAGGGCTAAAATCACCTGGACTGGAATGTGCAGTTCCCCTACTGACCACTGGGGTCTGGATCCAGACCTGTGGTTCCACCACCAAGGTCTGGATCCCACAGTGTGTTGACCTCCATTGACCTCCATGTCAATGTCCAGCTTTACAGCAGAAATACACCTTTCACATATTTTATATACATATTTGTATATTTTCACATATTTACAGTTTTAGTTAGACTTCACATCCAGGATAAGTGTACAGGGAAGCATGTTATGAACGTCGTCAGGTAAAATGATGCAGCATCAAGAACTTATGATTCATGAAGGTTTTTGTTTGTTTGTGTGTTTGTGGTTTGAGTTTTGGCTGAGACAAATAAACATGTAAGACTTCAATTCATCAAAAAAATACAAAATACAAGTAAAGAAAAGAGGAAAGTTGTGTTGGGCTGAATGTGATTTTTTGCAAATGTCATCAAGTTTAATCAGAAGAGAACAAATAAAACATGAAATGATTAAAGAGGAAATGTGCATCTTTTAAAAATGAGGTCATTAATAATAATAATAATATAGACGCCCTTTCATCATCCTTGACAGGTGACCTCTAAAATACTTTTATGCATATTATAAATATGACTTTTTAATGCTGCCCCCAACATCCCCAAACATTCAGATATCCTCACAGTTAAAACAATTGTAAATATAAAGCTCCTCCCCCTTTTCTTTGTCCTCTCTTTGCTTATAACACCTGATTGTCCTGTGTCCACCTTTACTCTCTAAACAAGAACATTATAAACTGTTTTTAACTCACATTACAACACAGACACCAGATTGCACCACCACTGTCTCGTCTTCTTTTTGCTCTTTCATGGGGGTGACCTTTGACCTTAAGGAGGGGTGTTGCCAGATGTGGGTCATAGATCAAACAAATTGTTTTAACAGGTTTATAGTGTTCTTATGACAAGTGTCTCCAGCTTTTGACAACGGCAATACCATGAATGGAATTGAATCAGAAGTGCACACAGCGTCCACGAGCGCTGACCTCCCGTGTCCTCACACAACAACCTAGGGGGCTGAAGTTTTGTGTGGACGTCCCTCTGGAGACCCCGAACAACTGTTAAGAGTTTGGTAGCTCCGGGTTGTTTTGGCGTTGAGTTACGCCCCTCCAAAGTTTCACTTGTCTCATTCTGACCCCCCCTGAGGTCCGAGAGGACCCAGATGTTCTGCACATGTCAGGAGAAAGCCGAGATCCAGTGTCCCAAATTTAATTTTTAGGTTCAAATTCACTCTTCCTGAAGGGTCTGCATCAGCTGCTGTTGTCAGTTAATTCAGATCAGATGTTTAATACGACAGACATCTAGTATGGAAGACTGAACAAATGTTAGATTTCAGGATCAGGTCTTTGATTTATATTCTTAAAAATGAAATAAAATGCATCTGCTGGTTCTTTCATGAGGGGGAAACTATTATATACGTCATATTTACTTTGCTGTAATGTTTCAGGCCCACTGCTGGACAGAGGAGAACACTGGATGACTGTGGCTGTGAAGAGTCCAGGCATCTGCACAGAGTCAGAAACAGGTCTGGTTTGTTCTGCAGAACGTAACTGTGAACTAAAGCAAAAGGTTTATGTAAATTTTGAACAGCAGAGGGCGCTGTTGGTACATTTGGGAACGTGCACATATTTCTATCCATCCATTATCTGTACCCGCTTACCCTGGACAGGTCGCCAGTCCATCGCAGGGCGACATACCGTGCATTTGTCATCAGCAAATCACTTACATGCATCTGATTGATATTGTTTTACATACAAACTCTATCATGAAGCCTTGGAACGTCATCAAAGTCATGTGAGGTCGTTGATGATGTCACAAAGAAGGATGTTCTAAATATCAATCATCAAAGTGAAGATCTGTTACTGTTGTTATTATTCTTTTCTTCATGTTTAAAAGAGTGTCATAATCTGTCTTTTTTTTTTTTTTTTTAACTGAACCAGTTTCTGTAGTGTAGTGGTTGTCACGTTCATCTTACAAAAAGTCCCTGGTCTGAGTCCAGATGGAAACAGGTCCATCTGTCTTTTTGTTGGGTCAAGAGTAGACGGGGACGACGTTGATACAGTCATGTATGTTTGAAGACAACTTCTTCACATCAGGAGTCATCAGGAGCCCAGGCGGCCTCTGCTGGGCTGCTGGAGATCCAACATCAACTGGGAGTTTCCTGTCATTTGACTTTGTTAGATGCCACCAGGTACAAATGAGTCAACCTCTGCATCAGTAGCAGCACAAAACGAGTCTCCTTGAGGTGGATTTTATGTTCATGTGAAACATGTAAAGAAGATGATGTAAACACTTGTAGAAACTTGTCACGGCTGTTGTGGTCAGAGATGTTAGTTTTCTGTGATGGATATAAAATTAACTCGTGACAATAACTGAACTTAATAACTTAAATAACTTCAGTTTGAGTCACACAGGATGTGGAACAAAACAGCTGGTCTCCCCGTCAGGAAATGGGACCCCCAGTCTTCTGAGAAAATGCAGACAAAAGTTGTGGTGGTGTGGTGGTGTTCAAGGATAAATGTTCTGTTTCTCTTGATGTTTTCTCTTGATGCAGTGGATATTTATTGGGTTACTAATATTATTATCGTAACTGCTTCCTTTGTGTTGGAGATCTTCATCAAAGAGGAAAAACATTAGAAAACTTAAACTTAAGGAATTTCATTTATATTTAGGGAAAGGATACAAATATGTGTCAAGTAATAAAGTAAAATCAGCCATCTTATTAAAAACAGGATCTAAACTGTCTGGATCTGCAGATTTTAGATTTGGAATATTTAAGAACTTTAAGAATTGTGAAGACCTGTCACTGCAACGTGGAGTTTGGGCCTGGCGTGAACGGTCCATGTAGGTGTCTCCAACAGTATGAACCTCAATGACAACTAGTGGAGCTAGTTGACAGTAACTCAGCGGTCAGCACCGGTCAGCAGCTCTGTAATCTGCTGCACTGGTGTGGCTGATCAGGTCAAGCGATCTGATGTAACAAGTCGTGTAGAGGCAGAATCTCCAATAACCATGTCCTGCTGTCAAATATGAATGTGGGAGTGTCCAGCATTTCAGCACTGGACAGCAACCAATAATACAAGCTTATCAGCAGCACTACTAACCCTCTTCATCTTCCTCCACCTCTTCCTTACAAAAACTTTATGATATATTTAAAAATTAGTATGTATTTCCCGTATTGTTAGTATAGTGGACAGTATCTCTGAAGACCGAGGTTCGATTCCCTGACAGGGAGACCAACTGTTTTGTTCAATGGTTCCTGGATGATTGATAACAAGATACATAAGTACAACCATCCGTCAGCAGCAGAACTAAGACCTACATGTATATATGACTGATACCTGGTTAGTTGGTGATCCACAGAGACGAGGACTGCAGGGCAGGATGTCTGCAGGTATCCAACAGAGACCTCCATGCAGACAGGTGGAGGTAAACACTGGGATGGTCAGAGGGTGGAACTGCAGGTCAGTGGATCATGGTGGTGTCCCCCTGCAGGAGTCCTCACAGTAAAGTTAAGTATGTTTAAATATTTACTATGCTTATTTATAGCCAATCAAATCAAACCAATCAAAATAATGAGACCTACACGTGTGGTTGAAATTTATTACATTTACATAGAAAGTTTGTTTTATTACAGGAGTCTGAATGCAGCTGCTTACTTGAAACTAGTTAAGGTAACTTATATTGTGATTTGATTATGAATGCATTGTAAATACATAAATAACTTCTGTCATCATAAATCCATTAAGAATGACCTATGTACGATCACGAAAAAAGAAAATAAAGTAGTGCAACCCTTTGGTTTAGAGGTTACAGTAGTTTTATTTGCAGCTCTGCAGCATTGTGTTTCTATAGTGATTTGCTGCCACCTGCTGGTCACATAAAATGTTGCATTTAATAGAGTTTCAGATTCTATGAGCTTTCATTACACCTTTACAATATCAATAAAATTTTTGACTCGGTCTAATAGTATGATCATTTAAGGTGTGGCAGATCCTGGTTTAGTTCCTGACGAGCCCCAGTCCTGTATGTAGTTTGTGGTTTCCTCTTTCAATTATTAAAACTTCTTCATGAGTTTACTGAAGTGAAATGTTTTTTCCAAGACTCACTTCTCCCCTGCTGGAGTTTTTAACAAGGTGTTCAGATTTTCACACTCAACTTTCCCATTTTAGAAACAGCTGCCATACAGGAATCCTGAAGAAATGAAGTCGTCTGTCCAGCTGAGCTAGACTGCAGGGATGTCTGGTGAAGTGTTTAACATCCTGATGTCTCTGATGTTTGTCAGGATTCAGTCAGAACTAGAAACTGTTCTGATGACAGAAGGAGTTTTCCCTATCTAGGAACCTTGTGTTGAACCTTGTGCTGGTTTGTAGGTTTTGTTACCGTGTTTTCATGTTGCTGTGACAGAACAGTTTCCTTGTCTGTGCTGTGTTTTTATTAACACCACAAAACAGACTAAAAACTGTGTAACAGCTCACCAGTAATAGGAAATTATTGTTTCACAGGAACATGAAACTATGATGACATCAGCAAGTCAGTATTGGAGTATAAAGGTGGAACATTCCTGAGAACTATTTCCCAACAGGAAACTAGACTAAAGAAGCAGATTTCAGACAAACAGTGACTGAAAATCCCATCTTAGCATCTGAACAACAACTGAACTTTGAGCAACCTGAAATCCCTCCAGGAGACTGTCTAATTGTTGAACATCTGTTGTTATGAGAAGAGTTTAAATCAGTAATGAGAACGTTGAGAAACATTTGGAACCAATGATAAAACACTATTAGTAGGATTTGAACGCCCCACCGAATCCACAACTGACTTCTATCACATCACCTGAATCACTCAGCCGATTCTTCTGCTAGTTTGAGATGTCAAAGGTTTTCATTTTTTCAGCACAAGGTTTTTGTAAGGAAGCTAAGAAAGATAAGGAGGGTTAGTATTAGAAATCAAGATGGACATTACCCTCTTCCCATTCAGGATGGGAAGAGGGTAATCTTCCCATTCAGGATGGTCTGTTCCTGTTCCCGTTTGTCTGCCTAGGCACATCCTGTAGCTGGGGGATCTGGAAGATGCAGATATGGTCCACCAGTCCACCACAGATCCCAACAGCCTGCTGCATCCCACTTCCAGGATTCATGTATCCTGCAACATGAAGCGCTTGGCAAAGCTGCTGAACAGCAGCTCATCCTGGAACAGCAGCCAAGAAAAGCTGTGGAATTCTCTCACAGGAGGCAGTGACACAGCTGGTGTTTCCATGGTAACCTTGGAGCCTGCTGTTGTTAACCTGCTACACCTGCCCTGACCACACCTCTGACACAGGACTGTATTATCAAGTATAAAAATATAATTTTGCAGTAAAAGATGAGCGATTAAAATTTTTTCGTCCTCATATTTGAAACATTTCATCAGGTTGTTGCTGGTATTCAAATCCAAATTCTGTAGAAAAATGAATTAAAAGCTGTAAAAGCATTTGTTGTGCAGCTGTTAC
Organism: Xenentodon cancila; assembly: GCA_014839995.1. Lineage (NCBI taxonomy): Eukaryota > Metazoa > Chordata > Actinopteri > Beloniformes > Belonidae > Xenentodon > Xenentodon cancila. The sequence continues at coordinate 18,617,734 of CM026220.1, read as the reverse complement.
AGATATACACACGTGCTTTTTTCTGCTTCTGCTAGTCTTCTGCTGAAACCCGGGATTGAACCAGGTACGTTCAGATCTTCAGTATAACGCACTCTCAGCTGAGCTATTTCAGCAAACAAGTGCAGGACAGTAAACATGAGTGTGGGAGTGTCACCGGTTTCAGCACTGGACAGCAACCATTAAGAAACACAGACAAGTAAACTATTCTGTCACTGAAGGGAGCTCTTTGTATTAACAACATGAACCACAAAATCAAGAACAGTTCCAATAACACATAGACAACATAACAATAATACCAATATAAAATATTTCAAATGTCCCAGTATCTTCATTCAAAGTAACAATCTTCTCTTCCACCTGAGATCTCTCAGGAAAAAGGAAAAACAATAATTTAAGTCTCTCTTAATGGGCCATCTGAGTCAGGTGGCTCAGGTAAATCCTACCACACCGCAGATCCTGAATGGGAAGAGGGTAACGTCCATTTCTTCCTCCAGAGGATTTCTAGGGTCTGAGTTGGCTCGCCATCTCCTCCATGAAGAGAAATTTCCAAGGCAGGTGAAGTCAATCCAACAGAACACCAGCCGGAAGGAAAAATAAATTCCAAAGGTAAAGAAAAAAAACCAAAGGAAGAAAACTCCGAAATAAAAAAAACTCCAGCCTGCATGACAATAAAAGTCTTACAGCAAACAGCTCTGAAACCTACTCTTAAGCATATCCACATATGATATACACTTTGTAACATACCACTTAACTATACAATAATATAACATTACACCAATACTTAATTTAATTTACATTGGATAAACACCGTAAAATTGTAACATGGCATCACTCTTTACTTATCAGATAATAGTATTAACTTTTTACTCACCAAGACGGTCAGCAGTAAGAGAAACCAGCGGGAAAATAACCTAATACTGGTTATCTTACACACTCCAGTTTCTTTCTCCTGAACCGAATCTTTAGTTACAGGTCAGATAATTTTCATGACCATTCTTGTCAGTATGGACATCGTGCACACGCTGTATGTATGATACACACTGAAATTGGACCTCTGCTTTTAACCCGTGAACTAGTTTCACTAGTGAGCAGTGGAGCAATTGGGAGTTAAGGGACTTGCTCAGGGGCCCCTCAGGGCTTAAACCTGGGTCCTCCATGCCCAAGCCCACCACTGTAACCACTACGCCACCACTCCACAGAAAGAACTTTACACATGATTTGTCTGCATGTGTGTTAAAATCATTGTCAGAAGTGGGATTTGAACCCACGCCTCCATTGGGAGACCAGAATCCTCAGTGAAGCTGAAGGAACCCGTCCTTGAGTCTGGCGCCTTAGACCACTCGGCCATCCTGACACTTAATAGATTCCTTCCACTTTCTCTGTCTCACCGTGTGTTGCTCGACGTACTGACAATCTCGACCTTCCTGGGTGGAGGGATCTTCTTCACCTCATCCAATCAATGGAGAGCACACAATATTTCAACCAATTAACCCAAAGAAAATCCCAATTAGGCTTTGACATACAACCAAGTAAGCCAATAGGGAAAAATAAAGTTCACTTCACATGTTCACTTCTGTGAACATCAGACTTTTAATCTGAAGGTCCAGGGTTCAAGTCCCTGTTCAGGTGGATTTTTTACAGCTAAATGAGTTTAAATAAAGTGAACTACTTTATGTGTGACATTATACATCTGTCAAATCATCAGTTCAAAGTAATTTTGAAATTACGTTTTTTTTTTTTCCAAAACATATTTTTCCACCTTTGTTACATCAGGAATGAGAATCACGTCTTGAAAAAAAAACAAAAAACTGTTTCTCGTAAGTTTCTTAACCATGTCTGTCAGAGTTGTTCACCTTTGAAGCTCATTTTTATAGACTGCTGAGATTCCCTCAAAAATGAAAGACTCAGATCTCACAGGCGCTGCATTGGCTGGGAATCAAACCCTGATCGACTGCTTGGCAAGCAGCCATGCTGATCACTATACCACCAATGCTGAAGTAATCAACCTGAAACCTTTAATTGATGAAGTTCTTCTAAGAAGCAGCTGGTCTTCAACACAGCTTCATCCCAGATCTGCTGCTGTAGACCTACGCTGCAGTGGGACACCACCATGGTCCACTGACCTGCAGTCCCACCCTCTGACCATCCCAGTGTTTACCTCCACCAGTCTGTATGGATGTCGAATGTTTGTGCTATGTTTTCAAAGTGATTTTAAAGAAATTTCTGACTTTTAGACTTATTCAGCTGTGAATAAACCACCTGCACAGGAACTTGAACCCTTCAGATTAAAAGTCTGATGCTCTACCAGCTGAGCTACTCCGGTTGCTTTCGCATGTTTACAGTTCACACATGTCTGTTACAGTGTGTTTCTGCAATCTCCAAAATATGTGTAACAGTCTCAGACATGGTCTACTTTTTGTTACATTGAGGACCACTGTTTATCCTCTAGTTTATTGGTTGTACTTTGATAGGGTTAATCTTTAACACACTTTTTGTTTCATCTCATTGTTATTTTACGCACTGTATACTGCTCGTCTTATAACATGATTGTACACGTCAGAGAATATATCTTGTACAAGTTGCTTATCTCCGTGTCATTTGTGACCTCCTTATTTTCAATAAAAGCCTTAAGAGGCCACCAGAGGGGGGGTGCAGACAGAGACCAGAGCGGCAGAAATGTGTGGCTGAGTTCTCTCTCCGTCCTCCCTGCTGATGAATGAAAACTTACTGACTTTGTTTTTCTTCCTTATTGTGTGTTTAATAAATGTTAGGTTGTTTAATCCTGACATAGTTGTACCAGACTTACCCAACTTCATATTCTAATGCCAAGTTACGTTTTTGGAGACTTCTCACAAGCACATGTGGTGGGTGGAACATCCTTTTCTCTATTTTGCAGAGATCAGTGCAAACGGATGCCGATGACACTGCAACGTTTCTGTGTTGCTGATCTAAAGCAAACAGCACAAACATGTGTATGGTGTGATTTTACCAGTGAAGAACTTGTTAAAATAAATGGAAAGGTAAATAACACACTTCTTCTCAACGGTCCACAGATCACTTCAACTGCTTTCACCTCATCTCTTCCAAACAAAGTTATATCTTATAGCAGGTAAAATCACTGTTGAGTAAAGATGTTGAAAACGTGAGACAGAACAAGCTGCTGTACTCATCTTTTCTTTCCCAGTGTCTCTTAGTCCAGCATCTTGTTGATCCACAGTTCTTTGTTAAGTGTTCTTCTGGATCTTTCCGGTGGGTGGGGGGGGGGGGGGGGGGTCGGTTGGTGGGTGGGGGTTTGGGTGGGTTGAGGGGTTGGGGCGGTGCGGCGCGCGTTGGGGGGCTGGGGTATTGCCATCCCTATTGGGTGCGGTGTACTTGGGGTTGGCGGCGGTGTGGAGCGGGGGGGCGGTCGGCCCCCGGGGATGGCGCTGGGGCACGGATTGGGGCTCTGCCGCCATCCAACTCCCGGGTCAGTGGCGGCCCCGTACGGCCCTGCCTGGTGGCCTTCGCTGGGGCCGGCGCCGGTTTCTGGCCTGCGGCTGGGGGGGTGGCTCGGCCTCTTCGGGGCTCTGGTGCCCTTTTGTGGGGGGTCCTGATGGTCGGAGCGTGTGCTGTCGGCCTGGTCCCCTGTAGCTGTCCGACGCTTGGTGGTGGCCCCCGGGCCTCGCCGGGCCTTCCCTCCCCGCTACCCCCCCCTCTCATATATGCAAAAGAAAAAAAAATGAAAAAAAAAAAAAAAAAACCACAAACACAACGGAGAGAGCTGAGAAAAAAAATTGGAAAAAAAAATTGGAAATAAAAAATTGGAAAAAAAAAAAAAAAAAAAATTAAAAATAAATATAAGGGAAAAAAAAAACAATTGAGAAAAAAAAAATAATAAATCAAAAATAAAAAAAAAAATAATAAAAAAAAAATATAAAAAAAAACAAAAAAAACGGGAGGGGAGGGGTCCAGGTGGGGTGGGGGGGTCGGGCGGGGCTTTTCGGGGGACACGTGCAGTCCCGGTGGTTCTCTGGGTGCCTGGCTGCCTGGTCCACGCTCTTGCCTTTGGGGTCTGGTCCTGCGATTGGGACTTCTGGGGGCCTTCTGGGGCCTGTTTCTTTCTTCTTTTTTTTTTATTGCTTATAACACCTGATTGTCCTGTGTCCACCTTTTACTCTTAAACAACACATTATAAACTCTTCTTGACACATATTACAACACAGACACCAGATTGCACCACCACTGTCTCGTCTCTCTCTCCTGCTCTCTTTCTCTCCACTCTCCACACCCGGTGACTCTAGCCCTCCTCTGCAGAATATTTATACCCCTCTTTCTGACTCTTTCTTTACTTTTATCCTGTTTGATTTCTCCAGGGATCAATAAAAATATACTTTGACTGTTATGAGGGCTGGTGAAGGTAGCACACTTGCACACACTCACCCACACACACAAAACACCCTTGGTTACCAGATTAAAATGCATATATACAACTGCGGTTATACCAACATGGTATCAATCATAAATATATGTGCAAACAAGGGCAAAAAAAAAAAAAAAAATAACATAACTAGATAATATATCTTCATATGGTGGAATAATTTCCAATTGTTGAGTTGAACATTTCAACAAAGTAACGACTGAAGAGACCTGATCTCTACTCATGTCAACCATCATATTTGATTTAGAGAAGCTGCAAAAAACTTTTACTGATCGTAAATAACTAACAAACATCTTCAGAGCTGAACTTTGAATTAGATCAGATTAATAAGAATATCAATTTTAGATATTAAATAAAAATATATTTACTCTTTTTAATAAAATATTTTTAAAACTGTCTATAACTCAAATACAAAATCTGGAAGTAAAAGATACTCAGGACAGGAGTTTTGGAGCGTGCATCTTGTTGTTAAAAGGATGAGTTTCTGCTCCATTGTTCAACACATCTTATTAATGTAATATGTTCTTCTGTTGGATCTTTGTCCTTCTGCATCTGTGCTGCATCTTTGCAGCATCATTCTCTGTGATGGCTCTCATTTCCTGAAGACAAACATCTTTCTGATTTTTTTTTTCAGGGTGTTTTGAGAACCGACAGACTCAGTCTCCTTTCGTGGATTAGTGGGCTGCTGACACGTGTGGTCCATCTTCAGACGGTTAAGTCTGCGTCTGGAACAGCCCTGAACTTGACGTCCTCGTGACACCCGAGGCTCTGACACATGTGCAGTGGTCCATGAAGAACACAAAGGGACACACATCTGGCAGTCACCTGCCACTTTATCACTGACAAGGAGCAGCTGTCCACTAAAGTTACATCGATGAGCAGGGAGGGTCCTGGTTCTGCTGTTAAACACTCACCTGGTTGAATTTTCTCTGTTTCTGTTCAGTCTGGTATTTATCCAATCCCATATTTGAAAACTGTCCACAACTTTGTCTTTTCTGTTCATTTATCTGTCCTTTAAAATATTAACACATTAACAAATGGTTAACGTGTTAAAAATTAAGTAAAAATGATTAATGATGTTTTGACTGTATGGTTTATTGTTGGCCATATATGATCAATATGCAAATTAAATAACCAAATCAATTATTTGACCTCTCTTCTGTGCAGGCAGTGCTCGGCCACCTACACCTGGACCTGTTATATTTTCTTGTTCTTTTGATCTGTCAAAAATGTCTCTTTTTTCAGCATAATGTTTTTGTAATGAAGAGGAGGAGGAAGATGAAGAGGGTTAGTAGTGCTGCTGATAAGCTTTGATTAATGGTTGCTGTCCAGTGCTGAAATGCTGGACACTCCCACATTCATATTTGACAGCAGGACCATAACTTTTTCCAGGTGGGATCAGAACTGTATCTTCCACTGTCTTAGCTCACGTTATTTGAAATTAATGATAATTAATTTATATCATAGCACTTTTTTAATTTGTTCAATTCTAAAAATGATTACATCTATAAGCTGCTGTAAATTCTCTTTTTCACAGAAAATATTTGTATCATGAGCAAACAAAACAAAGTGCAGTACTTTTGACACTTTGCACATCTCATTTATATATCAAATTGAGATTTAGGTCCCAATACTGACCCCTAGGGGACATCACAAACAATGTCCTTCATCAATTATGTTTCCATGTTATCACAGTTTCAGATGTGCTATTACAGCATTGGTGGTATAGTAGTCAGCATGGCTGCTTCCCAAGCAGTTAACCTAGGTTTGATTCCCAGCCAATGCAAGAAATAGTTGGTCCTTGTTAGATTATTTTCTTTACTTGATAAAGGAACCTCAATAGTCTTTCTTTTTCATGTGTTTTGATTTCATTGATTTATTTATTCAGATTCATATTGTACCTTTTGTTTATTTTAATAAACACCAACATGATCCACTGACCTGCAGTCCCACCCTCTGACTGGTGGGATACTCACTAACTAATTTATTTCAGTATTTACATATGTAAACAAAGTAGTTAGAATACAAACATGAGTGACTTTATATACAGACTTCCAAGAGAAACCTTCAACTCCTCCAGACTCGTCTGCAGCTTATTTGCCCAGCAAAGACAAATGTCTGCAACACATGTAAGTCATCACTAGATGTCAGCATTCACCATGCTGGTGTGCATCACCCAAAGACTGAATGTAAAACAGCTGCATCTCTGATGGTACGGGGCTGCATTAGTGCATCTGACATGGGCATCTGGAAGGGCGCCGTCGATGCTGTACAGAACATAAAGGCTTTAAAGGAACTAAATGTTTGCAGCAAAATGACAATTAATTTTGAAGTTGGAAGATAAAACAAAATGAATAACTATTTCCATCCTGTGATGAGACTCCAACATGGCTCATCTACGGACCAACAGAGGACATTTGAACTTTGGAAATGTCTAAAAGTGTATAAAAGCAACTGTTGTACAGGAGTCTTCGTTCAGTTACTGCAACAGTTTCATGAGACACAATCTACTGTCAACAGGAGGAGACTTCATGGCCTGTTTCCAACATTTATTTGGTCATAAAAACATTCCAGTCAGGTTCTATGGAAGCTGACCCCAGGAATTGTTCCCCTTTTGCATCTATCGACAGTAGTTGGAGTTGATATTGATGGTTGATTTGTACGGACGAGATGGCAGCAACCAGACTGAGATTTATCTAAGTGTCTTAAAGACAAACCAAGACTCATGTGACCACATCATAAACAGTTTAATATTGTTCAGTTATCCACAAAACCACCTCACTGAGCTGCAGTCTGCACTCCAGATGCTGAAACAGCTTTGGACAGAGGAAAACAGCTGCTTATATTTGGTATTTTACAGAAATATAGATTTGGAAGAAGTTGTATTAAGTGGACGAAATACAAAAAAACTGGTGTGAATACAGACCAGGATGAACCCTGGCTGCTCACCAAACCTGTGCTTGGATCTGTCAGCAGCTGGAACGTCATCTGGGCTGATTGCAGCTCAGTGGTTCCTCTCTGATGTCACCGTTTGTCACATTTGCAGCAAACTACCTGCAGCTGACACCAACTGAATGATCTCAGCTGAACTGAGCTGCAGAGAAACAACATGCTGGTGTTCACTGGGAAGCTTTGATGGGAAACAGATGGAAAAACAACATGTGGATCCTGGAATAACGGCAGCTTCCATCGTTAAAGGACCGGAAGAGGAAGAAGTTTCCAAGGAATCATTCAGAACCGTTTGACAAACATTTGATTGATGTGTTCTGATGAAAACAGAGACAGACATGTAGAGACTGAACTATCTGTCCAACAGAGACAGTTTCTCTGACAGGAGGAGACTCCTGATACTAAACTGAACACAGAGACACTGAAGAACCAGAACAGAACCCAAACCCAGGATAAAGAGGTTCAGTGAATGTGGTGTTGAAGGTGTGGAGGTGGATCAGTCTGTCAGAGGAGACGCTGTAGAAGGACAGAGTTCCAGCAGGAACGTCCACATACACGGCTACTCTGTCAGAGACTGAGGAAGAGGAGGAGGAAGATGTTTCTCTCTTATTGTGCCAGACAGAGTACCAACTATCATCAGAACAGTTCAGACTCCAGGAATGATCGTTCCATCCAAACACACAGTCAACAGAGGTTCCTTCCTTTCTGATTCTTCTGTAACTCACTGATATCTCAACATCTCCGCTCCTCTGGACCTCCCAGTAACAGCGACCAGTCAGAACTTCTCTACACAGCAGCTGAAGCCAGAAATCAAACCTGTCTGGATGATCAGGATACGACTGATCCTCCTCCACATACGTCATCTTCCTGTTGTTGTCAGACAGTTTGATGTGTTTGTGGACTGTGTTTGTGTCGATGGAGAGTTGACAGGAATCTGATGGAGAGAACAAACACCACCCAGCTGCAGTTATTATTGATCTGTCATTGATCATCGATGGACTCATGAATGAGTGATGTGACAGTGTGAAGATGGTTGAACGTGTGAATGAAATCAAAGCACACTTACACTTCCTCAGACCTGGTCTCAACCATCGTGGTCCAGCAGGCTCCACCCTGAAAGGAGGAGGGGGGTCAGACCAGCACAGTCTCTCTCAGCAAACATGGACATTTCATGGTTCTCACACACACATTGTTCTACACTGATGAAGGAACCGTCCCACACTCGGACCCATGCATCTCTAAAGTCCTGTCCCGTCACGTTCCAGCACAGTTTGAAGCAGTTCTTTTCATTTGGTTTCATCTGTGTTGAACCAGGAGGAGGAGGAGACCACGTCATGGATGAGTGAAGGTGCAGCAGCTGTGTCCATACCTGAGAGTGTCCAGTCTCCAGCGTGGATCCTCCAGTCCAGCAGACAGAAGCTTCACTGCTGACTCTCCTGGATGGTTGTAGCTCAGGTCCAGCTCTCTCAGATGGGAGGGGTTGGAGCTCAGAGCTGAGACCAGAGAAGCACAGCCGTCCGACGTGAGCAGACAGCCTGACAGCCTGCAGACACACAACACAATACACATGCAGAAACTCTGAGAGAACTGCTCTGAAACTGAAGCTGACTCTGTCCTCGTGTTCACCTGATGGTGGCGCTGAAGGACCAGTCAGAGGATCAGCAGAAACACTGGAATTCAGCCCAATCAGACAAATGTTGTTGGGACGTTTCAGTCTGAACTAAACTGGTGGATGAACATCAACATACAGAGAGTCCCACTGCTGCTGAGGCCGACAGCATCCAGACATGGAGACTGACGTGTGAAGAACATCATGTGACCTGGACATGTGACATCACACTCCATGGTTGACGTGTCTGTCATCAACACTTTAGTTAGTTTTATAGTCAGATAAGTCAGCTGTGGTTAAAGGTCACGTTAATGATGTTAATTTCAGGGAAATAAACATTTTACTTTGGGACTATTTTCTCAACCAAACAGCGTTCGTGTTTCCAGGGACGTCGTTTGGTCTGAAATGTTCATGAAAATCTTTTCCATGTTTTGGTTCTAGTGGTGATGCTGAACGCTCCGTCAATGCGTCATCATCAACTTCATTCTGGACCATCTTCCAGAGAAAGTCCACGTTCATCCAGATCCTGGTTTTCTCTTCTACCTTTCACTCAGCTGCACCACAGCGGTCCACCGAGACCTCATGGATGATGTCACATCGTCGCTGCTGGTTTCAACTCCACATAACAAACATGGAATCAATCAATTGTTCTCATGATGTTGATTCCTGTCACTTGTGTTGACTCTGAATAAAAGTTCAGCTCGTTCACTGACTTGTTACCATTCAATCATCAGAAATGGATCAATGACAGAATCTGAATCAGTCCAGAACCATGTTGACGTCCAGACAGACTGAGTCCAGGTTAGAAGAAGAGACACTTCTGCTGCTGAGGTTGGTCACCATTGGACACTTATTTGTGCTCCAGTTGGATTATTGTAGGGAAAATAATTCAATATTAAATAAGAAACGTTTCAAAGTCTGACATAAAAGTCTTATTTGAGAACTTTTATTGATAAAGAAAAGATCCGATTAGAAAGGAGAGCTTAGAGATGTTCACATGTGGACAAACTTGTTGATGCTCTTCAGTTACAGAAAGAAAAAAAACACCAACGATCACTGAAATAACTGGAAACTGACTAAAGTACAAATAGAAATGTATTTGGACTTTGTGGAGCCCTTCTCCTCATCATCACCAACACAGTTGTGACGACTGTCTGCAGGCTTCAACCCGGTCTGAACCCAGTTACAATTATTACAATTCTCTCTCCAACAATCCTTCAACATAAACCACAGTTATAACGGTCAGCAGTTCAACACTTGAGGGATTCTGACCTGAGAGACTCCAGTTTACAGTGTGGACTCTCCAGTCCAGGACACAGCTTCTCCAGTCCTGAATCCTGCAGGTGGTTGTTACTCAGGTCCAGTTCTGTCAGACTGGAGGACTGAGAGCTGAGAACTGAGGACAGACCTGCACAGACCTCCTCTGAGAGGTTACAGTCACTCAACCTGCAGAAGAGAGAAAAGGGAAATATTTATGTCATTTAAACTTTGATTTTGTCATTCAACAAATGAATGAATCAGATCATTTAAATGAATATTGAATAATTCAACTATTGATCATTAAGTATCGCTGCACTACAATCTTGATCAAAGTGATCGCTGCATTCGTCTTCATGTAAAGTTTCCTGAGATGAATTATTGTTGAGAACTGGTCCTACATGAACCTGAACTCAGCTGAACAGTGAACTGAACTGACTTTCTCCATGAACACAACATTTGATTGTAATTAAAACAGATGTGTCTGTGTTTGTCCTCACAGAACTTTCTTGGAGGCTTTGACCACTGGCAGCAGCCTCAGGAGAACCTCGTCTGAAGCAGAGTATTTCTTCAGGTCAAACACTTCCAGATCTTCTTCTGATGACAGTAAGAAGAAGACCAGAGCTGACCACTGAGCAGGAGACAGTTCATCTGTGGAGAGACGTCCTGACCTCAGGGACTGTTGGACCTCCTCCACCAGAGAACCTTCATTCAGTTCATTCAGACAGTGGAAAAGATTGATGCTTTTCTCTGCAGACAGACCGTCACTGATCTTCTTCTTGATGTATCCAACTGTGTCCTGATTGTTCTGTGAACATCCTTGTTTTGGTTTCAACAGACCTCGTAGGAGAGTCTGGTTGGTCTCCAGCGAAAGGCCAAGGAAGAACTGGAGGAACAAGTCCAGGTGTCCGTTTGGACTCTGTAAGGCCTTGTCCACAGCAATCTGATAGAGGAGACTCTCATTTCTTGTTTTTAACCATCTGAAGATGTTTTTTGGTTCTTCCAGCAGGATGATTCCAGAGTTGATGAAGGTCTGATGGACATGAAGAGCAGCCAGGAACTCCTGAACACTCAGATGGATGAAGCAGAACACCTTGTGCTGGTACAGGTGTTTCTCCTCTTTAAATATCTGTGTGAAGACTCCTGAGTACACTGAAGCTTCTCTGATATCGATGCCAGACTCTCTCAGGTCTGACTCATAGAAGATCAGGTTTCCTTTCTGCAGCTGCTCAAAAGCCAGTTTCCCCAGAGACCCCATCATCTTCCTGCTCTCTGGACTCCAGTGTGGATCTGTCTCCGCTCCTCCGTCATACTTGATCTTCTTCAGTTTGGTCTGGACCACCAGGAAGTGGATGTACATCTCAGTCAGGGTCTTGGGCAGACCTCCTCCCTCTCTGGTTTCCAGGACTGTCTCCAGAACTGTAGCAGTGATCCAGCAGAAGACTGGGATGTGGCACATGATGTGGATGCTTCGTGATGTCTTGATGTGGGAGATGATCCTGCTGGTCTGCTTCTCATCTCTGAACCTTTTCCTGAAGTACTCCTCCTTCTGTGGGTTGGTGAACCCTCTGACTTCTGTCACCATGGAAACACACTCAGGGGGGATCTGATTGGCTGCTGCAGGTCGTGTGGTGATCCAGAGACGAGCAGAAGGAAGCAGGTTTCCCCTGATGAGGTTTGTCAGCAGCACATCCACTGAGGTGGACTCTGTAACATCAGTCAGGACCTCATTGTGTTGGAAGTCCAGAGGAAGTCGACACTCATCCAGACCGTCAAAGATGAACACAAGCTGGAAGTCTTCAACGCTATAAATGTCTTTGGTTTCAGTGAAGAAGTGATGAACAAGTTCCACCAAGCTGAACTTTCTCTCTTTGAGCACATTCAGCTCTCTGAAGGTGAATGGAAACATGAACCGGATGTCCTGGTTGGCTCTGCCTTCAGCCCAGTCCAGAGTGAACTTCTGTGTTAAGACGGTTTTCCCGATGCCGGCCACTCCCTTCGTCATCACGGTTCTGATTGGTTCATCTCTTCCAGGTGGGAGTTTCAGGACGTCTTCCTGTCTGATGGTGGTTTCTGCTCTGTCTGGTCTCCTGGATGCTGCTTCAATCTGTCTGACTTCATGTTCATGGTTGACCTCTCCAGTCCCTCCCTCTGTGATGTAGAGCTCTGTGTAGATCTGCTGCAGAAGGGTTGGGTTTCCTGCTTTAACAACCCCCTCAAACACACACTGGTACTTCTCCTTCAGCTTAGACTTCAGTCGCTTTTGACAAACTGCAGCAGAAACATCTGAATACAAATAAAAAAAAAAAAATAGTGTTTCATTAAGTTAACACAACAACTTAATTCTCCTAAAGAACCAGGTTTGAACTGACACTGATCAACTAGAACTTTACGATGAGCTGTCCAATACTGACTAGAATCCCTTTTACCACCAAAACAACTCTAAACATTCAGGACATGGACGTGACAAGAACATCTGGGAGTCCTTGAGTTTCTAAGACCAGGAAATTTGCAGTAGAGCCTAGATGGGGTGTGGGTTTGTGTGTTCTTGTTGTTGTGTTGTTGTTGTTGTGGGTCTCTGTGAAGTGGGATTTCCAGGTTTAGGATTTGAAAACACCTGAAGATGATCTGATCAATAATCTGTAGAACCATCAAGACAATCTGGAGTTCACCAGAATTCCTGGAAGAGGAAAACCAGGAGTAAAATCTTCCAGTTATCTGGTGGTGTTGGTGGGTTAAACATATTTATTGAGGTCCACTGCTGTCCCGTACAGGGTGGATGCTCCTGTAGGGGGTGCTGGTTCCTCACTTCATCTCTCAGTGGTTTTAATGTTGTGGCTCATCTGTGAATGTTGTTCATCTCCTGAGACTTTCTGGGTCATTTATCCAGCAGATTTAATGTTCAGAGAAATCCTCTTACTGCTCTGCAGACGCTCAGCCAGCTCCTCCTGCTTCATTCTCCTCAGGAAGTTCGCTGTGATCTTCACAATTGCCTCTCTGCTCCTCCTCTGTTCTTTATCCTCACCCTCCAACAGATTCTCCAGGGATTCTGGGTAATCTGGACTCAGGACTTTTTGGATCTTCTTCAGCTCTTTCTTCACAAAAATGACAATGTTGTCCTCCAGCAGCTGGAACAGAAGACCACATGAATGACACAATCAGACTGAAACCATGGAGACAAACATCAGATCCATGTTGGACGGACTGACAGTCCACTGGTCTACAAAGAGCAGCTAGAGATGAACACCAACAGAACAGATGGAGAAGCAGTTGTTGTTCATGTACAGACCAGAAATATGGAGTCCAGCTGTGTTTGATGCTGCTGGACAGACGGACCACTAGGAGGCTCTGAGCTCTGCTGGTCCACTCTATGGAAAAATCAATTCAATTAAATTCAATTTTATTTATATAGCATCTATTACAACACAAGTTGTCTCCAGGATCTTTCCAGAGACCCAGAACATGACCCCCGAGCAATTATTACATAAACAGCAGGTAAAAACTCCCCTAGTTGAAGAAAAACCTTAAGCCAAACAGTGGCAAGGAAAAACTCCCCTTTAAGAGGAAAAAACCTTGAGCAGGACCTGGCTCATGAGGGGGGACCCTCCTGCCGAAGGCCAGCCGGATAGAGCAAGAAATAAGAAAGAATAGAGACATAGAGACACCGTCAAATGTACAAGACAGGATACAATAGTAACTATCATCAGTAGTCCAATTAGACTGCTTTGTATATGGGTGATATATGGATAGATGGTGATCCAAGGGGATGAGGACTGCAGGTCGGGATGTCAGCAAGTATCCAACAGACATCCATAAAAAAAGGTGAAGGCAGACACTGGGATGGTCAGAGGTGGAACTGCAGGTCAGCAAGCAGGACCTGAGGCTCTGGTCCACAGGACATGCAAAGAAGAGGAAAAGAAGGGCCAGACAAGCACAAAAACTACAAGAACAATTGACCACAATTATGCTTATGAGATACTGTTAATAACTGAGGGTTGAGGTGAAGAAGAGACAGAGAAGGCAAAGAGAAACAGAGAAGGTGAAAGGCACCACTCAGTGGATCATGTTGGTGCCCCCCTGCAGTATAGGCCAATAGCAACATATCTACACCGAAGCTATGTTTAAGATGAGCTGCTCTAGTCTGGTCCTGCAGCTGCAGCTTTGACTACTGGCCCTGACACATTAAGGTACTAAATATAAACTAACTGCATGCTTTATTAAACAAAAATGTTTTAAGTTTAGTTTTAAAGGTGGAGGTGGTATCAGCCTCCTTAACCCAAACTGGAAGCTACATTTCGATACTCTAGGAATTACGAGTAAACCTGCACCCTGAGAACGGAGAGCTCTATTAGGAACGTACGGTACTATCAGGTCTTGCAAATATCACGGCGCTAGGCCATTTTGGACTTTATATGCAAGTAATAAAATTTTGAATTGGATTTTGAAGTTTTCCGTGGAGCCAATCGAGGGAAGTTAAACTGGAGAAACGTGGTCTCTCTTGTTGATTCCTCTCAGCACTCACGCTGCTGCATTTTGGATCAGCTGGAGGCTGTTCAGAGAATTACTTGGACATCCAGCCAACAACACATTACAGTAATCTAGTTTAGAAGATACGAACCCATGAATTAGTTTTTCAGCATCACTCTGTGAGAGGATGCTTTTAATCTTTGTGATATTATGGAGAGGGAAAAACGCTGTTTTACAAACCTGATTAATATGCTGTTTAAATGACAATTCCTGATCGAATATAACGCCAAGGTTTCGCACAGTTTTACTGGAGGCCATCGGAAGACCATCTAATCCCTTCCTAAGCTGTTTGGGACCACAAACAACAACCTCTGTTTTATCAGAATTTAGTAGCAAAAAATTTCTGGACATCCAGTCCTTGATGTCCTTAACACACATCTGAAGTTTGTCTAATGGTTCTTTTTCAATCGTGCTTCATAGACAGATACAGCTGCGTATCATCAGCATAACAATAAAAATTAATGCAGTGGTTCTGGATAATACTTCCCAACGGCTGCATGTATAAACTGAACAAGATTGGCCCTAGCACTGAACCCTGCGGGACACCATAGCAGACCCTTGTCTGTACGGAAGAAACCTCATGAACATGAACAAATTGGAATCTATCAGACAGATATGATTTAAACCAGTCTAGAGCTGTCCCTTTAATCCCAACAACATACTCTAGCCTCTGCAGTAAAATGCTGTGATCTATAGTATCAAAAGCAGCGCTGAGGTCCATCAGAACCAGTATGGACACTAACCCATTATCTGAGGCCATAAGAGGTCATTCGAGACTCGAACCAGTGCTGTTTCTGTGCTATGATGCATTCTGAACCCTGACTGAAAATTTTCAATTAGATCATTTCTATACAAATGGTCACACAGCTGTTGCAACTACCCTTTCCAGAATTTTAGGGATAAATGGAAGGTCGGAAATCGGTCTATAGTTAGCTAAAATGTCTGGGTCAAGAGAGGGTTTTTTAAGTAATGGTTTGATTACTGCGACTTTAAATACCTGTGGCACATATCCCAAGACCAGGGACAAGTTGATCTGTTCCAGTATTGTCGCACTAATAAGAGAGGATGATTTAGCTCTATTGATGAATGAGAGAACAGAAACGTGGGTTATGTTCATTATCCTCTATTAACACTGAAAAATAGGCTGTTCTAGCTTTGCAAAGCGCTTTTTTATACACTACTAGGCTATCTTTCCATGCATAATAAATATCTACAGACCTACTAGAGTACCACTTTCTTTCCATTTTACGCACTTTCTGTTTTAACATACAAATATGTGAGTTAAACCAGGCAGTTAAGCTCCTATGGTTAGAGACCCTCTTTCTCAAAGGAGCAACTACATCTAAAGCTGAGTGCAACACATCTGCATCATGAAGAATTAGCTCACATCATATCTGTCCACACAGAGACAAACGAAAGCTGAAAGTCCATGAAGACATGTTTGGATGAGGACAGTCAATCAGAGGACTGGCTGTGGTGGTGAAGGTTTACTGGTCCTGCTGGTCCCACTGAGAACGTACATGTGACCTCAATGAGAGCTCTGCTGATTCACAGATTTACAAGATCCAATTCTGCTCCAAGAAAAGTTACAACAACATCTAGAACATGGACAACTGATGGAGACATAAACCAGCTGATTAACTCTGGAGCATCATCAGGATCAGTCCTCTGGAAGGTAAGACCTCCAGATGTTTCAAACAGAGGAAAAAGCTCATGACAGGAGATGAAGATCTATGAGGAGGAAGCTCAGATCACCATCAGGTGATGGAGGACCACAGGGGTCCAGGACTACATGGATCTACTCAAGAAGAAACATGTAAACATTCCCTAACATGAGGACTGATTTAAATACATTTAATGCATTTAAATACATCTCACCTCTCTGAAGAAGACAGTTGGTCTCCTTCAACATCAATACGCTGCTTCTTTGACCTGGATTCATGTTCAAGAGAGTCTTTTTTCTGATGGACCCTGATGGAAGAATAAAGAGTTTAAAGTTCACATTTTCTGTTTTTATGAATAATGAATAATGCAATACAAAAATATTTAGTTTATTTAAAAAGTATTGAACATAAATCATTGGACAGTTGGAGATGCTCGTCTCACCTCTGAGCTTTGCTCCGACTCTCATGTTCCCCACACAGAGGGGTTTTAGAGGGACGGACTCCGTCCTCTCTGTCCTCACACTGGTCCATTCTGCTGAATTCACATGCACATCAGCTCACACACACACCTTCATCTGCAGAGGAAACACACATCACTGGTGTTGTACAAAGACCAGCTGCTCCTGCACTGGTTTGCTCCTCTCTGTTGTTTTTATATCAGTGTCACTTGAATGCAGTCAGGAAGCAGTGGGAGGTTGAGGAAGTCTCTTCTACAGCCGGATCTGCTCATCCTACCTGCTTTGAAGCTTCACTCAGGGCCTTTTCTGGTTTTCTGTTCAAAGATTAAAAACATACAATTCTGTGAACAACAGAGGTTTTACTGCAGAAACACAAAGTTGAAGATCTTGAACAAGCTGAAGGAGACTCGGCCTCTACGTCAGTCCTGTTACTGTAAATGTGAAGAAGCTCAAAGGTCAAACTGTCCTGCAGAGACACATTTCCTCCTTTTAAAGCCTCATCACACAACAGTTACACAAGCAGCAAAGAACAACGTCTTCCAGGAACCACTCTTTATTTTGAAAGGCTCCACAGGAAACAGCAGTCTGACTTTAATGCTGGAGACGACAGCTTCACTCCAGGAAATAAAAAAAACACAAAGTTTGTTTTATGAAGAAAACTGATCATCAACTGTTCAGCACGGCGTTTCTGATCAATAATAAAACCAATAAAAATACTGTCATCTACCAATCATGTAGATTTGTCTTCAGACACAAGATTGATCAAAGTCTGCAGGTAAATCAGAAGTGAGCAGAAGTTTCTACCTTCACATGTTTGAGTCAAAAGACAAAGTTGAAGAGTGAAATAAAGTTTGAAGTAAAGATCCGGTTAACAGCAGCTGTCCTTCGTCCTCGGGTCTCACCTCACCGGCAGCTTAAACCCTCTTATGTCAGATACGTTTTGTATAATTTACTTTCACTTTGTTCAGGAGTTTACGCCCAGTCGCGTGCACATGGGGCGGGGGCGGAGTCATTCCGGTTGTTTAGTTTATCCCCCAAACTATTGGACACTCCTACATCAGTTATTAAACAAGCCAAGTCCATTTTATTTAATTTTATTTGGAAAAACAAATGTCATTTTCTAAACAAAAATTTCCAAAGTAACTCCTCCAACCAAGGAGGATTAAATGTTCATGACTTTAAAACTTCAAATGTAATGTAACTAACTTTCGGGTTCTTTTATTTTGGGAGAGGTGTGTCCCTCCCGGGGGTGGCACTTCATTGGACTCCACAGGCGACAGGCTTCAACGGCCTGGTGACACAGCCCACCTGGGTCAGGGCGGCGCACATGGGCCCGCCCCTTCATACTCTCGCAGTGGCAGGCTGGTGCGTGCTCCATCACGTTATCAGGACTTCATTGCGATGTGAATGTGGGGTTATGTCAAATGGTGCAGTGAACCTGTCGTTTCTTTTGTTTTTTCGGTGGGTTTTGTTGTTGTTTTTTTTTTGTTTTATTTTTTTTTCCTTGCGTGAATGCCATTGTTTGGGCTGATTAATATGCTGTTTTTTTACAGGCAATGTCAAGTGTTTTTTTTGGGGGGGAAGGCAGTTTGCCTGTAGGTTCGGAGGACCCATGTAGTTTCCTGTTTGGGTGACGTTGTCAATACCATATTGGGTCTTGAATATTAGTTTATTTATTTTGTGGTTTGTTTTTTTTTTGTATGAATACCCTACTAATTTTGTTGTTTTGTTTCCTTTCACGTCTCCGGCCTTTTACATTTCCTGTTGTTGTAGAAATGGGGACATTTCTTTTGGAGGGGTTGACGTATGTAACTAATTTTTGGGTTCTTTTATTTTGGGAGAGGTGTGTCCCTCCCGGGGGGGGGGGGTACCGTAGAGTCGGGAGAGGCGTGGCAAGTTCAGCTACAGTTGTGAGTTCTGTCGATGTTGAGGAGACGGAGAAAATAAAGAGATCGGTGGGCCGTTCACCAAATGGCGGACTCGTTGTCCTGTGTCGTTTTTGATAAGTGAACCCCCCCAATCGCTCGGTTACACTGGTGGCAGCGGTGGGATCATTTCTTCATATATTACAGCTATAAATTTTTTTTTCCGGAATACTGTAGTGAGTTTGGCAGTCAATTAGCCTGAAGTACTTTCGAACTCCGCTAGCTGCGTCATTCGGCTCCCAGCTACTGCTACTGCAGCTTGAAGTTCCCGCCGGTAGCATGTGGTGTGGGGACGAGGAGTCTTTTAAGCCAAGTATGCATCGGTTCACCGACTCTCCCTCCCGGGACATCAAGGTGTATCTGCCCGCTCCGTTCGCCGACGAAGGGACCCAGGGGTTCCTTGGCTGGGCGAGACAACTGGAGGTAGACGTCAGAGCCGTGGTGGGACATGGCGGTCGCGGTGATGACGAGCTGGCCAGAATTCTCCAGACGCGCCTGAGCAAGTCTGCTTTCCTTTTGTGGGACATCCTTCCCGACGTGATTAAATCGGATTACAATGCAGCGAAAGAGAGACTTGGTGCTGCGTTTGGACGGAGACAATTTATGGATCATTTCAGAGCCAGCCTGTCGGCTTGGACCAGAGCTCCTGGTGAAAGCTTGGAGGTTTACGCGGCCGATGTGCGCCGGCTGGTGGCAGAGGCGTTCCTGGAGTACGAGTCGGCAGCGCAGAGAGTGGAAATATTCAGACGGTTCCTCGCTGGTCTGGATCCCGCTTTGAAAGCCAAGTGCCTGGAGCAGGGGGCCGCGGATGTGGAAGAAGCCCTGATCATCGCTGAAAGATGCGAGAACGCGAGAGAAGCTTTGCAGAGGGACTGTGTGAGTACTCATGGTGGCACACATGCCAGTGGGGCAGGATTACCTGTGCAGTCGGTGTCAGTTACAGATGGTCTTCAGAAAGTTTTGGATAGATTAACAGAGGACGTGTGCCACATGAGAATGGAAATAAAGGAATTGTATAATGATAACCACAGACTAAGGGATTATGTCATCCTGGTTCACTACACTGGACTTTTCAAATGGCTACTGGCAGGTTGAGGTGGCTGAGGAGGACAGGGAGAAGACGGCTTTCACGACAGGCAGGGGCCTGTATCAGTGGAGAGCCATGCCCATGGGCCTGACCAATTCACCGGCCACCTTTCAGCGCATGATGGAACTGGTGCTGAGGGGCCTGCCCTGGCACATTTGCATGGTGTATTTGGATGATATACTGATTTACAGCCGCACTTTTGAGGACCACCTGCAACGCCTGCACAGGGTTCTGTCTAGAATACAGGGGGCAGGTCTGAAACTGAACCCCAAGAAATGTCATTAGCCAGAGACCATGTTGTTTTCCTAGGTCATCTTGTCTCTCAAAATGGCCTCCAGCCAGACCCTCGCAACACAGACAAGGTGAAGAACTGGCCGACGCCTCGCACTCCCTCTGAGGTGAGAGCTTTTGTCGGTCTACGCTCATATTACAGGCGGTTTGTCCGAAACTTCTCTGGGTATGCAGCCCCACTGAATAGATTGGCTGGCAAGAATGTTTCATTTGACTGGACGCCTGAGTGTGAGGCTGCCTTCACTTATTTGAAGCAGGTGCTTACTTCTGCACCTGTATTGACGTTACCTAACTTTACATTGCCGTTCAAAGTCTACACTGATGCGTCTAAAGACTCTGTGGGGTCAGTACTGGCACAGGTAGTGGATGGACTTGAACGTGTAGTAGCCTATGCTAGCCAGGCTCTCACAGCTGCTCAGAAAAGGTGGTCCATCTTTGACAGGGAGCTCTGGGCTGTGGTGTGGGCTGTGCGAGAGTTCAAACATTATGTGGGTCTCTCGGCATTCACTATTGTCACTGACCACCGCCCTTTACTGGGGCTCAGAAAGATGGCGCTAGACCATGACCCTTCAGGGAAGAGAGGCAGATGGGTTTTGGAGCTGGACCCCTTTAACTGGACCATGATTCACAAGGATGGCTCCAGTCATGGGAACGCGGATGCATTGTCCAGCCTTGTCGGCAGCACTGCAGATGTGTTGCACTCATCGTTCTGGTCTCTGGAAAGATCCTAGAGACAACTTGTGTTGTAATAGACGCTAAATAAATAAAATTGAATTGACATGAACACACCCGGGAGCAGAACGTTCCTGAAACCAACGGCTTCATCAGGAAACTGGTTCCAACCAGTTTTCTTGTACATTTTTAACCACTGCCACATGCAAGTAAAAACTTGTTTTGAACCATATCATGTAACCACGCTGTTTCTAAAAACAAGCAGCTGCAAGGAGGAAGGTGGAGCTGCTCGGATGCACTTCCGTGTAAAAGCGGTACCGACTCTCCCCCTTTGCAAAGGCTGAACAGGCAGACTGTCTCTTGTGAGGTTCATTTCTATCCATGGTGGAGTAGGAAAACTCTGTCAATGACAACAGTGTAGGTACGTTGTTGTGTAGAACCTGATAATCTGTTAGTGTCACATGTAAACTACCTCCTATTTAATAACGTTTGAATTCAACATTGTCAACGTTACGCATAATAGGAGGAATTACTTTAGCAGGTGTCTATCCGATAAAACGTTTTAAATTTAGGGAGGCCGTTGCTCTTCATCTTCATACAGAGGAACATAGTGAAGCAGTTGAGGGCTGTGACCTGGGTTCTACCTCTGCAGACGTTGATTTCCTTGTCGGCAGCACTGCAGATGTGTTGCACTCATCGTTCTGGTCTCTGGAAAGATCCTAGAGACAACTTGTGTTGTAATAGACGCTAAATAAATAAAATTGAATTTACATGAAAAAGTAAGAAAGAAAGATGAGACAGTGGTGGGTTCAGTCTGGTGAATGTGTTGTTTATAAGACACACACACACACATCTGTACACACACACACACACCCACATCTGTACACACACGCACACACACACACACACACACACTTATTTGTACATAGAGAAAGCAGAGGGAGAACAAGGAGACAGACAGACGGAGGAACATGATCAGTAAGACAGGAACTGTAAAATATGTCATAAATATAGATTTTATGTTTAATAATATTTCAACAGCTCAGGTTAAATTATTATTGATTTTTGGTTCAACACACTTTCCAACCTTTTAATTGAAAGGATCAAAATAGTGTCATAATGAACAGAATGTGGGATCAGTTCTGTTCAGGGTGCGTGGTTGTTCTCACAACTTTTTCTAGGTGTACTTTTATATGGTCTATGCAGAATCAGTTTCAGTAGTGTAGTGGTTATCACGTTCGTCTAACTCACGAAAGGTCCCTGGTCCGAGTCCAGGCGGAAACAGGTCCATCTGTCTGTTTGTTGGGTCCAGAGTAGATATGGACGACGTTGATAAGGTCATGTGAGTTTGAAGGCAGCTTCTTCTGGCAGCTGAGCCACAAGTCTGGATCAGGACTGACCAGTCCAGGTGGGAACATACCAGCTGATTCACGGGTGGGTGGAGTCTAGTCCAGCTCATCTCAGTGTTGTGTCTGAATCCCAACAGAACCAGAGGGGTGGAGGTGTTTGTGCCGTATTCAGGGAAAACATACTCACACACCAACTGTCATTTGTTCCACTTAAAGTGCTTTAAGCATGTGCAAAACGCCGTGGATGGGATGTGAGTTGCTGTGTGTTACTGTGCACGCTGACATAGAAAATGTGTCTATAGACAGAAAGGGAGCGCCGTGTGCAGTTTGCAAAAGTGTAGAGACCCAGATCTCTCATCCAAGTACTATCCAGGTACAACTGTGATTAGCTTCCAAGATCAGACATGTTCAGGCAAGTTTGGCCTTCAGCTGCAAATACACCTTGAAACAGCTCTTATATAGTGTGGAACATTTCCTCCCTTCACATCTCCTGTGTATAAAACTGAGGCAAAAAGTGTGTCTTCAAGACACTGCCGGCCCAAATGCAATTTGCAGCATTTTGGTCGCGGAGCTGCACGTAATTCTACTGAGTGAAAAAGATGATGCATATCAGTCTGTTATCAGATCTGCTCTTGTGCTCTCAGATGTTTACCAGGATGTTTTTTTTTTTGTTTGTTTTTTTATTTCTTTGAAAGATGGCAGAAATGAAAAGACCCAATTGCAGGTAACGATCCTCCATGTGGTGGCCTGATGAGTGACCATCAACGAGCAGTTTTAACCCCACCCCCCAGCTCTGCAGGCACAGAAAGGCTGACTGCAACTAAAGTCTCTCCTTCAAGCTAAAGAGCCTCCAGTCAACGTGCTGTTGTGGAAATTATTCGTGTTAAATAATTACAGGAGCCATTTTCTCTTTCTACCGCTCCTCCAGACTGTGGATGGTAGGAGCAGTGTGTTTTCAGCTGGAACCCAAGTCTTTCACTCACCTCAGTCAGAGCTTTATTGACAAAGTGAGTGCCGTTGTCGCTAGTGATCTTACCTGGAATTCCCCATCTGGGAATGATCTCAGTCAGCAGGGCCTTTGCTACTGCACTGCTGTCTGCATGTTTTGTGGGATATGCTTCTACCCACTTTGAAAACATGCAAACTATCACTAGGCAGTATTTCTTACCTTCTGATGGAGAGAGTTCAACAAAGTCCATCATGAGGTGATCAAAGGGGTACTCTGGAGGTGGGTGTCCAGCTGTGGCTACTTGGAGTGTGCGACCTGCATTGTTAGTTGCACAAACAAGACATTTTTTACAGTGATTTTCTGCAGCCACAGAGAAGCCTTTTGTGAACCAAATGGCAGTCAGCTGATCTAACATCCTCCCTTTAGACACGTGGTCCAACCAATGTGTCAATTTCGCAAAATATGGAAAAAAATGGCGAGGGAGACATGGTCTACCGTCCGAGGACGTCCAGATCCCCTCTGGGGAGCGGCTGCACCCATTCTGTTTCCACAAGAGCAGTTCCAGAGCGGTGGCAAAGGACTGAACTGCAGGCAGAGATGAGAGATTGAGCTGAGGTAGAGAGGAGCACAAAAGGGAGGGGGAGACTTCACCCACAGCAGCAGCAGTCTTAGCGGCCTGCAGCTGCATTAGAAATTGTAGGTGACACAGGCGAGTGAACGTGTAAGGACGACCTTTGAACTCTAAAGCAAACCAGTACTGGGAGTCAGGGTGTACTGGAACAGAGAAAAAAGCGTTAGCCGAATCAACTCCTGAGAAGTGGGTGGAGTCAGATGGTATCTGAGAGAGAATAGTGTGTGGATGAGGCACAGTGGGAGAACGAGCTGTCACAGCTTTATTTACAGCTTGGAGGTCCTGCACAAATCTCCACTCAACAGGTTCACCTGGCCCGCAAATCTTCTTCACAGGGAAGAGAGGTGTGCGGACAGGTGAGGTAGGACAGGGAACAATCACACCTTCCTTTAGCAGAGATTCAAAAACAGGAGTAATTCCCTCAACAGCCTCAGGCTTGAGTGGATACTGTTTCTGGCAGGGCCTGAAAGAAGATTTAGGAGTAATGATCACTGGTTCACAGTCTTTAATCAAACCCACATCATATTTAGACTGAGCCCACAGCTGAGGAGGGAGTGTGTCCAAAACAGCTGGGGGCGGGGAAGAAGCAACTTCAGAATGAACCAACAAGAAATCAGTTTCACACACCAGCTGCACTGTATGCTGACAGTGAGCAACAGGGGGCGGGGCCTGTTTAAACACGCGTTGGGAGGGGGAGAACACAACATCAGGCTCAGCGCTCGGAACCCAGTCTCTGATAGTATGGGCCCGATACATGAACCGACCAACATCTTTCCAATGTTTCTGTCTCGGTTTGGAGAGAGAAACATGTGGAAAAACTTCCTCCCTCATCCGGAACAACTTCTGTTGTTCAGGTGTCAAAGACACGGAGAGCACAAAAACAATCATCCCAAAACACATGTGTAACAGTGAGTTTATCATTTGTGTCTCGGTAAAACACTTTTTCATAATCAGGATCTGGTCCACCTTTGCTGAAGAACGATATGCAGTGCAACCCTCCCTCCCTCATAAAAGATGAGTCTGGGTGCACGCGAGCGTGACAAAGGCTCACCCAGTATGAGGAAGTTGGACCCGCGCTCAATTTCCACTGATAAGCATACGACGGGGCGGAGGGGCTGTATTTAACCATACTGTAAGTCTCATCACCTTGCTCTGAGGCAGGAATAGGCTGGCTTATGGCAAGCCCATCTGGCCCAGATGTGACATTGAGACACAATTTGCACATTAAATCGCGGCCCAACAAATTTAAGGGACATAGTTTGGATAAAAGAAATTTGTGTGAGAACCCTGGCATCCCTGAGGGGGAGCAGGATAAAGGAACAGTAAATCTCTCTCTGCTGATGACCAGATGCTGACACTGATATGATGGAGTCCTCACCCAACCGCGGGGGTGGGGTGAGGGTTCCATATTGCAAAACAGAATTTGTTGCACCGGTATCTACCAAAAAGCGAACTGGCTGACCAAGCACAGTCAATTCAAACATTGGAAACTTTTTATACTGCTCATGAGACAGGTATGTGTGTGTGATGTGCGCGCGCGTGTGTGTCTGTGACATCTCACTTCCCTGTTGCTGCGTTGATGGAACATCCGAGGTGGTGTGTTGGAACTTTTCTGAAGTCATCTCCTCCCCCGCGCACCCTCAGTCTGCCTGTTGGTCCTGCCTGTTCTTCGGGCACTCGTTCTTCCAGTGTCCAGTTTGGCCACAGAGGAAACACTGGTCCTGCTCAAATCGCAGGCGACCAGGATTCATGCGTAGACGGCGGTCATTGCGTCCTCCTCTGCCACGACGTGAATATCCTCGCCCACGGGGTGGAACATAGCCAGAGAACAAAGTCAGTGTGGCCTTGTGCAGCTCAGAGTCTTTCTTTACAAAAGGCTGCTAGTTCTTCACCACACTTATGTCCATTTGCAGCTGGATCAGGTAGCTGCTTGGCATAATCTTGAACCTCCGTGGGGGACCATGGTCGGAAAACCAGAAGCGGTCCGTCCGGTCCTGACACCTCGACCATGGGGGCCATCAGGGTCGATTCTGGGGCATCTACGAACAGGCCATCCTCCTCGTTGTTCAGCTCCTGGCGCCTCACCTGGCTTCGGGTCCGGACGCCAGTGCTCCCGGAGGACGACACATCCTCACCTCCCACGGGTCTCTGCAGTCCTGGTTGTGCAGGTGCTGGTACTGGTGCAGGCAGCGGTTGTTGCTGTGGAGGGACACGCTGAGGAGGACATGAGTCCAGATCCATATCCACCTTCAACACATTTAATGCCTGTGAAACAGAGGCATAAGGGGAGAGAGGTGAAACACCACCGTTGTATGGTGGAGGTGCAGGCGGTGAAGTCTGTGTTTTTTCAGGAACTGAAGCATTATCAGTTCTGTTCCCAACATCCCCACTTAAATCTTGTCCTCCCCTCATTCGTTTCATCTTAGACTTTCTATCTCTACTTTCAGCTAATTCTTCCCACATTTTCAAACATTTCTGATGTTTTTCAAGTTCCAAAAGACGTTTCGGCTTTATTTTTTTCTTAGATTTTTTCAACTCTTCCCATTCTTTTTCAATTTTTTTCTTTGACCCTTTGTATTTGCGTTAAACTTAAACTTCCCCCTTCAGGAAACCCAAATTTCTGGCACCATTCATTCACACATTCCACACACTCGGGCCCATATTTATTGGTCATGACTTTACATATTTGACTGTCTGGAGAATTAGGTTTACTAGATCTAGTTCCCATTTTCAGACAGGATCGTCTCCTGCTGGCCTTTCTGCCTTAAGTGAGTCCCTCTTCACAGGTGCAAAAGTGCTAAAATACCTTTAAATTTTTGTTTCTTACCTGAGACCTTCTGTCTCAAGCAGGAAACCCCAGGGAGCGCTTTATTTTATTGACACTGGGTGTTCTCAAAGCTTAATATCACCCACAGGAGGAATCAGACTCCCGCGTCTATTCCCCCCCATAACCCTTTACCCAGACATTCAAAATGAAAGGAGCTCACCGTATCGCGCTTCAGATCACTTCCAAGGGAAGGTACTTCAGGATTCCAGCAGTGGTCCAGGCGGAGCGGTCCAACTCAGTCCCCAATTGTCCGTCAAAGGCGGCAGGGCTGCGGCAATTTGGCCTCAGGATGATCAGTCACCAGGTCTTCTCGTCCGCCGGGAATCACGTGTGGAATCCTGTTTGTGACGCCAAAATGTTGTGGAAATTATTTCTGTTAAATAATTACGGTATTAAGCTGTACAGCTGAGAATCACACAGTTGAACACAGTCGGCAGAGTGAGTCTGCATTGATTAATTACACACAGATTTTATACACTTGCATGTCCTTGAGCACAAACAGGGATTGTTCTCTCCCTGCAGAAATATAGTTCCCTCCTTACTCCTTATCTCCAGCAACTACCGGGGACTTATGATTACCTTCTGTGAGAACCATCCTCCACCAGTATGCAAGTGAGAAACCAGACAGAGTGAAAAGTACTGAATGAACAATGAACAAGCAACAGATAATAGCAAAAGACACTATAATAACTAACTTAAGAAACTATATTTCTCAATTTCACTTACAA
>CM026220.1:18490450-18590381 GCA_014839995.1 Xenentodon cancila | reverse complement strand
TCACAGATCCTGTGACACATCATGTTGTCCGAACCAGGAACCGTTCTCAGGACATGTTATCGTAATAACAGAACCTTTCCCAGCTCTCCTTTCAAAATAACAAGATTTTACCAGACACTAAAGAAATAACAAGACTTTTCTCAGATATTAGCGAACAATTGGAAAAACATCTTACATAACCAATGTTTGGTCAGACCAGGACAACATTACAACAATTCTCCTTACATTCAGAAAAAAAAGAAATCCATCCATCCATCCATCCATCCATCCATCCATCCATCCATCCATCCATCCATCCATCCATCCATCCATCCATCCATCCATCCATCCATCCATCCATCCATCCATCCATCCATCCATCCATCCCAGAACTCCCCAAATACAAGCAGAATATAAAATCTTCCACCAGAGACACAAACCCTCCACTAACTTTTTTTTTTTGCTGCTTTTTTTTTTGGATTACGTCACGATTTGTGATGACAGCTGTCAAAGACTGTGACCTTCAGGAAATGTGAGGATTTGTCCTTCAGTCCAGACGTTGATCAGAGGGGGTGACAGACTGGAACATTATAGGAAATGAATCCATGTAGTTAGTGTCACCCTTTTATTTTGTAAATACGTCTTTGAAATCCGACAAAGAGGACATTGGAGTGAATAAAATGCTGCTGCTGTCCAAGATGCCGTCTGTCCTTCCAGTCCCCGTCTGGCTTTTATCCTGCTGAAAAGTAAAGTTCTCATTTCCTTCACGGTTTCAACAGATCTAAGTGAAAAGTCAAAGATGTTGTAACAATCAGGCCTATAAATGTCTTTTTAAAGGGCCGAGTTCCCACTAACGCACAAGAGGGTCCTTAGAGGCCAACCAGGAATAATTAATAATGTTCATCCAAAGTAACAGGCAGTGATTGAATGAGGCCGTTCACACTCCCACAGCTGACAGATGATCAGAAACCCTGGAAAAGACGCACCACACTGTTTCATTCAATGACGCGCAAAGAGCTGGATATTTGAAGTGCAGCAAATCCCCCCACCACTGCAAATCTCAGGAAATCCACCCCTTTGTACATGTCCATAAGGAGTAAACTAAAAGTCCAAACTAAGAAAAAATGTCGAGTCCATCCCGGCTCGTCCGACAGTATTTAAATACAGGAAGCAGTTGATCCTCAGACCACAACAAAAACAATATGTTTTTATGCAGCACTTTCTTTGAACAACTTTCACTTCGCTTTCTTTTTGTTCTTTTTAACAAAGTTAAACCACAGTTTTTCTGTAGTTGTTCTTCATAGTCCAAGCGAACTACAATCTTTCTGCCATTTACATAACAGATTCTTCTTTGAGGGGCAAAATGTGATTTACGGCTCTAAAGAAGAAACAGTGTCACCTGTCCACGAATCAGAATCTGATGGTCAGTGTTTCTAATTGGTTGCTGTCCAGGGCTGAAGTCACTCATATTTGCCAGCAGGACATCGTCATAGCAGATTCTGCACCTAAACAGTAACATCGCTCTGCAGCAAATCAAGATGAACAAAAGCTCACAGCAGTGAGTTTTGTATGTTTTTATATGCCAGTGCTGATGTCACCCAGTTCCTACATCCGTCTTCAGACGTCAAGGTAACAAAGAGTTCTTCATTTCAGACACGGTCCATTTCTATGCCAGGTACAACATTGGGACCTAAAAAAGGATAAAAAGAAGGATTTTTTAAAAGCCACATCAAAAGTCTTGATTTTGACCACATGAGCGGTCACAGAATGTCGAGACAAGATCTGATTCTGCAGAATTATCCAGGTGCAAAAAAGACCATAATCTGTCCTCCGACTCTGTAAGTGCTCACATGTTGAAAAATGTCTCCAGTCACTAAGGAGGACAGGTGTTTGAAAAGAAGTGGCAAAGCGTACAGCAGCTGGTATTCCCAGGAAGTCTCCCATCCAAGTCCAAACCAGATCTGCTGCTTAGTTTTCAAGATCCGACCATAAACATGGTTTAGTCATAAACAACAAGTGCAGCTTCACAACTGTCTTTGACGCCACGTCTGCTGTCAATAAAGAGGTGGTTTCAGGTGAAGACCACAAACACCCAGAGAAAGGTCTTCTTACGTCTCTGTGGTACAGTGGATGAACACGTTCAGCTGTTGACTGAAATGTTCCTGGTTCAAACCCTCACAGAGACGAATGCTCTTCTTTCATCAATCAAACGTTACAAACCCAAGTAGTTCTGTTGTTATTAACAATGTCTTATCAGCTCCTTAAACTGTGACATCTCCTGCAGCTGGTCCAGGTTCTGTAGTTCAGTGTTGATGGTGTAGTGGTCAGCAAAGCTGTTTCTCAAGTAGTACATCTGGGTTTGATTCCCAACCAGTACAAGAGGCAAATGACATTAATGGTGGAGGTGCAGTGGTAAAAGTCTTGTTCTTGAAGTTGAGTTGGGGTCCAGCTCAGAGTCAGCTGGGACCACCTGCGGTCTACAGGACAGCTGTGGCAGCGGAGGAAGAAGTGCTCACAACTCATCTGCTTTGACTGTAACAGGTTCACAACTTCAAAAAACATTTTGTTTTTTTTTGGTCTCACATGTAAAAGTTTCCTGGTCTGAGTTGACCAGTTGACGGGTGAACAGAACAGATGATCCACTGGAAGATTCACAGCAGTTTCATCTTAGAAGAACTTTATTTTGTTTAATTTCTCCAGGCACAGAGTCACAAGTCTGTTTTGTTCTGCAGAACCTAAGTGTGAACTAAAGCAAAATGTTTATTTAAATTTAAACAACAGAGGGCGCTGTTGATACATCTGCTACCTTTGGCAACTGGGCCACAGTTTAGTTTTATTTCAAGTGGTGC
Source organism: Xenentodon cancila (assembly GCA_014839995.1). NCBI lineage: Eukaryota > Metazoa > Chordata > Actinopteri > Beloniformes > Belonidae > Xenentodon > Xenentodon cancila. The sequence continues at coordinate 18,587,553 of CM026220.1, read as the reverse complement.
AAACTGTTTCAGTTTAAAAAAATATAAAAGTACATTTAAAAAAAACTTCACCTGTGAACCCTGAACTGAACTGATCCCAGTGATCCGGTTAGGGTCTCGGGGGGACGACTCTCTGCTGGTCTTCAGTCAGTTATAAAGTTTGACCCCAAAACGTCTTCTGGCTGTTTTAGTCTGGGTCTCATCACGGTCCGGAGCTCCACTGTGGGATTTGTAGTGTTTTTGACCCCAAGTCAAAGTTTATAGTTTATCTATTATTGTGAACGAGGTGAAGATCAGATCACATTTTATTGCAAATTATTGCAGAAAACCTATTAACCCTGTAATGCCAGAAGTATCATATTTGGTACATGAATTTCTAAGACCATTGTAGCACCCCCTTTAATCAAAAAAGGAAAATCAAAAAGTTTAATACAAACCAACATTTTTTAAATAAATAAACAAAATAAAAAATTACATAAAGTTACCTAATGTATTCATAATGATAAAAAATCAATTATTTAGAAATTGTTAACTAATGCTAGTGTAAGTCAAAAGTGTGCAGGTAAAAAAAAAAGCTCAACATTGTCTTTTAAAAGAGCTGTTTTTGTTAATCTTGCATGTTATATCAGATTCTGTAAGAAAAATGCTGCATCAGTGTGAATTCCTTCAATCTGCCTTTGTCTTTGGTGCGTTTGTACTGTTTATTAATCCGCAGCTGCCCCCTAAAAATGTTCAAACGTTAAACCGTGTAGGCAGCATCTCTTCTGAGCTTCAATCGCCACAAAGTGGCTGCCAGCAGGCTTCTGAAAATATGGTTTAACTTTACAGGATTAGGGGTTAAACTGTCAGTCCTGATGAAGAACTGTCAGAGACTCCAGCCAGGACAAAGGTAAACTCACAGTTTTACAACATTAAAATAGGATGATATAATTACTATAAGTTAAATAAAAACAACCACAAAACAATGCTTTTAAAAAGGTTACATCCTAAATGCAGTTTGTCCTTTATTTGTCCTCATGTAACTTTTGCTTTTGAAGGTCAATAAAAGTCATCAAACTGTAAAAAAAAAAAAAAAAAATATGCTTACTTTATTACTTAAAAAACTGTGTCTAAAAAGACTCATAAAAAATATGTAAAGGGTTACAATTTTTATTGTGATTATTTCTTTCTCATCCTTGACCCACATCATCGTAAACTAGCACAGGATGTGTCTCACCACAGGTCACCTTTCAGTCCTCCACCTTCTTGACATTCCACTACTGCTTCTCTGAACATGTTACACCTAAAAATAACAAAAGGGTCTCCTTGTTAGATCAATAAAGCTCAAAAAGTAGGTGGCACTGAGGTTATTTCACTGGGGAATTGAGTGCATTGGTCCACAAGTTTAATGGTTCATCCAGCCCAGAAGGCAGGTGGAACTAGGGACCCCCAAAGTTCCCTTTGGTGGAGCTCTTCACCTCCGTCTGTACGTCTCCTTGTTCTCCCTCTGCTTCCTTCTCATCTTCTTCTGGACCGTGTTTGTCCATCCATGAAGACTGTTCTTCCTCTTCTTCAGAAATGAAGGTCCTCTGTGATGCAGTCAGTCGTATCCATGGAGACCATCCCAGTCTTACACAGTCTCACAGGCTGGTCATTTAAGAAATGTTTCACCTTTATCCTCCAATACTGACTTGAAAAATAGTTGTTCTTGTGTTTTACCTCACTACACTAATATTTACTCGGGGAAGTTTGTATATTTTCAAGCTGCTGTGAGAAAACAGAATTTTGTTTTTCTGTGTGCATTTTGTCCTCTGACATTGTTAGAAACACTTTGACAACTAACAACTGGAACATTTTGTCCGTTTGCTTGTTTCCTGTCTCTACTTGTGTTGTGTGTCGTCTTATGTCGTATCAGAAACTCTAATTAAATGGATCATTTTACTGGTTGTATTTTAGTTCTATTTGTTTTGTATTTTTTTATATCTGTGAATCCAAGCACAGAGAAAGGTTTTCAAAGTAGGGGAATTAGCTCAAATGGTAGAGCGCTCGCTTCGCATGTGAGAGGTAGAGGGATCGATACCCTCATTCTCCACGTTCAAGTATTTATAGTTCACCTGTGAAAACTCAAATCAATAGTAGATCTGATTCATGTTGTTATAAATACTAGTAGTATAAGTACTAGTATACTAATATTATAATGCTGCTGATTTGAGGGGGGGGGGGGGTCACTGTTTTAGTCCCCAGCATCCTCCAAGGATCTACAGTGGAGTTTGACGCAAAACTAAACGGTGGAGTGTTTGTGTTGAATATATGTTTTTGCACTGCTGCCCAATAATTTCCCAATTCTGGGATCAATAAAGGACATCTTATCTTATTTCTTAAATTATTGTTATTGCTGCTACAACTGTTGAGGAAATAGTCACCAGAGGATGAACACAGCAGATGATCATTCAGATGATCATTCAGAGTAAATCTCATGTAATGCAGTAAAACATGATGATTAAGTCGTGTTACAGCACAACTACATCGTATTAATGAGAAACTAGATTTTGACTTTAGGTTAACAACTACATCACATGTGCAACAACAAATAAAAAACACCTAAAAAAACATCTTTTGAAAGTGTAAAAAAAAGGTTTTTTGGATATTTGCCGTTTTTTTCAATAAGAGGAGTTTTCATTACAGGTTTTCCTTTGTGAGATTTGGGATTTGCAAACATCTCAGGATAATGGAAACTCGACTAATGAAGAGGATCTCCATCAAACACCTGGATCTCTGTTTGGTAAATGGGAGGTGTTGAACTGTTTCACCAGCATCGCAGAAATGTGATTTTACCGTGACATCATGGAGAGAAACTGTCACCATCATCATCACTGGTACCTGAGCGTGTGGACTGACTGCAAACAGAGAAGCTGAAACATCAGTCTGCACATCAGGAGCCCAGGCGGCCTCTGCTGGGCTGTTGGAGATCAAGATAAAACAAATCATATGTAATTGTTTGTTCCCTTATTTTAATAGACATTCTGTGTTTGACATTTAATCCAAATTAGAGGCAGGTTTGTCTTTTTTAATTGTGACCACTGTCCATAACTGAAAATGTCTCGTTTCAAAAAGCGTTCCACAGAGTTCATGCAGCTGTTTGTGAAAAGAGGAAGGAATGACCAAAACATTCTCTTTAGAACACTTTAATGAGTCCTATGTAGAACTTCCTTATGCACTATTCTGTGATGTCATTAGTGACATCACATAACTTTGATTACATACCAAGGACACATGATACTTTGTATTTATACCGATATGCATCTGATGTGCATTATTGATTTGCCAATTAAAGTAAAATGTGCACGTTACCAAATGCAGCAACAGCGCCCTCTGCTGTTTACATCAACATGTAAACCTTTGTTTTAGTCCATAGTTACATCCTGAAGAGTTTTCCATGTGCAAAAAGCAGCTTAACCTCAGGCAGCAGAACTAAGACTTCCATGTATACATGACTGATACCTGGTTAGTTGGTGATCCACAGAGACAAGGACTGCAGGTCAGGATGTCTGCAGCTAACCCTAACCCCTAACCCTAACCCTAACACTATCCAACAGAGACCTCCATACAGACAGGTGGAGGTAAAAACTGGGATGGTCAGAGGGTGGGACTGCAGGTCAGTGGATCATGGTGGTGTCCCCCTGCAGCGTAGGTCTACAGCAGCAGATCTAGGATGAAGCTGTGTTGAAGACCAGCTGCTTCTTAGAAGTAGACTTATTAGTAGTAAACTAAATAAATGAAGTATATGAGTTGCCCCTGAATGACAGATTATGAAACCCTTTTAAAGATGAAGAAACTTCCATTTTACATGATGTCTTGAGATGAAGGATTATCAAGTGTACATGTGGGTTTACAGCATTTATTCATTATGCTGATGTTTATTTTGTGTTTTACTGCAATCAGTCATCCTGGTCAAAGCGCGAAAAATCTCTGGGCTCATCCAGGAATTGAAACCGGGGACGTCTCACACCCAAAACGAGAATCATGCTACTAGACCAACACGCAACAAAGCGCTGCTGTAAAGTAAAAAATGTTAAAAGAAAACATCACATCTTGAGAAGCAGGTGAGTTCATTAATGCCGTCACAAAGGATGATGGTTCTGGATGTCATAAATAACACTTATTAAAATAAACAATAGCAATAATATAAAGCTGCATAAATAAATTAATGAAATCAAAACACATGAAAAAAAAGACTTTCTAGGTTCCTTTATCCAGTAAAGAAATTAATTTAGTAAGAACTCTTTATTTCTTGCACTGGCTGGGAATCAAACCCAGGTCAACTGCTTGGGAAGCAGCCATGCTGACCACTATACCACCAATGCTGTAAGAGCAAACCTGAAATTGTGATAACACAGAAACATAATCTATGAGGGACATTGTTTGTGATGTCCCCCAGGGGACAGTATTGGGACCTTACTCTCTATTTTAATGTATAAATGCAAAGTGTCAAAAGTACTGCACTTTGTTCTTTTTGCTGATGATACAAAGATTTTCTGTGAAGAAGAGAATTTACAGCAGCTTATGGACGAAATTATGTCAGAATTGATGTGATGTCATTAATGACGTCACAAAGGATGATGGTTCTGGATGTCATAAATAACACTTATTAAAATAAACAATAGCAATAATATAAAGCTGAATAAATAAATCAATGAAATCAAAAGTCAAAAGTACTGCACTTTGTTCTTTTTGCTGATGATACAAGGATTTTCTGTGAAGAAGGGAATCTACAGCAGCTTATGGACGAAATTATGTCAGAATTGAACAAATTAAAAAAGTGCTTTGATATAAATAAACTATCATTAATTTCAAATAACTTGAGCTAAGACAGTGGGAGATACAGTTCCGATCCCACCTGGAAAAAAGTTATGGTCCTGCTGTCAAATATGAATGTGGGAGTGTCCAGCATTTCAGCACTGGACACCAACCATTAATCAAAGCTTATCAGCAGCACAACTATTTCAATTCAATTCAAGTTTATTTATAGAGCACTATTTAAAAAAAAACCTCAGTTTAGCCAAAGTGCTGTACAGCATAAGAACAGGAAAATTCCAGACTGACCAATAAAACAAAAAATATCCATACTAGTGCAGATTTAAAATAAAACATAAAACAGTACAATAAAAGTAATAGATATAATTAAAAACAATTAAAACAAAGGTAATAACTAGAATCATACAAGTACTCATACACAAGAAGCCAAGATGTCATGCTCAGGATGGTGGGAACGCCAGTGCATAGAGGTGTGTTTTTAACAGGGTTTTAAAACGTTCAGTGGTCTCAGCAGATCTGATATTAAAAGGTAGTCTGTTCCATAATTTGGGGGCAGTGAAGGAAAAGGATCGATCCCCTCTGCTTTTAAGTTTAGATCGAGGAACAGTTAAAAGTAACTGATTGGTGGACCTCAGAGCTCTGACCGGAACATGGAGGTTTAAAAGCTCAGATAAATAAGACGGTGCCGTACCGTTTAAACGCTTAAAAACCAGTAATAAAATCTTAAAATGGATCCTGTACTGGACTGGAAGCCAGTGCAGGGTGGCCAGGACAGGAGTGATATGATCACGACGTTTCTTGTTAGTCAGCAGACGAGCTGCTGCATTCTGAACCGTCTGCAGGCGGCGGAGCAACAGCTGGTCAATCCCAGAGTAGAGGGAATTACAGTAATCTAGCCGGCAGGTGATAAAAGAATGAATAGCTCTCTCCAGGTCTTTCAAAGGAAGGTATGGTTTTACCTTACTTAAAAGCCGTAGATGGAAAAAGCTAGCTTTGACCACTGAACCGATCTGTTTGTCAAACTTAAAACCAGAATCAAAAATCACACCAAGATTCCTTACAGATTGTTTACAGTACACAGATAAGGGACCAATCACACTGTCGTGCCCATCTAAAATGTTTGGCTGACCGAAGACTATTATTTCTGTTTTATTTTTGTTTAGATTGAGAAAGTTACTCTGCAACCAAGACTGGACTTCCTCGAGACAGATGAGGAGAGGTTCAATTGACTTTTTGCACTTAGACTCTATGGGCAGGTAAATTTGTAGGTCATCGGCAAAACAGTGGAAAGCAATTTTGTGTTTCCGAAAAATGGAGCCCAAGGGAAGCATATACAAAGAAAAAAGAATTGGACCCAATATGGAACCTTGAGGCACCCCACGATTAAGAGGGGATGCAGACGAGAAAAACTGGCCCAAACAAACAGAGAAACTCCTGCTTTCTAAATAAGACCGGAACCAATGTAGAACGGTGCCTTTAATGCCTACGTAGTTCTCAAGCCGCGATAGCAAGATTTGGTGATCTACTGTATCAAAGGCAGCAGTGAGATCCAGTAGAACCAGAACAGTCGGGTTGCCGTGGTCCGCGGACAGGAGCAGGTCATTAAAAACTCTAAGGAGAGCAGTTTCGGTGCTATGAAATCGTTTAAAACCAGACTGGAATTTCTCTAAAGTATCATTAAGATCAAGATGAGATTGTAATTGGTTAAAAACAGTTTTCTCTAAAATTTTAGATAAAAACGGGAGCTTTGAAATTGGCCTGTAATTCGCAAGAACTGAAGTGTCTAGATTAGGCTTTTTAAGGAGCGGCTGCACCACAGCATGTTTGAAAGCAGCTGGAACACAACCGGAGTTCAAAGATGAATTAATCAAACCAACAACACACAGCCCTATGCTGTTAAAAACATTCTTAAAGAGCCGAGCCGGGACACTGTCCTTAGGACAGTTGGAAGACTTGAGGTGTTTGACAATTTCAGTCAAAGAGGATAGGGACACAGGCTCAAAAGTCTCAAAAACAACATTGCAAACGGTTGCAGATACAGGATCTGCCAAAGACAAGGATAAAGGCAAAGGCGGTCGAGTAGAGGAGATCTTGTTTATAAAATACTCCAGAAATCTATTGCACAGTATCTGTGATGGCACAATACCATCTGGGTCCCCAGGATTTAAAAGAGAATTAAGAACTTTAAAAAGAAACTGAGGCTTATCAGAATTGCTTGATATAAGGTTAGATAAAAAGTGTGTTTTAGCAGATTTAACAGCTCTCTGGTATTCTAATAAACTCGTTTTAAAAATTTCAAAGGAAATGTGAAGATGATCTTTTTTATATTTCCGCTCAGCGCGTCTGCAGGCCCGTCGCAGGGTCCGGGTGGTCTCATTCAACCACGGCTCTGTCACTGGTTTGGATCGCTTCCTCCTGACAGGAGCCACCATGTCCAGGATATCGGTGCAGATCGCATTAAAAACGGTTAGGCATTCATCGGGACTTAGATTGACCAAACAGTCCCTGAAGGACCCCAACGAGCTGCCGAAGGCTGCAGCGAACTGCGCAGCCGTGGAAGCGGTTATAGTGCGCGCATAGCGCTCCGCTGTGCGTCGCCTGACATTCGGACCCGGAATCGCAACAGAAAAAAAAAACAGCAAAGTGGTCAGAAATACCAGCATCAACGATGTCAGTAACATTTAAATTTACACCGAAGGATAAAACAAGGTCTAAAACGTGCCCTTTTTGGTGAGTCGCACCTGTCACAGACTGGGTGAGATTAAAGGAGTCAATAAGAGTTAAAAACTCCCGGGCCAAAGGTTTGGACTCACAACAAACATGAATATTAAAATCACCGACAATTAAAAAACGATCAAAGTCCACAGTTATGCTTGCCACCAGGTCTGCAAAGTCCTGAATGAAGTCCTTAGTAAATTTTGGTGGTCGATAAACTAAAACACACATAATGGGAGAGTCCGGGTTTATGACAAAAGTCTGTAGCTCAAAACTGGAGAATGTGTCAGGAGAAACGCGTCGGCAGTTGAAGCTGGATTTGAAGACTGAAGCCAGTCCACCACCTCGGCCAGATGTCCGGGGAGAGTTGAAGAATAAGCAGTCCGGAGGGAGAAGTTCGGAGAACGGAGCGGACTCACCAGCTCGAAGCCACGTCTCCGTGATGAACAGAAAATCCAGCTCCCGGGAGACGAAGAAGTCATTCAGGATCAAAGTTTTATTAGTCAGTGATCTGACGTTGATTAGAGCCAAACGTAGCACCACATCCTCCTGGTTGGACTCCGGGGCTCTGGAGAGTTGGCGAAGGTTAGCAAGATCGGCTCTGCGGGGACGCCGGGTCAGGCCCCGCCGGGGAGCAGGTTCCTCCGCCGACAGGTGGGGCCGATGACAGGCGGGGCCGGTGACAGGTGGGACCGGTGACAGGCGAGGCCGGTGACAGGCAGGGCCGGTGACAGGCGGGCCGCCAGCTGACGGCGCAGGGAGGACAGGACAGATCCATCGCAGGCGCAGTGGTCGGAAGATCACCCATCGTCTGAGAGAGGGGCCCGATCCACAGCCAGATCTCAGAGATGCCCTTAGTCTCACCAGTACACCTCCACGTTTCCCACGTCTTCTGAAGCGCTTTCTCCGCAAGTAGGTAGCTGGAGGTGGACGACGGAGGTACGCCGGAACAGACGCCAGGAACGACGGAACTCCTGCTTTAGGTCCCGGGCCAAGGCTCGGCCGCGTCTCCACAAAATCTCTAATGTTGAGAAGCACTTGACGATCGTAAACTATCAGAGCAGACAGATCTTGGAGGCACGCAAAAAACAATAAAACCACAAAAACAAGTCCAGACACACTCGATAAACGGGCGGGGAGACGGCCAGCCTTGCACAGCGGCGCCATCTTGCACCATAATGTGTTTAGCACCAAAAAAAATTTATCTAACTAACCCTCTTCATCTTCCTCCTCCTCTTCCTTGCAAAAACATTGTGCTGAAAAAAGAGACATTTTTGACAGATCAAAAGAACAAGGAACTATAACAGGTCTAGGTGTAGGTGGCCGAGCACTGCCTGCACAGAAGAGAGGTCAAATAATTGATTTGGTTATTTAATTTGCATATTGATCATATATGGCCAATAATAAAACATACTGTCAAAACATCATTAATCATTTTTAATGACCCACAGAGCAGACTCGTCCCCAAAGACTTGAACCTGACTGGCTCTTCCTCCCAGACTCTGATTATCTGAGGTCAGACAGCCGTCAATGGAAACTGGACAAGGAAATGTTTGTATACAAGTCTGGAGTTGTGCTCAAACTCCACATTTACAGGTTCACTGGTCTTTTAATGGACCAGTTAACATATAAATGGGAGTGTCTCATAAACCAGTGGTAACCATTGTCATTGTCTCCCGACTGGAAATCAGACCAGTTGGTTTTGTTAGTGCTATTTCATGGATGAGTTTGACCACTGCAACTCTCACCTAAAGTCTCTATGTTGGATTGAACCAGAAAAATTAGTCTGAGGTTTATTCTTGTTCTTAGCTCACAACTGACTTGCTTGGACCGTTCACACCAGTGTAGGTTCATACTGGTGGAGACACCTACATGGACCGTTCACACCAGTGTAGGTTCATACAGGTGGAGATACCTACATGGTCTGTTCACACCAGTGTGGGTTCATTCTGGTGGAGACGTCTACATGGACCGTTCACACCAGGTCCTAACTCCACTTGCAGGGACAGGTCTTCACGGGAGCGTAACGAGGATTTCTAGTCTCAGCATCCTCACAAACCCCACTGGTGTTAGAAGATTGTTGTGGTCACAGGACTGTCTGTCTGCTCCTTCTGTCAAGTAAAAACTCTTGTTGCTTCATCAGGACAAACCTGAGTGGACTCATCATGACCTCACTACGACCTCACAGAGTGAAAACCTCCATCACAACACCAAAGAACAAAAACCAACCATTCTTCTCTGTGACGTCATCAAATACATCAGATAACTTTAAGGATACATGATGGAGTTAGTATCTATTACAACATGAATGAGGTCTGCTATTGATTTGAGTTTTCACAGATGATCCATAAAGAGTTGAACGTGGAGAATGAGGCTATCGATCCCTCTACCTCTCACATGTAAAGCGAGCGTTCTACCATTTGAGCTAATTCCCCTGATTTCCAGCTGTTGGAAGCAACTTGATGCTCTTCATGCAGGTTTTCCTGTATTTTGAAAGTCTTTGTCTGTGGTTGGACTTACAGATTTGAAAACATACAAAACAAATAGAACTAAAATACAACCAGTAAAACTGATCTGTTTAATCAGAGTTTGTGATACGAAGTAAGACGACACACAAAACAAGTAGAGACAGGAAACAAGCAAACGGACAAACTGTTTCAGTCTTCCTGACCGGGAATTGAACCAGCACTACATCTGATCTCTACATCTGAGCTTCCCAGGTCTTGCAGTAAAGTTTTTATTCTGTCTTTTTTTTTAGATATCAGCACTTTTGATCAGTGGCTGAAACCTCATCATCCTGAAGCTCCAGTGTTGCAGAACTTCCTGAAGTCAAGAGAGAATTTAAACACACTTTTGAGCTCTTATGATTTACAGCTGGACGACAAAACTAAACCACTGGGACCAGATCTTCTGACAGTGTCAGAGATCCTGCAACTCTGTCAACTAACTAACCAGTTGAAATGACATCTTGGGTCATGTCCTCACTCCAGACTGGTGTAGTGGAAATTTTATATTACACTCCTTACTTTCTTTGTAATTCTTTGGATGCAGCTTTACCTTTGACCAACTCGCTCTCATGAGGAAGCAGACTCCCCCCCCTCCCCACACATCACTTCACATCCTGACTCCAGCCTGATAAATGACACCTTCTCCGTACTATTGGCGACATGAACAAAAGAACGTCGCCACAAGAACTGCCGGTCAGAAGACACATCTACTGTAAAATGCATATCTCTTTGTCACGAAAACAGGTATGCCCAGACACGGAGCAAAAGCTCCTTTGTCATGGAATGTGTGCGCTTCGGACACGGAGCAAAGCTCCTTTGTCATTAGATGTGTACGCTCCAGACGCGGAGCAAACACCTTCGTCATGAAATGAGCGCGCACCCGTCACCCATCCAAACCCCCTTTGTCATGAAATGAGTATGCACCCGTCACCCAGCCAAACCCCCTTTGTCATGAAATGAGCGCGCCCTCACTGTAAAGCGCAAGAGCCTTGTTAATGTATATGCCTTTGTCTTGAAATTCATGCCTTCTGTATAAAAGACGCCTCCCTTCATTTAATGGCAGGAATTCTGCAGATCCCTCCACTCTTTATTTTCGGTTGATTCAAATAAACGAGTGTACGAAGACAGTCGATTTTTGCTCTTTCTTCCACCGACTATTTTTTCCACGACACTGGTTTAAAAGTCTCACGGTCCTCATGATGAGCTGACTGAGTTTATCTTCTCTGTTGACCACGTATCACACATCTAACACGGCTGTCTTATTGGATGTGTTTTCTCCTCACAGGTTCATCTGCAGAGTTGCCAGCAGCTGAAGGTGAGGAGCAGCAGACACCAGCTGCTGCACTGACTGGTCTGTCTGTTTCAGCTGCTGCACTGACTGATGTGTCTGTTTCAGCTGCTGCACTGACTGATCTGTCTGTTTCAGCTGCTGCACTGACTGATCTGTGTGTTTCAGCTGCTGCACTGACTGATGTGTCTGTTTCAGCTGCTGCACTGACTGATGTGTCTGTTTCAGCTGCTGCACTGACTGATCTGTCTGTTTCAGCTGCTGCACTGACTGATCTGTCTGTTTCAGCTACTGCACTGACTGATGTGTCTGTTTCAGCTGCTGCACTGACTGATCTGTCTGTTTCAGCTGCTGCACTGACTGATGTGTCTGTTTCAGCTGCTGCAGCAGGTTAGTTAACAGGACAGTCTCTGTTCATGCTCACTTTACTTAACTACTTCTGGTAATTAAATTCATGTTTACTGATTTAAATTAAAAATAATATCCAAACGGAATATCAAAAGTAAATAAATTGGCTTTGTCCCAGATTGAGTGAAAGCTAAACTGTGTTCGGTAGTAGACCGAATAAAAATGGTAAAATTAATAAAATGTGCAGACGGAGACTCTCACACTCAGGTGCAGCAACTGTCAGAACCTGGTTTATTTTCTGGTTTGACAGTGTTTACATGAGAGTCGTAACCTTCTTTCTTTAGGAGCAGTGCCATGGGGTCTGCTTACAAACCAGGTTGGATCAGCAACAGAGATGAACGAGTACAAGTTCACACAAACTTATGAACATTATACTTAAGCATAAGTGACAAATCTACTTAAAAAGCAGAAATATCATGTTTTGTGTACGGGTATGTGTGAGATATGAACATGTGTGCATGATGGTGGTGAAGCACATAAACAGAACCGTCTTTTATAAAGACAGTTAGATACAATAGAATATAAATTTCCTTATTCCAGCAAATATGCATACTCTGGTTTGCAGGTAAGTACAAAATGCACTTTGGCTGCATATAATGCAAAATATAAGATAATATATTTATGACAAAGGCAACAAAAAAGGCCATCAAATAAAGAAGCTAAAAGATTTACAAGATGCATTTCAATTAAAACTACAAATACAACAGTCAGAGGTATTTGAATGATTTCTGTCCTTGTACTGTATCTGTAGTATCTGGATGTAGATCCATGAGAAACAACCTTGGATCCACATGTATTAATTGTTAGGTGACTTTTTCAACTGTATATTTTATTTCTTCCCAAACTCTTCTAATTTTCCTACTTTGCCAAACGCAGTGAAACCATGATCCCATTTCTGCTGTTGCTGTGACAGAATAGTTTCCTTGTCTGTGTTTCTTAATGGTTGCTGTCCAGTCCTGAAACCGATGACACTCCCACACTCATGTTTGACAGCAGCACATCGTTATAGGAGATTCTGCCTCCACACAGCAACATCCCTCCAGATTAAATCAAGATGAACAAAAGCTCACAGCTGTGAGGTTTGAAACATCCAAAGATATCAAATTCATTAGACATCAAATACAGCTGAAGAGACATTAAAATACACATTTATGCATTTTTCTCAACCTTCAATGTTTGATTAACAGCTGGAATGAATTGCTAGTGTATCAAATACTTGATTGTTGGATGTATATATATATATATATATATATATATATATATATATATATATATATATATATATATATACTTGTGTGCTGAAATAGCTCAGCTGGGAGAGCGTTAGACTGATTTTACAGCTTTTAATAAATTTTTCTACAGACTTAGATTTGAATCCCAGCAACAACATGATCAAATGTTTCAAATATGAGTCAGAAACATTTAAAATTACTCATCTTTTACTGCAAAAGTATATTTTTATACTTGATAATACAGTCCTGTGTCAGAGGTGTGGTCAGGGCAGGTGTAGCAGGTTAACAACAGCAGGCTCCAAGGTTACCATGGAAACACCAGCTGTGTCACTGCCTCCTGTGAGAGACTTCCACAGCTTTTCTTGGCTGCTTTTCCAGGATGAGCTGCTGTTCAGCAGCTTTTCCAAGCGCTTCATGTAGCAGGATACATGAATCCTGGAAGTGGGGTGCAGCAGGCTGTTGGGATCTGTGGTGGACTGTCAGTCCTGATGAAGAACTGTCAGAGACTCCAGCCAGGACAAAGGTAAACTCACAGTTTTACAACATTAAAATAGGATGATATAATTACTATAAGTAAAATAAAAACAACCACAAAACAATGATTTTAAAAAGGTTACATCCTAAATGCAGTTTGTCCTTTATTTGTCCTCATGTAACTTTTGAAGGTCAATAAAAATCATCAAACTGTAAAAAAAAAAAAAAAAAAAAAAAAGAAAATAGGCTTACTTTATTACTTAAAAAACTGTGTCTAAAAAGACTCATAAAAAATATGTAAAGGGTTGCAATTTTTATTGTGATTATTTCTTTCTCATCCTTGACCCACGTCATCGTAAACTAGCACAGGATGTGTCTCACCACAGGTCAACCTTTCAGTCCTCCACCTTCTTGACATTCCACTACTGCTTCTCTGAACATGTTACACCTAAAAATAACAAAAGGGTCTCCTTGTTAGATCAATATAGCTCAAAAAGTAGGTGGCACTGAGGTTATTTCACTGGGGAATTGAGTGCATTGGTCCACAAGTTTAATGGTTCATCCAGCCCAGGAGGCAGGTGGAACTATGGACCCCCAAAGTTCCTTTTGGTGGAGCTCTTCACCTCCGTCTGTACGTCTCCTTGTTCTCCCTCTGCTTCCTTCTCATCTTCTTCTGGACCGTGTTTGTCTCTGTGTCCATCCATGAAGACTCTTCTTCCTCTTCCAGAGCTCCATCAGGTAACGAGGACTCGTTGTTTTAAGAAGACTGATCCTCCTGGAAGAAACGATGATACACAGAAATGAAGGTCGTCTGTGATGCAGTCAGTCGTACAACTGATGTTGTATCCATGGAGACCGTCCCAGTCTCACACAGTCTCACAGTCTGGTCATTTAAGAAATGTTCCACCTTTATCCTCCAATACTGACTTGAAAAATAGTTGTTCTTGTGTTTTACCTCACTACACTATTTACTCGGGGAAGTTTGTATATTTTCAAGCTGCTGTGAGAAAACAGAATTTTGTTTTGCTGTGTGCATTTTGTCCTCTGACATTGTTAGAAACACTTTGACAACTAACAACTGGAGCATTTTGTCCGTTTCCTTGTTTCCTGTCTCTACTTGTGTTTTGTGTCGTCTTACTTCGTATCAGAAACTCTGATTTAACGGATCATTTTTACTGGTTGTATTTTAGTTCTATTTGTTTTTAATTTTTTTTATATCTGTGAATCCAAGCACAGACAAAGGTTTTCAAAGTAGGGGAATTAGCTCAAATGGTAGAGCGCTCGCTTCGCATGTGAGAGGTAGAGGGATCGATACCCTCATTCTCCATGTTCAACTCTTTATAGTTCACCTGTGAAAACTCAAATCAATAGTAGATCTGATTCATGTTGTTATAAATACTAGTAGTATAAGTACTAGTATACTAATATTATAATGCTGCTGATTTGAGGGGGGGGGGGGGTCACTGTTTTAGTCCCCAGCATCCTCCAAGGATCTACAGTGGAGTTTGACGCAAAACTAAACGGTGGAGTGTTTGTGTTGAATATATGTTTTTGCACTGCTGCCCAATAATTTCCCAATTCTGGGATCAATAAAGGACATCTTATCTTATTTCTTAAATTATTGTTATTGCTGCTACAACTGTTGAGGAAACAGTCACCAGAGGATGAAGACAGCAGATGATCATTCAGATGATCATTCAGATGATCATTCAGATGATCATTCAGAGTAAAGTCCTCATGTAATGCAGTAAAACATGATGATTAAGTCGTGTTACAGCACAACTACATCGTATTAATGAGAAACTAGATTTTGACTTTAGGTTAACAACTGCATCACATGTGCAAAAAAAAAAAAAACACCTAAAAAAACCATCTTTGGAAAGTGTAAAAAAAACGTTTTTTGGATATTTGTAGTTTTTCAAATAACATGAGCTAAGATAGTGGGAGATACAGTTCTGATCCCACCTGGAAAAAAGTTATGGTCCTGCTGTCAAATATGATTGTGGGAGTGTCCAGCATTTCAGCACTGGACAGCAACCATTAATTAAAGTTTATCAGCAGCACTACTGACCCTCTTCATCTTCCTCCTCCTCTTCCTTACAAAAACATTGTGCTGAAAAAAGAGATATTTTTGACAGATCAAAAGAACAAGAAACTATAACAGGTCTAGGTGTAGGTGTAGGTGGCTGAGCACTGCCTGCACAGAAGAGAGGTCAAATAATTGAATTGGTTATTTATTTTGCATATTGATCATATATGGCCAACAATAAAACATACTGTCAAAACATCATTAATCATTTTTACTTAATTTTTAACACGTTAACTATTTGTTAACAAACAGCTCCACCCCTCTGGTTCTGTTGGGATTCAGACACAACATTGAGATGAGATGGACTAGACTCCACCCACCTGTGAGTCAGCTGGTATGTTCCCACCTGGACTGTTCAGTCCTGATCCAGACTTGTGGCTCAGCTGCCAGAAGAAGCTGCCTTCAAACGTACATGACTGTATCAACAACGTCCCCGTCTACTCTGTACCCAAACAAAAAAACGGATGGACCTGTTTCCGCCTGGACTCGGACCAGGGACCTTTCGTGAGTTAGACGAATGTGACAAGTCTGGGTCTCATCACGGTCCTCAGCTCCACTGTGGGATCTGTAGTGTTTTTGAGCCCAGGTCCTTGGTCCCCTGGGAACTAGGAACCCCCAAAGTTCCCTTTGCATATAACTAAAAAAAGATAATAGTGATGCACATGCTGCTCACTGCCAGTCCAACTGATGTTTTTTTATGATTTGGCTCCAACTCCGTAGAAACATCTGAAGAAACTTCTCACCTCTGCTGAAACCTTTGAAAAGAAAAATATAAATTCTGTTCCCGTTTTGTCCACATTCTGTTCATTATGACACTATTTTGATTTTTTCATCAAAAGGTTGGAAAGTGTGTTGAACCAAAAATCAATAATAATTTAACCTGAGCTGTTGAAATGTTATTAAATAAAAAAATCTAAATTTATGACGTATTTTACAGTTCCAGTCTTACTGATCATGTTCCTCCGTCTGTACGTCTCCTTGATCTCCCTCTGCTTTCTCTATGTACAAATAAGTGTGTGTGTGTGTGTGTGTGTGTGGTTTTGTTTCCCCCTGTAAAGGCTGGAGTTTGGGTGGGGATACAGAGAGCATCAGTCTCTCCAGTTACTCATCATCTTCCATTTCTTCCAGACAAGACAGAAAAGTAATTTTCTCTGACATCTGTCTTGCCTTCTCCTCCTCCTCCTCCTCCTCATCCTCATCCTCCTCCTCCTCCTCCTCCTCCTCCTCCTCCTCCTCATCCTCCTCCTCCTCCTCCTCCTCCTCCTCCTCCTCCTCCTCCTCCTCCTCCTCCTCCTCCTCCTCCTCCTCCTCCTCCTCATCCTCATCCTCATCCTCATCCTCATCCTCATCCTCATCCTCCTCCTCCTCCTCATCCTCATCCTCCTCCTCCTCCTCATCCTCATCCTCATCCTCCTCCTCATCCTCCTCCTCCTCCTCTCTCCCTTTTCATTACACATATGTTGCTGCATCAGCATGTGTGATACTGTGTTGTCCAACCATAAAGCAAATGTCCACAGCATCATTGAAGTTAAGAACTTGTTTGATTTGATCAGTGATTCAGATAAAAGAAACTACAGGACAGTTGAGCAGCACCTCTTCAGCTCACTGATCCCCACAGTAACACAGTCTGGGAGTGTCCCCTAGTGGACCTACACTCACTCCTAGATGACTCGAAAGCCTGGAGAACAAAACATCAAATTACCAGCAATATAATCAAATGTCAACTAGGATACCGCAGCACCACAGTAGAAAACCTCTCTGACAGCAAGACAAAAGCAAAGACGACTCCAAGTCTTCCATGTCTTCAGATTTGTGGAAACAGATGACTGTGTGAAAGATGCTCATCATTTCTCTCACATTGTGCACAGTCCTGGAGACTGTTGAGACTGGCATGAAAAGATGTCAGCAGTGACCCTGAAGGAGGACCTGCAGGTGAGTCAATAAATGATGGAGACCAGCAGCTCAGTCTCATGGCTCCATCCAGGTAAAATTTACTGGAGAAACACACAAACATTTGTATTTATGTTTGTTCGTGTCCTAACTACAACTAACATGAAGTACTCAGACTCATCCAGGAATTGGACCTTGGATATTTTGGACTCAGAGTGACCATCTTCAAACTGTCTCTTCTTCTCTCCAGACATATCGGTACCCATAAGGTAGAGTCTACACTCCTCAGGTAAAAACCATCTGATCTTGGAGCGTTTGGATCAATCCAGGATTTCCTTAGTCTATGTACCACCGGGTACTTTCTCTGACAAAACTCACCCATCCAGCAAAAGTGTCCTCAATGTTTTCAAAAAAATAGTTTCAGACTTTTACTTTTAAACAGGTTTATAGTTGACAAATGGTTTTATTGGTTTACTGTTTAATGTTTTTTTTAATCCCGTGATTTCCACATACTGTTTATGTTGTATTGTATTGTTTGTAGCTGCCAGGAAACTTATGGGTGACAGGAAAGAGGACAAACCACTGACCCACAGCACCGCCCTGATCAGACCGCCGGGTGTCAAACAGAGGTTGCTGTTTTCATGAACGGAGGGCAGCATCTGGATCAGTAACTGTTCACAACATCTCTGCCAGTCCCAGTGGCCAAATGGAGAAGGTCTTCTAAGCCAGGAGTTGTGGGTTCAAGTCCTATCTGGGGTGTTTGTGACTCACTCCAGCTTTCAATGTAAGATTGAACTGAAGGTCAAGTGGACTGAAGCTAATTGAAATCAGTTGCAAACAGACAGCCAGGATGGCCGAGTGGTTAAGGCGCTCATCCAATGCTCACGTGGGTTCAAACCCCACTCCTGGTAAACAAGAAGCAGGTCAAGCACTGTTGGTGTACCTCTGGAGCTCCACACCTTGACAAATCTTTGTGGGGAGTGGTGGCCTAGTGGTTACAGTGGTGGGTGGGGTGTGGAGGTTCAAGCCCAGGGCTGGCCACAATGGTAAATCACTTGGGGGCCCCTAATCAAGGCCCTTAACTCCAAATTGCTCCCTGGGCGCTGATGCTAGCAGCCCACTGCTCACTTGATGGGTTAAAAGCAGAGCTCCAATTTTGGTGTGTTTTGTGCACGATGTCCAT
Organism: Xenentodon cancila; assembly: GCA_014839995.1. NCBI lineage: Eukaryota > Metazoa > Chordata > Actinopteri > Beloniformes > Belonidae > Xenentodon > Xenentodon cancila. The sequence continues at coordinate 18,568,994 of CM026220.1, read as the reverse complement.
AATGACAAGAATGAAATGTAATGAAAGAATAAATAAATAATCTTCCCTGTTTTAATTCTGATGCCCGGAGATGAGGTATCCAGTTTCTTCTCTGACTTAATTGTACATGGCGTCTGTATTAAGTCTAGACTATTGTTTAGCTCCTCCCTCTTTTGAGGGAGATCTGCCTCAAACTTGATCTGCTGCAGATCGTAGACCACTTTAATCTGAAGGTCCAGGGGAAGGTTGTTAAACTGGAATTGAAGACTCTTGTCTTGTCTTGTGGTGAATTCTTGCTGGAATCTGGAATGCTTTCTTTTCCCTTCTTTGCACATGCATAGTAATGGTTAATACCAAGTTTGGTAGAACCCAAGAGCTTTTTATTGATCCCTGCAGAAAAAAAATAAAAGATAAAGAAGGGGGCAATAAATTATCTGCCAAAGAGGTCTAAAATCATCGGGTGTGATATCAAATCTCCCATTTTTAAGAAAGATAATTGAAAAAGCAGTTTTTTTAACAGCTCAATTACTTTTTAAACACAAAATAACTGCTATGATGCCTTCCAGTTAGGTTTTAGACAGCACCACAGCACTGAGACGGCTCTGACCAAAGGTTTAATGACATATGTTTGAATACAGACAGTGGCAAAATGTCAGTCTTAGTTTTGATAGATCTCAGTGCTGCATTTGATACAGTTGACCACAATATATTATTAAACCAATAGAGAATTGGGCCGGTCTTTACAGACCTTTACTACTATACAAACCTCACTGCTGTGAGCTTTTGTTCATCTTGATTTAATCTGGAGGGACGTTGCAGTGTAGAGGCAGAATCTCCTATAACGATGTCCTGCTGTCAAACATGAGTGTGGGAGTGTCATCGGTTTCAGCACTGGACAGCAACCATTAAGAAACAGCAGTACTACTAACCCTCCTCAATTCCTCCTCCTCTTCCTTACTAAACCATTTTGTTGAAAAAAAGGGACATTTTTTGACAGATCAAAAGAACAAGGAAATATAAAAGGTCTATTCCCTCTTACTAAAATAAATATGAAGCTGCAGACGTTGTAGGTGGCTGAGCACTGCCTGCACAGAAGAGAGGTCTTCATCACTGCATGATGTTGGTGAAGATCTGACTGGTGGAGTTTAGGTGATGGATTACAAATCATTTGGAGTTTCCCCATGTGTGTTCAATGTTCAATTCCCATGTGTGGTCAACATAAGATTAAACTTTTATGAACAAAAAACCGAGAAATGTGTTGGACACTGGAGGTTTTCAACCTACACAAAACCATAATTAAAAACTGGCTGGTTCATTTTCCTGACACCGACAAGTTTCCTGGTTCAGTTTCCACCTGTTTGTGTGTAGAATGCCTATTAAAATAAGGGAACAACATATGTGCTGTTTTATGATATTCAAGATTGTCTCTGCTGACTATTATCACTGACAAGGAGTCTTGAACTGTTTGGTTTAGAGGTAAATGGTACCATGGTTGACAAAGAAATGTAATACAAAAAAGTGGGAAATTCTGCCTGAAGTGGGGTTTACACAATTCATATCTTTCTTTGTTTCTTTCACTGAATGACAGATACGTTTAAAGGTTCTGCTGGGATTTGAACCCAGAACTTCCTGTTTATTAGACAGTTTTTTTTTGTCAGTTCTAACAGTGTTCCCACAACAGAAGTTGTAACATCCTGGTGGAGAGCAGAGTTAATGGAGAACGATTCCAGTTTATTTTTTACAATTGATCACTCAACCACAATACCTGAATGTTTTGGTTCTCAAGTGACATGGAAAAAATCCCAATGACTTTGTAATACACAAACCGACCACTGGACGTCAATCAACTGCTCTGAATCACTGGAAGACTGCAGAGACGCATCTGCAGAGACTGCTGCTTAGTGACAAGCTTCTTAGGTTGAATATCCAGTTCACTGCTGCATACAAAGGAAAGCTTAGGTTTTGTTTGTTTTTTTTTCAATTCACAACTAAATATGTTTACAAACCTAAGTCATGTGTCACACAAGGAAAACTACTGGACGTTGGTAAAGTTTTGGAATATACTTCATCTGAAAATAAGATTTTTTCTTTATAAAACAATAGTTTAGTCTGAAGGTATTTGAACGTCATACTTTACGACAACAGTACATTTTAAGTGTATTTCAGTGTAAAACTGATCCATCTCTAATGTGGACTAGAACAGATCAGAGTCGGTTCCCGTCCAAGCAGAAGGTTGTGGGACCATCATGTCAGATGGTCTCTGGGAAGGACACTGAACCCTCCTTTGATCCCGCTGCCCCAGACCTCCACAGTCCTGGTCCCAAGTCCACATACATGAGGAAGCTTGTTTCTGGACAAGCAACACAAAAATAATTGATACCAAACCCACATCTGGAACTGCTTGATTGTCTAGATTATATTAAACATGGTTTTCTTTCAATTGTCAAACACAAAAGAAGACAGAGATGATTGTGTTTGGTTCCTCTGTTTCAACATTTATGAGCACTTCATTCAATATTTATTAAATAACCTACAGTGAACATAATTATCTTAATTGTTAGTTTAAAGCATTTTATCTAAATGTATTTATTGAGCTTTATTAGAAGTGATGAGGGAAGCATCCAAGGTGCTTCATCGGAGCTGCATCTGTTCTTGGAAAAGTTATTTCAATGTTCTCACACTGAGGAGATTGTAAAGGTTTATAGTGCAAATGTCCGACTGGATCCTGTTTGACTGGATCAACTAACTGATGAACTTAATCAGACCATGTTTCAGGTGTCCAGTAATGCAAGGAGTTATTATTAGTCTTATTTCTCAGACACTGGTGGATCAAAGATGAGTGGAAAAGCCACTGGATCACCCAGTGATCTCGTTGTCAAGAAGCCATCATTTAATGGAGGGAACCAGTTAGATCCATTTGAGAGAAGCTGAGCACATTTCATTTGAAATAAGTCAGTGATGATGTTGGTTACAGGTTTATTTTCTGCATCTGACTTTCTCAGTTACAGTTTTCTCAATGAACAAGTTGTCCAGAAACTTATTCATTGAACCTAAAGAGGTGAATATGCAGTTTTTTTTTAAATTATATATATTTTTGTTTAACTCAAGATTATGATGTGTTCCTCAGATGAAACTTTCATGATTAAAGTGAAGCACATTTTCTAAAACACTGCTCCATAATATAGTGCCTGTTTGAATTTCACAATCTAATATTCAATAACATTAGTAAACATTGTGTTTAGTTTAAATTAATTAAATGGATGGATGGACAGTATTTAATTTACTATGTAGGTTGTTCGGGATTTTAAAAAATACTTATTAACTCCTTATAATAATGACACTTCCTGACTGGTTAGTTTTTTCCTCGTCGTCTTCAGCAGATCCTTCAGAAGGAAACTCGTCAACACAGCAGAAGAAACTGTGGCGACATGGAAGCAGAAGACATTTTTTTTTTATTTATTAATTATTTATTAAGTTAAAATATGTATTATTATGTATTATTTACTGTGTACAACCAACACAATACAGCGTGTAAACAGCCTAGTTGAATTCAGCTGCAGTAACATAACATGACCACTAGATGGAAGCCTAAGAACACAAATGAATGCTTCACTGTCAAGTTAAAAACCACTAAAATAATAGATTTTTGTCTGATTTTTTTTTTTTTTTTTGGAAAACAAAAGTATAGATAATTACACACCTGTTTTATGGCACTTTCTCCTTACCACTTTGACTTGTCCTCCATGGTTGTGTGCCTGTCTGTCATGCTGGGTCACAGTTGTGGTGTCTGAAATTATGATGGTTTTCTGTTGGAGGCGTCAGTGGAAAGTCCATCACATAGAGCACAGCTATGCAATGAGGTTGAATATCAGCCTACAAGCTGGACTGGCACAGGCAGGGCCCCTTGTTAGAAGTAGATTCATTAAAAGTTGCCTGGGAAGAGCCCAGAGACAAAATTGTCATTGAATCAAATCCTGTAACGTTCCTCCTGCTCCACCTACGTGAACTAGAGCAGCAGCTTTCTTGACACGCTCGTTGTAGAGAGCCTAACATGCACAGTAAGAGAGCATTTCTGTCCTCACTTTGAATACTTAGGCCTCAGCCGGATAAATGTAGACGCCTGTTCCATCAACTGAAATGCATCATGCAAGCTGCATTTATTGAACCATAAAAAAACTGCACAAAACATTTTGAACTAATAAGCTTTATCCTCGGGCAGCTATTTAATTACTAACAAGGTAATCAGAGGTGCATTGCTGTTTATATTTACTATCTTGTAAAATTCTAGGTTTATTAAATTATCTGCTTTATAAAGTGCCACCTGAAGTTGGGGGCATAAAGGGAAGTGAGGTGAGAAGCAGTTCATCCAGAGAAACAGATGTTGAGTCAACATAAAAGGATATTCCCTGGATGGAGAGGAAGGTTGAAAAGGTGAAAAAGGGCAAGTATGGCTCTTGAGAAGGTGATAATCATATAGGTCAGGAGATGAAAGCCAGGAAGATCCTGATGATTCATCATCTGGAAAATTAGTTTGACTGTCACAAATATCTTTAGTCCACTTTGTCTTTTTTGCCCTCTTCCTTGGGATGTCTTTGGCATTCTCTTGTGTTATAGAGGTAAAATTATTCATCCCATCACATCAACTGATTTGTCTGAAAGTCTCTTTCTCTTGCATGGCTTTTTTTCAGTTGTTGTTGCATTATTCTCATGATGCAAGAGATGTGGCCGTGTAAGAAAATATTAGTCAAAATAAAAAATAACTAATTTTCAATACACTTTATTACTTGAATGCAGCTTCATCTGTATTTAAACTCAACCTGAACCCAGGAACTACTAGTGAAATTCAGTCAGATACATACATAAGACTGACGCAAGATTAATAAGACTTTTATTTTGAAGGAGTTCAGTATCCCAGTCAAAAACATCAACAACTAAAATGAAGTAAAACAAAGAAAGGTAGATGTGAAAGATTATACACTGGATTATATTTATAATGACAATAGTCCTCAATTACATCAATCAGTGACATATTTCTGTATACACTCATGTAAAAAATAATAATGTAAAATAGTTTTCCATTTTAGATTTTACCCAGTATCAAAATAAAAAGAAAAATAATTTGGACTTGTGGAAAAGTCTCTGTTTGTCTGGTTGAATTAACATATGTTTTGGTCTCTATAGCCATGTTCACATTGTTGGCCCAAATGCAATTTTCATCATTTTGGTTGTCTAGCTTCACGTAATTCAGAGTGCAAAAAATGATTCATATCAGTCTGCTGACCAGATCTGCTCTTGTGCTCTCAGATGTTTTTACCAGGATGTGTTTTTTTTGTTTTGATTTGTTTTGTTTTTTTTCCTTTTTGTGTGCGCATACATTATTGGTTAATACCAAGTTTGGTAGATCCCAGGTGCTATATGTATGCATTTTAATCTTGCAACAAAAGGCTTTTACAAAAAGGGGGAAAAGAGATCAACAAGAGATCAACATATATATATATATAATTATTACTCCGTAAAAGGAAAAAGGCGTTCATTAAACACTAGATTTAATATTTATATGCAAAATGTTGCATATTAACCATATTACCCAGAATGTTGGGAGAACATGTGAAATGAAAACAATTACTGCAGTTTCTGAACATTTATTCACAATATATTCACTGAGACATTTTGAAATGTAAAGAATCGGCTCATTTCCGTGTTGCAGCCAAAATTCACGTACAAGACGCTGTAAACAGAAAAACTGAAACAGCAAGAGGATAATACTAGTTATTTGGAATAAACTAAGGCTATACTAAAAAGGGTTCAGTGTAGTTGTCTCCGGTAGGTGCTGGAGATAAGCAGTTAGGATGGAACTAGTCTGGGAGGGAAAGAACATTTCCCTGTTTGTGTACAAGTACAAGTGTATAAGAACTGTGTGTAAGAATATTGAGGTGGACTCAAATGTTACAGCTTAATAAACTTTATTAACGGAGCTCTCCTGTACCATATGTATTTAAAAGAGAATATTCTCACAACGATAACTATTTCCATCCTGTGATGAGACTCCAACACGGCTCATCTACCGACCAACGGAAGACAGTTGAACTTTGGAAGTTCAACTGTGTATAAAAGCAACTGTTGTACATGAGTCTTTGTTCAGTCACTGGAACAGTGTCATAAGACACAATCTACTGTCGACAGGAGGAGACTTCATGGAATACAAACATGAGTGACTTTATATACAGACTTCCAAGAGAAACCTTCAACTCCTCCAGACTCGTCGGCAGCTTCTTTGCCCAGCAAAGACAAATGTCTGCAACACATGTGAGTCACCACTAGATGTCAGCATTCACCATGCTGGTGTGCATCGCCTAAAGACTGAATGTAAAACAGCTGCATCTCTGATGGTACGGGGCTGCATTAGTGCCTCTGACGTGGGCAGCTTACACATGTGGAAAGGCGCCAACGATGCTGTACAGCACATAAAGGCTTTAAAGGAACAAATGATCCCATCAGGACAACGTCTCTGTCAGAGAAGGTCGTCCGTTTTTCAGCACGACGACACTAAACAACATGAAGAAGAAATTTCTGCATATCAGTGCATGTCTTTAACAGATCTTGTATTATTATTATTATTTAAATATTTTATGTCTTGATTTTGGGTTGGTTGAGAAAACGTTTTGTGTGCAGCTCCAGATGTGACTCTTACAATCACTACTATTCAAGTTTAATGCTAAAGTGGACTTAGTCGACGCCCACCGCTGGTTGCTGTCTCATCATTTTTTAACCCTCAAACTGATACTTCTCTTTTTCTTTTCTTGTTGTTTTTCAGGCTCCCTCCTTTGCTGGCTTTGTTTTATAACTCAGTCTTTAATCATTTGAAGACACGACCCCACTGTTCTGCTGTATATTTTCTCTCAGCTCAAACTTTCACTCGTTCCACAATCAAGAAATGAAGGAAGATGTTGCCTTCATCACTTTATTATGTTAAATTATCTGAGCCAAGCTTGAATGTTTGAAACTGTAGAGTAACACAATATTTATATAAGGAAACACAAGAACCACAACTATTATCCAGGAACCAGGACCTCTGTAAAGTCCAGTCTCAACAAGCAAAAACTGAATGGTGACACATTTTAACCACAAAGTTCCTCCACTCACAAAAACATCTGACTGGACTGATCACTCAGATGTGATGTCAAATACTGGTTTGTGTCCCCACTCACCTACCAGAATGCTGGAAGTGATGGGAATTCCTCCATCAGTGAACCTGACAGGAATCTAGACTTCATACGTGTTGATTTAACTTCACCCTCAGATAGACCAGATCTTTATCAGTGGCAGATAACTGTCACAATCATGCAGACTGAAGTGAGAGGTAAAGCAACCAAAACTCAGCTTCAGCAACCAGACAAAAAGCAAAAAGAGATTCATGATTGAAGAACAGACTTTTTCTTCCCTGACCAGGAACTAAACCCGGACCGTGGTGGTGAAAACACCAAATCCTGACCACCAGACCACCAGCGACACTGGGACAGGGAAGGAAACAGAGGGAAAGCTGGGAGAGTGCTCAGCTTCCTGACGGCATGGTGAATGAAGCTGCCCTTGAGTCAGCTGGTTCAGGGTCTGCAGCCTCCTCCCTGATGGCAGCAGACTGAAGAGGCTGTGTGATGGGTGGGTGGGGTCTCTCACGATGCTGAGGGCTTTGGAGTCAGACGGCTGCTGTAAATGTTCTGAAGTGAGGGGAGAGAGACACCAACAATCTTCTCAGCTGCTCTCACGACACGTTGGAGAAACCTCAACTTTGCTCCATGTTGGATTTGTGGGATGAGCAGCAGAGCTGAGTATGTGAGTCCCATGAAATATCTGTCAGATCTACAACCACCTACAACTTCTGCAGCTTCTTCTCTTTTTCAGTAAGAGGGAATAGACCTGTTTTATTTCCCTGTTCTTTTGATCTGTCAAAAATGTCCCTCATCTTTCTCACTTCTTCTTTCGCTGCAACCACTGCTGATGTCACCCAGTTCCTACATCCGTCTTCAGTCGTCATGGTAACAGAGTCCTTCATTTTAGATAACGGTACACAAATCACTTCTGCTTCTTTCACCTCATCTTTTCCAAACAAAGTTATATCTTATAGCAGATAAAATCACTGCTGAGTAAAGATGTTGAAAACGTGAGACAGAACAAGCTGCTGTACTCGTCCTGTAACATTATGGAGTTTTTGTAGCTGCAGTCTTGTGGAGTTAGAGGTTATTTCTAGTGGCAGCTAAGACGTGGAGCCTCCACTTCCTGTCTTCATCAAAGCTCCTCCCACTTCAACACGTCAGTTTCATTTCTGAAATCAACCACAACCAAAACATGTTTGCATTGATCAGTTTCTGCTCTTATTGATCCAGTATTTCTGGTGACCAACTGTTATGCAGAACCTGCCATGTTATTTTAAATAATCAATTTTTAAAATCTGTCTTGTTACAGCTGTTTAGCAAGTATAGTAAGAAACCATAATATAGGTTTTTTACTATAATTTCAATGTTTAAGCAGATAAGACAGAATGTTATTAGAGAATCAAACTTCAAATGACGGAGCAGAGCTCTTTAATCGAGTGCCCGGAGGTCATGTTCTGTAAATGCAATCTTAAGGCTTTTCTGCAGGAAAACAGCCAAAAACAAAAGAAAAAGGTCACAAGTGTCAGTACTGTTCACTACTGCAGCTACCAGAACGGCAGCGTCATCCAGGACACGGGACTTCATCTTGTTCTTTTCACTGCTGACACCCACAGATTCAGCTGGCTGTGGACGTTTGATAAATGTAATAAAAGTCTGGATTGCTGAGGTTGTGGATGCTTACACATACTGCAGATTTTAAGTGTTCAGTATATTTGTTCATGGCAGCTGAGACAAATCTTCTGAGAAGCTCCGACTGTTTTAGCTGAGCAGAGCTGAGCAGGAAAGAGAGAGAGAGACGGAGAGAGATTGAGCAAGAATGAGAGTGAGGAAGTGAAAGAAGAGACAGGAAGCTGAGTGTTGATGCTCTGCATGCAGGTTTCCAGTATTTTGAAAGTCTTTGTCTGTGGTTGGACTCACAGATTTGAAAACATACAAAACAAATAGAACTAAAATACAACCAGTAAAAATGATCCGTTTAATCAGAGTTTGTGATACGAAGTAAGACGACACACAACACAAGTAGAGACAGGAAACAAGCAAACGGACAGAATGTTCCAGTCTGAGGTGGGTGTATTGTACATGTGCACGTGTACATGTGCACGTGCATGTGTAAGAGACTTGTTTCACATACATATCTACACACATACACACACAAACAGGCAAACATACATACTTTTCTTCCCTGACTGGGAATCGAACTCGGGCCGTGGCATTGAACCACCCACTCCTGACCACTAGACCACAGACCATCAGGGTTGAGCATCTGTCTAGGAGACCTCCTGGACGCCTGCCTAGAGCATGTCTGCCGGGAAGGGACCCCGAGGAAGACCCAGGACACACTGGAGAGTCTAAGTTTCTCAGTCTGGGAACGCCTCGGGATCCCCCCATGGAAAAGCTGGAGGATGTGCCTGTGGTGAAGGAGGTCTGGGCAACCCTGCTTAGACTTCTGACCCCACAAACCGGCCTCAGATAAGTGGATGAAGATGGATGGATGGATGGATGGGTGAAAAATACTACAATTTGTTGAAAAAATCAATTTAAAGATCAAGTGCTATAATTGACTTTTATGTATTTAGTTTTAATCCAGTTCAGCTTTAAATTACATTAGAAGTTTTAGAATCGAGAACATTTGATCCTCCTCGGTTGTAGGAGTTACTTTGGATATTTTTGTTTAGAAAATGATATTTGTTTTTCCAAATAAAATTAAATAAAATTGTCTTGGTTTGTTTAATAAATGATGTAGGAGTGTCCGATAGTTTAGGGGATAAACTAAAACATCGGAAACCATCAGTCCCAAAGTGGGACGCCACATTTACTGGCCGCATTGCGCTTGACGTGCACAACACAGCTGGTCATGAACGTGACCGGACGTGAACTCCTGGATGAAGTGGAAGTGAAACTAACAAAACATATCTGAAACAACAGGGTTGAAGCTGCCAGTGAGGTGAGACCCGAGGACGAAGGACAGCTGCTGTTAACCGGATCGTTACTTCCAACTTTATTTCACTCTTCAACTTTGTCTTTTCACTCAAACACGTGAAGGTAGAAACTTCTGCTCACTTCTGATTTACCTGCAGACTTTGATCAATCTTGTGTCTGAAGACAAATCTACATGATTGGTAGATGACAGTATTTTTATTGGTTTTATTATTGATCAAAAACGCCGTGTTGAACAGTTGATGATCAGTTTTCTTCATAAAACAAACTTTATGGTTTTTTTTATTTCCTGGAGTGAAGCTGTCGTCTCCAGCATTAAAGTCAGACTGCTGTTTCCTGTGGAGCCTTTCAAAATAAAGTGTGGTTCCTGGAAGAAGTTGTTCTTTGCTGCTTGTGTAACTGTTGTGTGATGAGGCTTTAAAAGGAGGAAATGTGTCTCTGCAGGACAGTTTGACCTTTGAGCTTCTTCACATTTACAGTAACCAGACTGACGTAGAGGCCGAGTCTCCTTCAGCTTGTTCAAGATCTTCAACTTTGTGTTTCTGCAGTAAAAACTCTGTTGTTCACAGAATTGTATGTTTTTAATCTTTGAACAGAAAACCAGAAAAGGCCCTGAGTGAAGCTTCAAAGAAGGTAGGATGAGCAGATCCGGCTGTAGAAGAGACTTCCTCAACCTCCCACTGTTTCCTGACTGCATTCAAGTGACACTGATATAAAAACAACAGAAAGGAGCAAACCAGTGCAGGAGCAGCTGGTCTTTGTACAACACCAGTGATGTGTGTTTCCTCTGCAGATGAAGGTGTGTGTGTGTGTGAGCTGATGTGCACGTGAATTCAGCAGAATGGACCAGTGTGAGGACAGAGAGGACGGAGTCCGTCCCTCTAAAACCCCTCTGTGTGGGGAACATGAGAGTCGGAGCAAAGCTCAGAGGTGAGACGAGCATCTCCAACTGTCCACGACTCTTCTGGATGTCAGAGCTGAAAACTCACATCAGCAAACGTCATTATTACAGGAATGGACCTGGACCTGGACCTGGACCTGGACCTGGACCTGGACCTGGACCTGGACCTGGACCTGGACCTGGACGTGAACCCAGCTGTGTGTCCTTGAAGAGCAACTGGTCAATGAGCGAGCCTATTAACTTTAAAGGAGACCAACGTTCTGCTGTAAAGAGGTGAGTGTATCTAAATTCTGCCATTGATTTATGTTCAATACTTTTAAAATAGAATAAATATTTTTATTTTGGATTATTTAATATTCATATAAACAGAAAATGTGCACTTTGAACTCTCTTGAACATGAATCAAGCTGTTTGTCCTTGAAGAGCGACGACTCAGATAAAAGATTTATTGACTTTAAAGGAGACCAACTGTCTTCTTCAGAGAGGTGAGATGTATTAAAATGTATTAAATGTATTTAAATCAGTCGTCATGTTAGGGAAACTTCACATGATTCTTCTGGAGTAGATCCATGTGGTCCTGGACCCCTGTGGTCCTGGACCCCTGTGGTCCTGGACCCCTGTGGTCCTCCATCACCTGATGGTGATCTGAGCTTCCTCCTCATAGATCTTCATCTCCTGTTGTGAGCTTTTTCCTCTGTTTGAAACATCTGGAGGTCTTACCTTCCAGAGGACTGATCCTGATGATGCTCCAGAGTTAATCAGCTGGTTTATGTCTCCATCAGTTGTCCATGTTCTAGATGTTTTTGTAACTTTTCTTGGAGCAGAATTGAATCTTGTAAATCTGTGAATCAGCAGAGCTCTCATTGAGGTCACATGTACGTTCTCAGTAGGACCAGCAGGACCAGTAAACATTCACCACCACAGCCAGTCCTCTGATTGACTGTCTTCATCAAAACATGTCTTCATGGACCTTCAGCTTGTGTTTGTCTCTGTGTGGACAGACATGATGTGAGCTAATTCTTCATACTTCCTCCGCAGAGTGGACCAGCAGAGCTCAGAGCCTCCCAGTGGTCCGTCTGTCCAGCAGCGTCAAACACAACTGGACTCCATATTTCTGGTCTGTACATGAACAACAACTGCTTCTCCATCTGTTCTGCTGGTGTTCATCTCCAGCTGCTCTTTGTAGACCAGTGGACTGTTAGTCTGTCCAACATGGATCTGATGTTTGTCTCCATGGTTTCAGTCTGATTGTGTCATTCATGTGGTCTTCTGTTCCAGCTGCTGGAGGACAACATTGTCATGTTTGTAAAAAACGAGCTGAAGAAGATCCAGAGGGTTCTGAGTCCAGATTACCCAGAATCCTTGGAGAATCTGTTGGAGCGTGAGGATGAAGAACAGAGGAGGAACAGAGAGGCATTTGTGAAGATCACAGTGAACTTCCTGAGGAGAATGAAGCAGGAGGAGCTGGCTGAGCATCTGCAGATCAGTAAGAGGATTTCTCTGAACATTTAAACTGCTGGATAAATGACCCAGAAAGTCTCAGGAGATGAACAAAATTCACAGATCAGCCACAACATTAAAACCACTGAGAGATGAAGTGAGGAACCAGCACCCCCTACAGGAGCATCCTCCCTGTACGGGACGGCAGTGGACCTCAATAAATATGTTTAACCCACCAACACCACCAGATAACTGGAAGATTTTAGTCCTGGTTTTCCTCTTCCAGGAATCCTGGTGAACTCCAGATTGTCTTGATGGTTCTGAAGATTATTGATCAGATCATCTTCCGGTGATTTCAAATCCTAAACCTGGAAATTCCACTTCACAGAGACCCACAAAAACAACAAGAACACAAAAACCAACAAACCCACACCCCATCTAGGCTCTACTGCCAACATCCTGGTCTTAGAAACTCCAGGATCCCCAGATGTTCTTGTCACGTCCACGTCCTGAATGTTCAGAGGTGTTTTGGTGGTAAAAGTGATTCTAGTCAGTATTGGACAGCTCATCGTAAAGTTCTAGTTGATCAGTGTCTGTTCAAACCTGATTCTTTAGGAGAATTAAGTTGTTTTGTGAACTTTATAAAACACTAAATTATTTTCTTTATTCCTCTTTTATTCAGGTACTTTTGCTGAAGTTTGTCTAAAGCGACTGAAGTCTCAGCTGAAGGAGAAGTACCAGTGTGTGTTTGAGGGGGTTGTTAAAGCAGGAAACCCAACCCTTCTGCAGCAGATCTACACAGAGCTCTACATCACAGAGGGAGGGACTGGAGAGGTCAACCATGAACATGAAGTCACACAGATTGAAGCAGCATCCAGGAGACCAGACAGAGCAGAAACCACCATCAGACAGGAAGACGTCCTGAAACTCCCACCTGGAAGAGATGAACCAATCAGAACCGTGATGACGAAGGGAGTGGCCGGCATCGGGAAAACCGTCTTAACACAGAAGTTCACTCTGGACTGGGCTGAAGGCAGAGCCAACCAGGACATCCGGTTCATGTTTCCATTCACCTTCAGAGAGCTGAATGTGCTGAAAGAGAGAAAGTTCAGCTTGGTGGAACTTGTTCATCACTTTTTCACTGAAACCAAAGAAATCTGCAGCTTTGAAGACTTCCAGGTTGTGTTCATCTTTGACGGTCTGGATGAGTGTCGACTTCCTCTGGACTTCCACAACAATGAGATCCTGACTGATGTTACAGAGTCCACCTCCGTGGACGTGCTGCTGACAAACCTCATCAGGGGGAACCTGCTTCCTTCTGCTCGTCTCTGGATCACCACACGACCTGCAGCAGCCAATCAGATGCCTCCTGAGTGTGTTTCCATGGTGACAGAAGTCAGAGGGTTCACCAACCCACAGAAGGAGGAGTACTTCAGGAAGAGGTTCAGAGATGAGGAGCAGACCAGCAGGATCATCTCCCACATCAAGACCTCACGAACCCTCCACATCATGTGCCACATCCCAGTCTTCTGCTGGATCACTGCTACAGTTCTGGAGACAGTCCTGGAAACCAGAAAGGGAGGAGGTCTGCCCAAGACCCTGACTGAGATGTACATCCACTTCCTGGTGGTCCAGACCAAACTGAAGAAGGTCAAGTATGATGGAGGAGCTGAGACAGATCCACACTGGAGTCCAGAGAGCAGGAAGATGATGGAGTCTCTGGGAAAACTGGCTTTTGAGCAGCTGCAGAAAGGAAACCTGATCTTCTATGAGTCAGACCTGAGAGAGTGTGGCATCGATATCAGAGAAGCTTCAGTGTACTCAGGAGTCTTCACACAGATCTTTAAAGAGGAGAAACACCTGTACCAGCACAAGGTGTTCTGCTTCATCCATCTGAGCGTTCAGGAGTTCCTGGCTGCTCTTCATGTCCATTTGACCTTCATCAACTCTGGAGTCAACCTGCTGGAAGAACAAAAAAATGGATGGTTCCTCTATCAGATTGCTGTGGACAAGGCCTTACAGAGTCCAAACGGACACCTGGACTTGTTTCTTCGCTTCCTCCTTGGTCTTTCGCTGGAGACCAACCAGACTTTCCTACGAGGTCTGTTGAAACCAAAACAAGGAAGGTCAAAGAACAATCAGAAAACTATAAAATACATCAAGAAGAAGATCAGTGGGGATCTGTCTGCAGAGAAAAGCATCAATCTGTTCCACTGTCTGAATGAACTGAATGAAGGTTCTCTGGTGGAGGAGGTCCAACAGTCCCTGAGGTCAGGACATCTCTCCACGGATGAACTGTCTCCTGCTCAGTGGTCAGCTCTGGTCTTCATCTTACTGTCATCAGAAGAAGATCTGGAAGTGTTTGACCTGAAGAAATACTCTGCTTCAGAGGAGGTTCTCCGGAGGCTGCTGCCAGTGGTCAAAGCCTCCAAGAAAGTTCTGTGAGGACAAACACAGACACATCTGTCTTAATTACAATCAAATGTTGTGTTCATGGAGAAAATCAGTCCAGTTCACTGTTCAGCTGAGTTCAGGTTCATGTAGGACCAGTTCTCAACAATAATTCATCAAAGGAAACTTTACATGAAGACGAATGCAGCGATCACTTTGATCAAGACTGTAGTGCAGCGATACTTAATGATCAATAGTTGAATTAATCAGTATTCATTTAAATTATATGATTTTTTTCATTTGTTGAATGAAAAAAAAAGTTTAAACTACATAATTATTTCCCTTTTCTCTCCTCTGCAGGTTGAGTGGCTGTAACCTCTCAGAGGAGGTCTGTGCAGGTCTGTCCTCAGTTCTCAGCTCTCAGTGCTCCAGTCTGACAGAACTGGACCTGAGTAACAACCACCTGCAGGATTCAGGACTGGAGAAGCTGTGTCCTGGACTGGAGAGTCCACACTGTAAACTGGAGTCTCTCAGGTCAGAATCCCTCAAGTGTTGAACTGCTGACCGTTACAACTGTGGTTGATGTTGAAGGATTGTTGGAGAGAGAATTGTAATAATTGTAACTGGGTTCAGATCGGGTTGAAGCCTGCAGACAGTCGTCACAACTGTGTTGGTGATGATTACGAGAAGTTTCTTTTTAATGGAGTTATCTGCGTGGTCTAACTTATCTTAGTTGTGTGGTTCCAGCCACATGATTGAGACAACATCTGTCTGTTTCCCACATGTCAGGACCTCATGAGCCTCTCTGACACAAATGAACCTCATGCATTACAGTTTAACTGTGGAAACACTTATTACCATTAGAGGTTTTCGATCATTACAGTCATTTACCTGTCTGTCGTTTTGTTGCAATGCATCTTGGGATTTGTGGGTGTGTCTTCTAATTATGGGGTGTGTCTATGTTGGTGTGTTAATGAGCCAGGTGTGCACACTTGGAGGGAAACAGCTTTTCACCTGCACTCGAAGCCTTCCTTTGTAGCAGGATGTGATCATAGATGCATAATTAGTAAAGTTGGTTTAATCAAATGGAATAATTATGATAATAAATGAAGATCATTCTCATCATCAGGGTGGAGTTTGGACTTTATTCATGACTTGGGATTTTTTTATACCTTATGCAGGTGGATTGTCTTTGTTAGCGTGAGTCAGACACTTGTTGGAAAGTTACTGACAGATATTATTTACCAGAATGACACCAGCAACGATGCTCATCTCAACAGGACCTAACTTGTTCAAACACACTCAACTACAGACCCACCTTTGGTCAAACACACTGACACACAGCTCCAAAGACTGTCCATCACCATGGAAACGACCAGCAGCAGCATCCCATGTAAGCAGGAGTCCTGGAGACGACTGTAATGAACAGCTCTCATCTGCTGGAGGTGCAACAATCTGATCGGTTGGTTCACCTGAGCTGAACTCAGATCTCAGCAGGACAACAGTCCCTTTGTGCTTGCTGAAGGGCTGCTTCTTCTGCTTCCTGGTACGTGTCTTCTGTGAGGTTTGCTGCCCCGTGCAGCTGCTGTGTGCTACCTGTGATGACATCACAAAGAGTGGTGTTCTGCTGTGGGTCTGGCGGTGGAGGATCTGTGGTGGTCGGCCCAGAGCAGCAGACTGCTTCACCTCATCGTCCTGCTGTGCACAATCCAGAAGTGTCTGCTCTGGCCAGTGGTGACCATGATGGACCATGTCTCCTTCAGTAATCCTGCAGCCCTGCAGCCTGCAGACACTTACCACAAGTCATGACGTCAGGTGGGTTCCTGTTGAAAGCAGGTACCTCCATGTTGCAGCTCCAGTGAGTTCTTGAATCCTGCTACACATGTTCCAACAAACACTTCGCAGAGACGGGAGGGAGAACACATTCATCTGAGCAACGTTGTGGAATCTGACCGCAGGAACAGAGTGGATGTGAATAGTGAGTTCAAGGACTCCTGGTTCAGACCACGGTCATATCTCACCTCGGTTCCTGCGATGTTCTCCTAGCTGGCCTTCCAGCTTGTGCGATCAGACCTCTACAAAAGGTCCAGAATGCAGCGACGTGTCTGGTCTTTAATCAACCCAGATCGTACACGTCCCGCCTCTGATCATTGATCTTCACTGCTCCAATAAAACACAAGTCTCTGTCACTTGTCTACAAAATGATCTCATGGTCCACACCTGCTGCTATGAACTCCACTGTAAAGTTTTACACCCGTTCTGGAGCACTGCGCTCTTCACAAGAACACAGACTGGCCTTGTCCTCTCCTCACACAAGGAGATCTCAGTCCAGACTGTTCTCCACGTGGTTCCTCAATGGTGGAACAAGTTACCAGTGGAGACGAGAGAAGAGTCGTCCCTCTCAACATTGAAGAAGGTGTTGAGAACTTTCCTCTTCCAAGAACACCTTCTGTCATGAGCTGCAGTCTCCCTTTAACTTCCTGAACTGCACTTGAATGTGGTCTTCGTGGCTCTGAGCTTCTCTCCAGTGAATGTCGACTCATCTACTTTGTGATCTACTGAGCGACTGCGGCTTGATTGATGCCTTTGTTGTAAATCACTTGGGAAAAAAGCATCTGCTAAATGTAATGTCATGATAAGGAACCTGCACAACTGGGCACCACTGAGAGCTGCACATAACTCCAGACGAGGTTCTGGCTGCTGCTTCTTGGATGCAACATGAGATGTTGTTGTGAGGAAAGTCGCCTCCACCTAATCTTCTTTGTTCTCTGTATGCAAGCAGGCAACTTCCCCACAGACCTGCTGGAAGCATCACAGATACATGCACGCCCCTTGTGCTGGCAGGCTGGTCCACATCTGCACTAGTATCACATCTTGGGAGTGTAATCTCCTCAAGACTGCTCAGCTCTGCCTCTCAGAACTGCAACAAATGAAGCAAATGTTCAGGCAGGTGGGGGTCATCCCAGTTACATGTTTGTTTTCCACAACTTTTGAACCAGTACCTGAGCTCTGGTGGTGTAAGGCACTGTTATGGAAAAACTTACTAACACCTCTGTATAATATGTTTTAACCACTAGGCGAGCGTCTTGACCAAAACTGAGTTCATCAGATTATCATGAATAAAGACCTGAGAGAAGTTTAGATTTAATCTCAGCAGTTGCATCCAATTGTGGTCCAACATACACCAGCCATCTCGATGCAGGAAACACAAAGAGTCTGAGTTTTTACAGGAATTTGAACACACAGAATAACGAAGACTAAACACTACATGATTATCATAACTAATCATTGTGTGTTTGTGTCAGCAGAGCAGTGAAATCAAGGACCAAATACGAATCTGCACAACCAGAACTATACGAAGGCCACAGTTCATCTTAAGGACCATATGAGAGGTGACAGAACATGTCAGAAACAAGAAATACGCCTGAGCAGCGGTCAGGTCACAGATTAGTCTTTTACATCACAGGCACGATAAATCCAAGGGGATGGTACCAACTGGTCAGACCTCTGCAGCTGCTGGTCCTTGTGACGGCGCTGCAGTCTGTAGTCCTGAGCCAGTAGTGCAGAGTATCTGAGTGACGGTGCCGCTGCAAACCCAACCAGAACCTTGTCCATTCTGCTCAGCATGACTGAGCCACAGCTCACAGCCAGTGGATCCTGGTTCTGAGGGGAGGCGACTGATGACGTGGGGCTCGTTACTCTCTCGCTGCCGTAACTCAAAGCCTCCAGTGGCTACGTGGTGTTCAGCTGGTCTGTTATGGTTGTAGCTGCTGCTGAAGTTTAACTGTGTAGACATTTATCTGCATAGAAGGACTTCATCACCACTTCAGGTACCTCATCTCCAGGCTGGAGGCTGTCCAGCACATGTCTCTGGAGGTCATAGGTCACACAGCAGGGACTGCAGGTCGGGTCAAAGGGAAGTACCTGCCACTGATGTCCTTCAGGAGGACGACGGGTCTGCAGATCCCACCACAGGAACCTCAGCAGGGACTTATCTTCTGAGAGCAGCTTCTTCATTTGAATCCACTCAACTGCAGACTCAGCTTAGGTCAAACACACAGACGTGTAACTCCAAAGACTGTCCATCACCACGGAAACAGCCAGCAACAGTCCTCAGGAAAGACAAACAAGTGTGAATACAAACATTTTCACATTTTACCAGCTATATAAATAATATAATGATGGTGTATAATAAAGAGTTGATTGTTGATGCACTAATATTGACAGCAGTTTTTATTCATAAATGTAAAAACACTCATGTAGACGTGAACTGTAACGAACAGCTCTGAGCTGCTGGCGGTGCAGCGATCTCATTGGTTAGTTCACCTGTCACTCAGCAGACCTTTGAACAGGGATGTTTTAGGATTTTAAAGTGTGTTAGTGTGAAGTTCATGTGAGGGTTCATGTCTGACCCGCATTAGACATCAGTCACCGCGTTCTGTTGGAGAACCAGTTGGTTTTTGATGGTTTTACAGGACTAGTTGGACCAACAAGTTCAATTTATCAGTATGTATTTAAATTATATAATTTATTCATTTGTTGAATGACAAAATCAAAGTTTAAACTACATAAATATTTACTTTTCTCTCCTCTGCAGGTTGAGTGGCTGTAACCTCTCAGAGGAGGTCTGTGCAGGTCTGTCCTCAGTTCTCAGCTCTCAGTCCTCCAGTCTGACAGAACTGGACCTGAGTAACAACCACCTGCAGGATTCAGGACTGGAGAAGCTGTGTCCTGGACTGGAGAGTCCACACTGTAAACTGGAGTCTCTCAGGTCAGAATCCCTCAAGTGTTGAACTGCTGACCGTTATAACTGTGGTTGATGTTGAAGGATTGTTGGAGAGAGAATTGTAATAATTGTAACTGGGTTCAGATCGGGTTGAAGCCTGCAGACAGTCGTCACAACTGTGTTGGTGATGATGAGGAGAAGGGCTCCACCAAGTCCAAATACATTTCTATTTGTACTTTAGTCAGTTTCAAGTTATTTCAGTGATCGTTGGTGTTTTTTTTCTTTCTTTAACTGAAGATCATCAACAAGTTTGTCCACATGTGAACATCTCTAAGCTCTCCTTTCTAATCTGATCTTTTCTTTATCAATAAAAGTTCTCAAAAAAGACTTTTATGTCAGACTTTGAAATGTTTCCTATTTAATATTGTATTAGTTTCCCTAAAATTATCCAACTGGAGCACAAATAAGTGTCCAATGGTGACCAACCTCAGCAGCAGAAGTGTCTCTTGTTCTAACCTGGACTCAGTCTGTCTGGACGTCAACAAGGTTCTGGACTGATTCAGATTCTGTCATTGATCCATTTCTGATGATTGAACGGTAACAAGTCAGTGAACGAGCTGAACGTTTATTCAGAGTTAACACAAGTGACAGAAACCAACATCATGAGAACAATTGATTGATTCCATGTTTGTTATGTGGAGTTGAAACCAGCAGCGATGATGTGACATCATCCATGAGGTCTCGGTGGACCGCTGTGGTGCAGCTGAGTGAAGGTAGAAGAGAAAACCAGGATCTGGATGAACGTGGACTTTCTCTGGAAGATGGTCCAGAATGAAGTTGATGATGACGCATCGACGGAGCGTTCAGCATCACCACTAGAACCAAAATATGGAAAAGATTTTCATGAACATTTCAGACCAAACAACGTCCCTGGAAACACGAACGCTGTTTGGTTGAGAAAATAGTCCCAAAGTAAAATGTTTATTTCCTGAAATGAACCTCATTAATGTGAACTTTAACCACAGCTGACTTATCTGACTATAAAACTAACTAAAGTGTTGAGGACAGACATGTGAACCATGGAGTGTGATGTCACATGTCCAGGTCACATGATGTTCTCCACACGTCTCTCTCCATGTCTGGATGCTGTCGGCCTCAGCAGCAGTGGGACTCTCTGTATGTTGATGTTCATCCACCAGTTTAGTTCAGACTGAAACGTCCCAACAACATTTGTCTGATTGGGGTGAATTCCAGTGTTTCTGCTGATCCTCTGACTGGTCCTTCAGCGCCACCATCAGGTGAACACGAGGACAGAGTCAGCTTCAGTTTCAGAGCAGTTCTCTCAGAGTATCTGCATGTGTGTTGTGTTGTGTGTCTGCAGGCTGTCAGGCTGTCTGCTCACGTCGGACGGCTGTGCTTCTCTGGTCTCAGCTCTGAGCTCCAACCCCTCCCATCTGAGAGAGCTGGACCTGAGCTACAACTATCCAGGAGAGTCAGCAGTGAAGCTTCTGTCTGCTGGACTGGAGGATCCACGCTGGAGACTGGACACTCTCAGGTATGGACACAGCTGCTGCAGACTCATGTTGTCTGATTGAGGAGGACGTCTCCGTCCTTCACTCACATCTGTCGTTGTGTAAAGCTCTGTCAGCTTGTACCTCCTCTAAGATAATGATGATGGAGCAACACAGATGAAACCAATTGAAAAGAACCGCTTCAAACTGTGCTGGAACGTGACGACCACAGGACAGGACTTTAGAGATGCATGGGTCCGAGTGTGGGACGGTTCCTTCATCAGTGTAGAACAATGTGTGTGTGAGAGCCATGAAATGTCCATGTTTGCTGAGAGAGACTGTGCTGGTCTGACCCCCCTCCTCCTTTCAGGGTGGAGCCTGCTGGACCACGATGGTTGAGACCAGGTCTGAGGAAGTGTAAGTGTGTTTTGATTTCATTCACACATTCATCCATCTTCACACTGTCACATCACTCATTCATGAGTCCATCGATGATCAATGACAGATCAATAATAACTGCAGCTGGGTGGTGTTTGTACTCTCCATCAGATTCCTGTCAACTCTCCATCGACACAAACACAGTCAACAAACACATCAAACTGTCTGACAACAACAGGAAGATGACGTATGTGGAGGAGAATCAGTCGTATCCTGATCATCCAGACAGGTTTAATGTCTGTCAGCTGCTGTGTAGAGAAGTTCTGACTGGTCGCTGTTACTGGGAGGTCCAGAGGAGCGGAAATGTTTATATATCAGTGAGTTACAGAAGAATCAGAAGGAAAGGAATCTCTGGTGACTGTGTGTTTGGACAGAACGATCATTCCTGGAGTCTGTTCTGTTCTGGTGGTGGTCGGTACTCGTTCTGGCACAATAACAGAAGAACATCTTCCTCTTCCTCTTCCTCAGTCTCTGACAGAGTAGCCGTGTATGTGGACGTTCCTGCTGGAACTCTGTCCTTCTACAGCGTCTCTTCTGACAGACTGATCCACCTCCACACCTTCAACACCACGTTCACTGAACCTCTTTATCCTGGGTTCAGGTTCTGTTTCAGTTCTGGTTCTTCAGTGTCTCTGTGTTCAGTTTAGTATCAGGAGTCTCCTCCTGTCAGAGAAACTGTCTCTGTTGGACAGAAAGTTCAGTCTCTACATGTCTGTCTCTGTTTTCATCAGAACACATCAATCAAATGTTTGTCAAACGGTTCTGAATGATTCCTTGGAAACTTCTTCCTCTTCCGGTCCTTTAACGATGGAAGCTGCCGTTATTCCAGGATCCACATGTTGTTTTTCCGTCTGTTTCCCGTCAAAGCTTCCCAGTGAACACCAGCATGTTGTTTCTCTGCAGCTCAGTTCAGCTGAGATCATTCAGTTGGTGTCAGCTGCAGTTAGTTTGCTGCACATGTGACAAACGGTGACATCAGAGAGGAACCACTGAGCTGCAATCAGCCCAGATGACGTTCCAGCTGCTGACAGATCCGAGCACAGGTCTGGTGAGCAGCCAGGGTTCATCCTGGTCTGTATTCACACCAGTTATTTTGTACTTCGTCCACTGAATACAACTTCTTCCAAATCTGTATTTCTGTAAAATACCAAATATAAGCAGCTGTTTTCCTCTGTCCAAAGCGGTTTCAGCATCTGGAGTGCAGACTGCAGCTCAGTGAGGTGGTTTTGTGGATAACTGAACAATATTAAACTGTTTATGATGTGGTCACGAGTGTTGGTTTGTCTTTAAAACACTTAGATAAATCTCAGTCTGGTTGCTGCCATCTCGTCCTCACAAATCAACCATCAATATCAACACCAACTACAGTCGATAGATGCAAAAGGGGAACAATTCCTGGTGTCAGCTTCCATAGAACCTGACTGGAATGTTTTTATAACCAAATAAATGTTGGAAACACACCATGAAGTCTCCTCCTGTCGACAGTAGATTGTGTCTTATGCCACTGTTGCAGTGACTGAACAAAGACTCCTGTACAACAGTTGCTTTTATACACTTTTTTACACACTTCCAAAGTTCAAATGTCTTCCGTTAGTTTGTAGATGAGCCATGTTGGAGTCTCATCACAGGATGGAAATAGTTATTCATTTTGTTTTATCCCCCACTTTGGTTATCATAAATGCACTATTCTCATTTACTATGGTGCTAGGATGAAATGTGTCGTTTATCCCCCACAGTACAATCAATACATAGGCAAAGCATCCTATTACCGTTGACACACACAGACTGGAGAGCCAAAACAGTCCCGGTAAAAGCAGCTTCCAACCTTGCTGGGCATCCGTACTTGACCCGCGGCTGACTCTAACGATGGAGACTTTCTGTCACTATATTCCAAGATTCGTGTGTGAAAAGGGTGGGGCCAGACCGTTGTCACAGACGAAACTTTGCTCTTGTCACAGATCCTTTGACACATCATGTTGTCCGAACCAGGTACCGTTCTCAGGACATGTTATCATAATAACAGAACCTTTCCCAGCTCTTCTCTCAAAATAACAAGATTTTCCCAGACACTAAAGAAATAACAAGACTTTTCTCAGATATTAGCGAACAATTGGAAAAACATCTTACATAACCAATGTTTGGTCAGACCAGGACAACTAACAATAATTCTCCTTACATTCAGAAAAAAAAGAAATCCATCCATCCATCCATCCATCCATCCATCCATCCATCCATCCATCCATCCATCCATCCATCCATCCATCCATCCATCCATCCATCCATCCATCCATCCATCCATCCATCCATCCATCCATCCATCCATCCATCCATCCATCCCAGAACTCCCCAAATACAAGCAGACTATAAAATCTTCCACCAGAGACACAAACCCTCAAGTTCATTTGAACTTTTCTCTGCTTTGTGCTGCTGTCCAAGATGCTATCTATCCTTCCAGTCCCCGTCTGGCTTTTATCCTGCTGAAAAGTGAAGTTCTCATTTCAAAAAATGTGTTGGGTCTAAGTGAAAAGACAAAGATGTTGTAACAATCGGGCCTATAAATGTCTTGTTAAAGGGCTGAGTTCCCACTAACGCACAAGAGGGTCCTTAGAAGGCCAACCAGGAATAATTAATAATGTTCATCCAAAGTAACAGGCAGTGATTGAATGAGGCCGTTCACACTTCCACAGCTGACAGATGATCAGAAACCCTGGAAAAGACGCACCACACTGTTTCATTCAATGACGTGCAAAGCGCTGGATATTTGAAGTGCAGCAAATCAACCCACCACTGCAAATGTCATGAAATCCGTCCTTTTGTCCATGTCCATAAGGATTAAACTAAAAGTCCAAACTAAGAGAAAATGTCGAGTCCATCCCTGCTCGTCCGACAGGAGTTAAATACAGGAAGCAGTTGATTCTCAGACCGCAACAATAAAAGTATAATCCAAAAACAGGATGAAAAAAAATCATCAACAACAAATGTGATTGCAGCCAGTGGTATACCAGTCCAAAAATACAAAAAAACTGATGATCTCACCGGATCCACAGAGTCTATAATCCACCATCCACAGAGATGGAAGCTGGAACGTTTCTCTCCTCCGGTCGTCCTCTGCATGGAGACACACACATATTCATGATACATTATATACAAGTTGTGCAATAATAAATGTTTTATTTAAGGACATTTAAATCAATGTGACGGCATCACAATGTGTTTGGCGTTGGGTCTTTAGTTAAACCTTATAAATATGTGGACAGTTCTCTAGAAATACAAGCATTAGATAGATGTACAAAATGTTTTTATGCAGCACTTTCTATGAACAACTTTCACTTTCACTTTGCTTTCTTTTGATTCTTTTTAACACAATCAACCACAGTTTTCCTGTAGTTGTTCTTCGTAGTCCAAGCGAACTACAATCTTTCTGCCATTTACGTAACAGATTCTTCTTTGAGGGGCAAAATGTGATTTACGGCTCTAAAGAAGAAACAGTTTCACCTGTCAAAGAATCTGAATCTGATGGTCAGTGTTTCTTATTGGTTGGTGTCCAGGGCTGAAGTCACTCATGTTTGCCAGCAGGACATCGTTATAGCAGATTCTGCACCTAAACAGTAACATCACTCTACAGCAAATCAAGATGAACAAAAGCTCACAGCAGTGAGTTTTGTATATTATTATAAGCCAGTGCTGATGTCACCCAGTTCCTACATCCGTCTTCAGACGTCAAGGTAACAAAGAGTTCTTTATTTCAGACGCGGTCCATTTCTATGCCAGGTACAACATTGGGACCTAAAAAAGGATAAAAAGAAGGATTTTGTAAAAGCCACATCAAAAGTCTTGATTCTGACCACATGAGCGGTCACAGAATGTCGAGACAAGATCTGATTCTGCAGAATTATCAAGGTGCAATAAAGACCATAATCTGTCCTCCAACTCTGTAAGTGCTCACGTGTTGCAAAAAGGTCTCCAGTCACTGAGGAGGACAGGTGTTGTTTGAAAAGAAGTGGCAAAGCGTACAGCAGCTGGTATTCCCAGGAAGTCTCCCATCCAAGTCTAAACCAGATCTGCTGCTTAGTTTTCAAGATCCGACCATAAACATGGTTCAGTCATAAACAACAAGTGCAGCTTCACAACTGTCTTTGACGCCACGTCTGCTGTCGATAAAGAGGTGGTTTCAGCTGAAGACCACATACACCCAGAGAAAGGTCCTCTTACGTCTCTGCGGTACAGTGGATGAACACGTTCAGCTGTTGACTGAAATGTTCCTGGTTCAAACCCTCACAGAGACGGATGCTCTTCTTTTATCAATCAAACGTTACAAACCCAAGTAGTTCTGTTGTTATTAACAATGTCTTACCAGCTCCTTAAACTGTGACGTCTCCTGCAGCTGGTCCAGGTTCTGTAGTTCAGTGTTGATGGTGTAGTGGTCAGCAAAGCTGTTTGTCAAGTAGTACATCTGGGTTTGATTCCCAACCAGGACAAGAGGCAAATGACATTAATGGTGGAGGTGCAGTGGTAAAAGTCTTGTTCTTGAAGTTGTCCAGCTCAGAGTCAGCTGGGACCACCTGCGGTCTACAGGACAGCTGTGGCAGCAGAAGAAGAAGTGCTCACAACTCATCTGTGTTTGACTGTAACAGGTTCACAACTTTAAAAAACATTTTTTTGTTTGTCTCACATGTAAAAGTTTCCTGGTCTGAGTTGACCAGTTGACGGGTGAACAGAACAGATGATCCACTGGAAGATTCACAGCAGTTTCATCTTAGAAGAACTTTATTTCGTTTAATTTTTCCAGGCACTGAGTCACAAGTCTGTTTTGTTCTGCAGAACGTAAGTGTGAACTAAAGCAAAATGTTTATTTAAATTTGAACAACAGAGGGCGCTGTTGCTACATCTGCTACCTTTGGCAACTGGGCCACATTTTATTTTTATTTCAAATGGTGTAAACTGTTTCAGTTTAAAAAATATAAAAGTACTTTTAAAAAAAACTTCACCTGTGAACCCTGAACTGAACTGATCCCAGTGATCCGGTTGGGGTTACGGGGGGATTATTCTCTGCTGGTCTCCAGTCAGTTATAAAGGTTGACCCCAAAACATCCTCTGGCTGTTTTAGTCTGGGTCTCATCACGGTCCGGAGCTCCACTGTGGGATCTGTTGTGTTTTTGACCCCAGGTCAAAGTTTATAGTTTATATACTATTGTGAACGAGGTGAAGATCAGATCACATTTTATTGCAAATTATTGCAGAAAACCTATTAACCCTGTAATGCCAGAAGTATCATATTTGGTACATGAATTTCTAAGACCATTGTAGCATCCCTTTTAATCGAAAAAGGAAAATCAAAATGTTTAATACAAACCAAACATTTTTTTAAATAAATAAACAAAATAAAAAATTACATAAAGTTACCTAATGTATTCATAATGATAAAAAATCAATTATTTAGAAATTGTTAACTAATGCTAGTGTAAGTCAAAAGAGTGCAGGTAAAAACAAAAAAAGCTCGACATTTTCTTTTAAATGAGCTGTTTTTGTTAATCTTGCATGTTATATCAGATTCTGTAAGAAAAATGCTGCATCAGTGTGAATTCCTTCAATCTGCCTTTGTCTTTGGTGCGTTTGTACTGTTTATTAATCCGCAGCTGCCCCCTAAAAATGTTCAAACGTTAAACCGTGTAGGCAGCATCTCTTCTGAGCTTCAATCGCTACAAAGTGGCTGCCAGCAGGCTTCTGAAAAAATGGTTTAACTTTACAGGATTAGGGGTTAAACTGTCAGTCCTGATGAAGAACTGTCAGAGACTCCAGCCAGGACAAAGGTAAACTCACAGTTTTACAACATTAAAATAGGATGATATAATTACTATAAGTAAAATAAAAACAACCACAAAACAATGCTTTTAAAAAGGTTACATCCTAAAAGTTTGTCCTTTATTTGTCCTCATGTAACTTTTGCTTTTGAAGGTCAATAAAAATCATCAAACTGTAAAAAAAAAATATATATATATATATATATATATATATATATGCTTACTTTATTACTTAAAAACTGTCTAAAAAGACTCATAAAAAATATGTAAAGGGTTACAATTTTTATTGTGATTATTTCTTTCTCATCCTTGACCCACGTCATCGTAAACTAGCACAGGATGTGTTTCACCACAGGTCAACCTTTCAGTCCTCCACCTTCTTGACATTCCACTACTGCTTCTCTGAACATGTTGCACCTAAAAATAACAAAAGGGTCTCCTTGTTAGATCAATATAGCTAAAAAAGTAGGTGGCACTGAGGTTATTTCACTGGGGAATTGAGTGCATTGGTCCACAAGTTTAATGGTTCATCCAGCCCAGAAGGCAGGTGGAACTATGGACCCCCAAAGTTCCCTTTGGTGGAGCTCTTCACCTCCGTCTGTACGTCTCCTTGTTCTCCCTCTGCTTCCTTCTCATCTTCTTCTGGACCGTGTTTGTCCATCCATGAAGACTGTTCTTCCTCTTCTTCAGAAATGAAGGTCCTCTGTGATGCAGTCAGTCGTATCCATGGAGACCATCCCAGTCTTACACAGTCTCACAGGCTGGTCATTTAAGAAATGTTTCACCTTTATCCTCCAATACTGACTTGAAAAATAGTTGTTCTTGTGTTTTACCTCACTACACTAATATTTACTCGGGGAAGTTTGTATATTTTCAAGCTGCTGTGAGAAAACAGAATTTTGTTTTGCTGTGTGCATTTTGTCATCTAACATTGTTAGAAACACTTTGACAACTAACAACTGGAACATTTTGTCCGTTTGCTTGTTTCCTGTCTCTACTTGTGTTGTGTGTCGTCTTATGTCGTATCACAAACTCTAATTAAATGGATCATTTTACTGGTTGTATTTTAGTTCTATTTGTTTTGTATTTTTTTATATCTGTGAATCCAAGCACAGAGAAAGGTTTTCAAAGTAGGGGAATTAGCTCAAATGGTAGAGCGCTTGCTTTGCTCAAATGGTAGAGCGCTTGCTTTGCATGTGAGAGGTAGAGGGATCGATGCCCTCATTCTCCACGTTCAACTCTTTATAGTTCACCTGTGAAAACTCAAATCAATAGTAGATCTGATTCATGTTGTTATAAATACTAGTAGTATAAGTACTAGTATACTAATATTATAATGCTGCTGATTTGAGGGGGGGGGGGGGGTCACTGTTTTAGTCCCCAGCATCCTCCAAGGATCTACAGTGGAGTTTGACGCAAAACTAAACGGTGGAGTGTTTGTGTTGAATATATGTTTTTGCACTGCTGCCCAATAATTTCCCAATTCTGGGATCAATAAAGGACATCTTATCTTATTTCTTAAATTATTGTTATTGCTGCTACAACTGTTGAGGAAATAGTCACCAGAGGATGAACACAGCAGATGATCATTCAGATGATCATTCAGAGTAAATCTCATGTAATGCAGTAAAACATGATGATTAAGTCTTGTTACAGCACAACTACATCGTATTAATGAGAAACTAGATTTTGACTTTAGGTTAACAACTACATCACATGTGCAACAACAAATAAAAAACACCTAAAAAAACATCTTTTGAAAGTGTAAAAAAAAGGTTTTTTGGATATTTGCCGTTTTTTCGATAAGAGGAGTTTTCATTACAGGTTTTCCTTTGTGAGATTTGGGATTTGCAAACATCTCAGGATAATGGAAACTCGACTAATGAAGAGGATCTCCATCAAACACCTGGATCTCTGTTTGGTAAATGGGAGGTGTTGAACTGTTTCACCAGCATCGCAGAAATGTGATTTTACCGTGACATCATGGAGAGAAACTGTCACCATCATCATCACTGGTACCTGAGCGTGTGGACTGACTGCAAACAGAGAAGCTGAAACATCAGTCTGCACATCAGGAGCCCAGGCGGCCTCTGCTGGGCTGTTGGAGATCAAGATAAAACAAATCATATGTAATTGTTTGTTCCCTTATTTTAATAGACATTCTGTGTTTGACATTTAATCCAAATTAGAGGCAGGTTTGTCTTTTTTAATTGTGACCACTGTCCATAACTGAAAATGTCTCGTTTCAAAAAGCGTTCCACAGAGTTCATGCAGCTGTTTGTGAAAAGAGGAAGGAATGACCAAAACATTCTCTTTAGAACACTTTAATGAGTCCTATGTAGAACTTCCTTATGCACTATTCTGTGATGTCATTAGTGACATCACATAACTTTGATTACATACCAAGGACACATGATACTTTGTATTTATACCGATATGCATCTGATGTGCATTATTGATTTGCCAATTAAAGTAAAATGTGCACGTTACCAAATGCAGCAACAGCGCCCTCTGCTGTTTACATCAACATGTAAACCTTTGTTTTAGTCCATAGTTACATCCTGAAGAGTTTTCCATGTGCAAAAAGCAGCTTAACCTCAGGCAGCAGAACTAAGACTTCCATGTATACATGACTGATACCTGGTTAGTTGGTGATCCACAGAGACAAGGACTGCAGGTCAGGATGTCTGCAGCTAACCCTAACCCCTAACCCTAACCCTAACACTATCCAACAGAGACCTCCATACAGACAGGTGGAGGTAAAAACTGGGATGGTCAGAGGGTGGGACTGCAGGTCAGTGGATCATGGTGGTGTCCCCCTGCAGCGTAGGTCTACAGCAGCAGATCTAGGATGAAGCTGTGTTGAAGACCAGCTGCTTCTTAGAAGTAGACTTATTAGTAGTAAACTAAATAAATGAAGTATATGAGTTGTCCCTGAATGACAGATTATGAAACCCTTTTAAAGATGAAGAAACTTCCATTTTACATGATGTCTTGAGATGAAGGATTATCAAGTGTACATGTGGGTTTACAGCATTTATTCATTATGCTGATGTTTATTTTGTGTTTTACTGCAATCAGTCATCCTGGTCAAAGCGCGAAAAATCTCTGGGCTCATCCAGGAATTGAAACCGGGGACGTCTCACACCCAAAACGAGAATCATGCTACTAGACCAACACGCAACAAAGCGCTGCTGTAAAGTAAAAAATGTTAAAAGAAAACATCACATCTTGAGAAGCAGGTGAGTTCATTAATGCCGTCACAAAGGATGATGGTTCTGGATGTCATAAATAACACTTATTAAAATAAACAATAGCAATAATATAAAGCTGAATAAATAAATCAATGAAATCAAAACACATGAAAAAAAAGACTTTCTAGGTTCCTTTATCCAGTAAAGAAATTAATTTAGTAAGAACCCTTTATTTCTTGCACTGGCTGGGAATCAAACCCAGGTCAACTGCTTGGGAAGCAGCCATGCTGACCACTATACCACCAATGCTGTAAGAGCAAATCTGAAATTGTGATAACACAGAAACATAATCGATGAGGGACATTGTTTGTGATGTCCCCCAGGGGACAGTATTGGGACCTTACTCTCTATTTTAATGTATAAATGCAAAGTGTCAAAAGTACTGCACTTTGTTCTTTTTGCTGATGATACAAAGATTTTCTGTGAAGAAGAGAATTTACAGCAGCTTATGGACGAAATTATGTCAGAATTGATGTGATGTCATTAATGACGTCACAAAGGATGATGGTTCTGGATGTCATAAATAACACTTATTAAAATAAACAATAGCAATAATATAAAGCTGAATAAATAAATCAATGAAATCAAAAGTCAAAAGTACTGCACTTTGTTCTTTTTGCTGATGATACAAGGATTTTCTGTGAAGAAGGGAATTTACAGCAGCTTATGGACGAAATTATGTCAGAATTGAACAAATTAAAAAAGTGCTTTGATATAAATAAACTATCATTAATTTCAAATAACTTGAGCTAAGACAGTGGGAGATACAGTTCCGATCCCACCTGGAAAAAAGTTATGGTCCTGCTGTCAAATATGAATGTGGGAGTGTCCAGCATTTCAGCACTGGACACCAACCATTAATCAAAGCTTATCAGCAGCACAACTATTTCAATTCAATTCAAGTTTATTTATAGAGCACTATTTAAAAAAAAACCTCAGTTTAGCCAAAGTGCTGTACAGCATAAGAACAGGAAAATTCCAGACTGACCAATAAAACAAAAAATATCCATACTAGTGCAGATTTAAAATAAAACATAAAACAGTACAATAAAAGTAATAGATATAATTAAAAACAATTAAAACAAAGGTAATAAACTAGAATCATACAAGTACTCATACACAAGAAGCCAAGATGTCATGCTCAGGATGGTGGGAACGCCAGTGCATAGAGGTGTGTTTTTAACAGGGTTTTAAAACGTTCAGTGGTCTCAGCAGATCTGATATTAAAAGGTAGTCTGTTCCATAATTTGGGGGCAGTGAAGGAAAAGGATCGATCCCCTCTGCTTTTAAGTTTAGATCGAGGAACAGTTAAAAGTAACTGATTGGTGGACCTCAGAGCTCTGACCGGAACATGGAGGTTTAAAAGCTCAGATAAATAAGACGGTGCCGTACCGTTTAAACTCTTAAAAACCAGTAATAAAATCTTAAAATGGATCCTGTACTGGACTGGAAGCCAGTGCAGGGTGGCCAGGACAGGAGTGATATGATCACGACGTTTCTTGTTAGTCAGCAGACGAGCTGCTGCATTCTGAACCGTCTGCAGGCGGCGGAGCAACAGCTGGTCAATCCCAGAGTAGAGGGAATTACAGTAATCTAGCCGGCAGGTGATAAAAGAATGAATAGCTCTCTCCAGGTCTTTCAAAGGAAGGTATGGTTTTACCTTACTTAAAAGCCGTAGATGGAAAAAGCTAGCTTTGACCACTGAACCGATCTGTTTGTCAAACTTAAAACCAGAATCAAAAATCACACCAAGATTCCTTACAGATTGTTTACAGTACACAGATAAGGGACCAATCACACTGTCGTGCCCATCTAAAATGTTTGGCTGACCGAAGACTATTATTTCTGTTTTATTTTTGTTTAGATTGAGAAAGTTACTCTGCAACCAAGACTGGACTTCCTCGAGACAGATGAGGAGAGGTTCAATTGACTTTTTGCACTTAGACTCTATGGGCAGGTAAATTTGTAGGTCATCGGCAAAACAGTGGAAAGCAATTTTGTGTTTCCGAAAAATGGAGCCCAAGGGAAGCATATACAAAGAAAAAAGAATTGGACCCAATATGGAACCTTGAGGCACCCCACAATTAAGAGGGGATGCAGACGAGAAAAACTGGCCCAAACAAACAGAGAAACTCCTGCTTTCTAAATAAGACCGGAACCAATGTAGAACGGTGCCTTTAATGCCTACGTAGTTCTCAAGCCGCGATAGCAAGATTTGGTGATCTACTGTATCAAAGGCAGCAGTGAGATCCAGTAGAACCAGAACAGTCGGGTTGCCGTGGTCCGCGGACAGGAGCAGGTCATTAAAAACTCTAAGGAGAGCAGTTTCGGTGCTATGAAATCGTTTAAAACCAGACTGGAATTTCTCTAAAGTATCATTAAGATCAAGATGAGATTGTAATTGGTTAAAAACAGTTTTCTCTAAAATTTTAGATAAAAACGGGAGCTTTGAAATTGGCCTGTAATTCGCAAGAACTGAAGTGTCTAGATTAGGCTTTTTAAGGAGCGGCTGCACCACAGCATGTTTGAAAGCAGCTGGAACACAACCGGAGTTCAAAGATGAATTAATCAAACCAACAACACACAGCCCTATGCTGTTAAAAACATTCTTAAAGAGCCGAGCCGGGACACTGTCCTTAGGACAGTTGGAAGACTTGAGGTGTTTGACAATTTCAGTCAAAGAGGATAGGGACACAGGCTCAAAAGTCTCAAAAACAACATTGCAAACGGTTGCAGATACAGGATCTGCCAAAGACAAGGATAAAGGCAAAGGCGGTCGAGTAGAGGAGATCTTGTTTATAAAATACTCCAGAAATCTATTGCACAGTATCTGTGATGGCACAATACCATCTGGGTCCCCAGGATTTAAAAGAGAATTAAGAACTTTAAAAAGAAACTGAGGCTTATCAGAATTGCTTGATATAAGGTTAGATAAAAAGTGTGTTTTAGCAGATTTAACAGCTCTCTGGTATTCTAATAAACTCGTTTTAAAAATTTCAAAGGAAATGTGAAGATGATCTTTTTTATATTTCCGCTCAGCGCGTCTGCAGGCCCGTCGCAGGGTCCGGGTGGTCTCATTCAACCACGGCTCTGTCACTGGTTTGGATCGCTTCCTCCTGACAGGAGCCACCATGTCCAGGATATCGGTGCAGATCGCATTAAAAACGGTTAGGCATTCATCGGGACTTAGATTGACCAAACAGTCCCTGAAGGACCCCAACGAGCTGCCGAAGGCTGCAGCGAACTGCGCAGCCGTGGAAGCGGTTATAGTGCGCGCATAGCGCTCCGCTGTGCGTCGCCTGACATTCGGACCCGGAATCGCAACAGAAAAAAAAAACAGCAAAGTGGTCAGAAATACCAGCATCAACGATGTCAGTAACATTTAAATTTACACCGAAGGATAAAACAAGGTCTAAAACGTGCCCTTTTTGGTGAGTCGCACCTGTCACAGACTGGGTGAGATTAAAGGAGTCAATAAGAGTTAAAAACTCCCGGGCCAAAGGTTTGGACTCACAACAAACATGAATATTAAAATCACCGACAATTAAAAAACGATCAAAGTCCACAGTTATGCTTGCCACCAGGTCTGCAAAGTCCTGAATGAAGTCCTTAGTAAATTTTGGTGGTCGATAAACTAAAACACACAATGGGAGAGTCCGGGTTTATGACAAAAGTCTGTAGCTCAAAACTGGAGAATGTGTCAGGAGAAACGCGTCGGCAGTTGAAGCTGGATTTGAAGACTGAAGCCAGTCCACCACCTCGGCCAGATGTCCGGGGAGAGTTGAAGAATAAGCAGTCCGGAGGGAGAAGTTCGGAGAACGGAGCGGACTCACCAGCTCGAAGCCACGTCTCCGTGATGAACAGAAAATCCAGCTCCCGGGAGACGAAGAAGTCATTCAGGATCAAAGTTTTATTAGTCAGTGATCTGACGTTGATTAGAGCCAAACGTAGCACCACATCCTCCTGGTTGGACTCCGGGGCTCTGGAGAGTTGGCGAAGGTTAGCAAGATCGGCTCTGCGGGGACGCCGGGTCAGGCCCCACCGGGGAGCAGGTTCCTCCGCCGACAGGTGGGGCCGATGACAGGCGGGGCCGGTGACAGGTGGGACCGGTGACAGGCGGGGCCGGTGACAGGCGGGGCCGGTGACAGGCGGGCCGCCAGCTGACGGCGCAGGGAGGACAGGACAGATCCATCGCAGGCGCAGTGGTCGGAAGATCACCCATCGTCTGAGAGAGGGGCCCGATCCACAGCCAGATCTCAGAGATGCCCTTAGTCTCACCAGTACACCTCCACGTTTCCCACGTCTTCTGAAGCGCTTTCTCCGCAAGTAGGTAGCTGGAGGTGGACGACGGAGGTATGCCGGAACAGACGCCAGGAACGACGGAACTCCTGCTTTAGGTCCCGGGCCAAGGCTCGGCCGCGTCTCCACAAAATCTCTAATGTTGAGAAGCACTTGACGATCGTAAACTATCAGAGCAGACAGATCTTGGAGGCACGCAAAAAACAATAAAACCACAAAAACAAGTCCAGACACACTCGATAAACGGGCGGGGAGACGGCCAGCCTTGCACAGCGGCGCCATCTTGCACCATAATGTGTTTAGCACCAAAAAAAATTTATCTAACTAACCCTCTTCATCTTCCTCCTCCTCTTCCTTGCAAAAACATTGTGCTGAAAAAAGAGACATTTTTGACAGATCAAAAGAACAAGGAACTATAACAGGTCTAGGTGTAGGTGGCCGAGCACTGCCTGCACAGAAGAGAGGTCAAATAATTGATTTGGTTATTTAATTTGCATATTGATCATATATGGCCAATAATAAAACATACTGTCAAAACATCATTAATCATTTTTAATGACCCACAGAGCAGACTCGTCCCCAAAGACTTGAACCTGACTGGCTCTTCCTCCCAGACTCTGATTATCTGAGGTCAGACAGCCGTCAATGGAAACTGGACAAGGAAATGTTTGTATACAAGTCTGGAGTTGTGCTCAAACTCCACATTTACAGGTTCACTGGTCTTTTAATGGACCAGTTAACATATAAATGGGAGTGTCTCATAAACCAGTGGTAACCATTGTCATTGTCTCCCGACTGGAAATCAGACCAGTTGGTTTTGTTAGTGCTATTTCATGGATGAGTTTGACCACTGCAACTCTCACCTAAAGTCTCTATGTTGGATTGAACCAGAAAAATTAGTCTGAGGTTTATTCTTGTTCTTAGCTCACAACTGACTTGCTTGGACCGTTCACACCAGTGTAGGTTCATACTGGTGGAGACACCTACATGGACCGTTCACACCAGTGTAGGTTCATACAGGTGGAGATACCTACATGGTCTGTTCACACCAGTGTGGGTTCATTCTGGTGGAGACGTCTACATGGACCGTTCACACCAGGTCCTAACTCCACTTGCAGGGACAGGTCTTCACGGGAGCGTAACGAGGATTTCTAGTCTCAGCATCCTCACAAACCCCACTGGTGTCAGAAGATTGTTGTGGTCACAGGACTGTCTGTCTGCTCCTTCTGTCAAGTAAAAACTCTTGTTGCTTCATCAGGACAAACCTGAGTGGACTCATCATGACCTCACTATGACCTCACAAAGTGAGAACCTCCATCACAACACCAAAGAACAAAAACCAACCATTCTTCTCTGTGACGTCATCAAATACATCAGATAACTTTAAGGATACATGATGGAGTTAGTATCTATTACAACATGAATGAGGTCTGCTATTGATTTGAGTTTTCACAGATGATCCATAAAGAGTTGAACGTGGAGAATGAGGCTATCGATCCCTCTACCTCTCACATGTAAAGCGAGCGTTCTACCATTTGAGCTAATTCCCCTGATTTCCAGCTGTTGGAAGCAACTTGATGCTCTTCATGCAGGTTTTCCTGTATTTTGAAAGTCTTTGTCTGTGGTTGGACTCACAGATTTGAAAACATACAAAACAAATAGAACTAAAATACAACCAGTAAAACTGATTTGTTTAATCAGAGTTTGTGATACGAAGTAAGACGACACACAAAACAAGTAGAGACAGGAAACAAGCAAACGGACAAACTGTTTCAGTCTTCCTGACCGGGAATTGAACCAGCACTACATCTGATCTCTACATCTGAGCTTCCCAGGTCTTGCAGTAAAGTTTTTATTCTGTCTTTTTTTTTAGATATCAGCACTTTTGATCAGTGGCTGAAACCTCATCATCCTGAAGCTCCAGTGTTGCAGAACTTCCTGAAGTCAAGAGAGAATTTAAACACACTTTTGAGCTCTTATGATTTACAGCTGGACGACAAAACTAAACCACTGGGACCAGATCTTCTGACAGTGTCAGAGATCCTGCAACTCTGTCAACTAACTAACCAGTTGAAATGACATCTTGGGTCATGTCCTCACTCCAGACTGGTGTAGTGGAAATTTTATATTACACTCCTTACTTTCTTTGTAATTCTTTGGATGCAGCTTTACCTTTGACCAACTCGCTCTCATGAGGAAGCAGACTCCCCCCCCTCCCCACACACCACCTCACATGCTGACTCCAGCCTGATAAATGACACCTTCTCCGTACTATTGGCGACATGAACAAAAGAACGTCGCCACAAGAACTGCCGGTCAGAAGACACATCTACTGTAAAATGCATATCTCTTTGTCACGAAAACAGGTATGCCCAGACACGGAGCAAAAGCTCCTTTGTCATGGAATGTGTGCGCTTCGGACACGGAGCAAAGCTCCTTTGTCATTAGATGTGTACGCTCCAGACGCGGAGCAAACACCTTCGTCATGAAATGAGCGCGCACCCGTCACCCATCCAAACCCCCTTTGTCATGAAATGAGTATGCACCCGTCACCCAGCCAAACCCCCTTTGTCATGAAATGAGCGCGCCCTCACTGTAAAGCGCAAGAGCCTTTTTAATGCATATGCCTTTGTCTTGAAATTCATGCCTTCTGTATAAAAGACGCCTCCCTTCATTTAATGGCAGGAATTCTGCAGATCCCTCCACTCTTTATTTTCGGTTGATTCAAATAAACGAGTGTACGAAGACAGTCGATTTTTGCTCTTTCTTCCACCGACTATTTTTTCCACGACACTGGTTTAAAAGTCTCACGGTCCTCATGATGAGCTGACTGAGTTTATCTTCTCTGTTGACCACGTATCACACATCTAACACGGCTGTCTTATTGGATGTGTTTTCTCCTCACAGGTTCATCTGCAGAGTTGACAGCAGCTGAAGGTGAGGAGCAGCAGACACCAGCTGCTGCACTGACTGGTCTGTCTGTTTCAGCTGCTGCACTGACTGATGTGTCTGTTTCAGCTGCTGCACTGACTGATCTGTCTGTTTCAGCTGCTGCACTGACTGATGTGTCTGTTTCAGCTGCTGCACTGACTGATGTGTCTTTTTCAGCTGCTGCACTGACTGATCTGTCTGTTTCAGCTGCTGCACTGACTGATGTGTCTGTTTCAGCTGCTGCACTGACTGATGTGTCTGTTTCAGCTGCTGCACTGACTGATGTGTCTGTTTCAGCTGCTGCACTGACTGATGTGTCTGTTTCAGCTGCTGCACTGACAGATGAGTCTGTTTCAGTTGCTGCACTGACTGATGTGTCTGTTCCAGCTGCTGCAGCCGGTTAGTTTTCAGGACAGTCTCTGTTCATGCTCACTTTACTTAACTACTTCTGGTAATTAAATTCATGTTTACTGATTTGAATTAAAAATAATATCCAAACGGAATATCAAAAGTAAATAAATTGGCTTTGTCCCAGATTGAGTGAAAGCTAAACTGTGTTCGGTAGTAGACCGAATAAAAATGGTAAAATTAATAAAATGTGCAGACGGAGACTCACACACTCAGGTGCAGCAACTGTCAGGACCTGGTTTATTTTCTGGTTTGACAGTGTTTACATGAGAGTCGTAACCTTCTTTCTTTAGGAGCAGTGCCATGGGTTCTGCTTACAAACCAGGTTGGATCAGCAACAGAGATGAACAAGTACAAGTTCACACAAAGTTATGAACATTATACTTAAGCAAAAGTGACAAATCTACTGAAAGCAGAAATATCATGTTTTGTGTACGGGTATGTGTGAGGTATGAAAATGTTTGTATGATGGTGGTGAAGCACATAAACAGAACCGTCTTTTATAAAGACAGTTAGATACCATAGAATCTAATTTTCCTTATTCCAGCAAATGTGCATATTCCGGTTTGCAGGTAAGTACAAAAAAGACTTTGGCTGCATATAATGTAAAATGTAAGATAATATATTTATGACAAAGGCAATAAAAAAGGCAATCAAATGAAAGAAGCTAAAAGATTTACAAGATGCATTTCAATTAAAACTAAAAATACAACAGTCAGAGGTATTTGAATTATTTCTGTCCTTGTACTGTGTCTGTAGTATCTGGATGTAGATCCACGAGAAACACACTTGGATCCACATGTGTTGATTGTGAGGTGAATATTTTCAACTGTATATTTTATATCTTCCCAAACTCTTCTAATTTTCCTACTTTGCCAAACGCAGTGAAACCATGATCCCATTTCTGCTGTTGCTGTGACAGAATAGTTTCCTTGTCTGTGTTTCTTAATGGTTGCTGTCCAGTGCTGAGACCGATGACACTCCCACACTCATGTTTGACAGCAGGACATCGTTATAGGAGATTCTGCCTCCACACAGCAACATCCCTCCAGATTAAATCAAGATGAACAAAAGCTCACAGCAGTGAGGTTTGAAACAGCCAAAGATATCAAATTCATTAGACATCAAATACAGCTGAAGAGACAATAAAATGCACATTTATGCAGTTTTTTCAACCTTCAATGTTTGATTAATAAGCTGGAATTAATTGTTAGTGTATCAAATACTTGATTGTTGGACGTTTACTGTCATGAGGAGAGTTCTAAATATCTTGTGTACTAAAATAGCTGGGAGAGCGTTACACTTAACGTCTAAAGTTCCCTTATTCAGCCCGGGTTTCACCAGAAGGCTAGCAGAAGCAGATCTTATGAATTTTCAGCTGTTAATCCCTTTTTCTGCAGAATTTGGATTTGAATACCAGCAACAACATGATGAAATGTTTCAAATATGAGTTCGGAAACTTTTATAATTCCTCATCTTTTACTGCAAAAGTATATATTTATACTTGATAATACAGTCCTGTGTCAGAGGTGTGGTCAGGGCAGGTGTAGCAGGTTAACAACAGCAGGCTCCAAGGTTACCATGGAAACACCAGCTGTGTCACAGCCTCCTGTTAGAGAATTCCACAGCTTTTCTTGGCTGCTGTTCCAGGATGAGCTGCTGTTCAGCAGCTTTTACAAGCACTTCATGTTGCGGGACACATGAATCCTGGAAGTGGGGTGCAGCAGGCTGTTGGGATCTGTGGCTGACTGGTGGACCATATCTGCATCTTCCAGATCCCCCAGCTTCAGGATGTGCCTAGGCAGCGGAACGGGTACAGGAACAGACGACTGGTCTTAGGACATTTTTGAAAAGGTGGAACACAACAGATTAATATTGTTATTATATATATTGGACATACATGTGCATCAGTAAGTAGTTATTCATACATATTAATATACTCTGATACAATCATGTGCACCTGTGCTTTTTAGTTTCATGTGCATATACATATATCCTGTATTTGTCCATATATATATATATATATATACCTATACATTAATTAATACACATATAGAAATGCATCTACATATACACAGCAACATATAAACACCTAGTGCATACTTATATATATCTATATATATGCATACATACAAACACACATACATACCCGCATATACACATCCGCACATGTACACACACACCCACACACGCACACACACACCTCCACATGTGTACTCCCATGCACACACACACACACACACACCTCCACATGTGTTTGCACTCACCACACCCACGTCCACATGTGTATGTACACACACATGCACACACACACACACGCACGTGCACAGACACATATACCCACACACACACACGTGTACTCTCACGCACACACACACACACACACACACACACACGTGTACCTGCACACGCGCATTAAATTTCTTACACAAAGTTCTTATACACTTGTACATCTTTGTACACTATCAGGGTTTCGTTTTCTCCCACCCAGTCTGGTTCCTTCCTTACTGCTTATCTGCAACAGCAGCTTGACTTATGGCTACTTCTGCAAAACATCTCCATAATTGGTTAGTACAGGATAGTAGTCAAAGTCACGCTTATTGTCAATTCTACCACATGTGGGGTACATAAAGAAAATCAAAATTAGATTATTCTAAAACCCTTGGTTCTGCACAAAAAATAAATTACTCTAAACAGAAAGTGCAAATTTAAACTCTAAAAGAAACAAGTAATAATTTGACGCTAGGTTTAAGAGCCAAGGGCAATAAAATTACTTGGCTTGGAGAGTGTTCAGTATCCTGACGGCCTGGTGGATGAAGCAGTCCTGCAGTCGGCAGGTTCTGACCCTGGAGGGGGCAGCCTCCTCCATGATGGCAGCAGAAATACACCACGGGTGTGACGGGTGTGTGGGGTATTTCACAATGCTGAGGGCTTTGCGAGTCAGACTGGTGCTCTAAATGTCCTGAAGTGAGGAGCGAGACACCAACAATCTTCTCAGCGCTCTCACTATGTGTTCGAGAGACTTGCGGCAGGATGTGAATCAGGCTCCGTACCACACAGTGATGCACCTGGTCAGAATGCTCTCGATTGTGCCTCTGTAGAAGGTTACCTGATGGGTGTACCGATTTCCAAGGTGAGTAATCAAACAGCAGAGACAGAGTGAAGAGTACTAGAGTACTGAGTACACAATAATACACAATAATAACCTTTCTGATGTCATTAAGACAGCAGCTTTACTTCTTTTATTGAGAAAAACATTTGATGTTTGCACCTTGCAGCGAGAGGTCCCAGGTTCAATTCCCGGACAACCCCCAGAGCTGTATGTTACTAACCTTCTCTCCTTGAAGTAGAACCTGTTTCTGGTGTTCTGGTAAACAGGTTTAAGTCTGGTTTTCTGGTCATGTTGATAATAACGTCACCTACTGCTGTTCTTGTCAATTGTAGAGAGGTTTTACACCAGGAAGTGGTTTATTAGTGTCCCACATTTCAAATCCACCAAACTTCACTGCAGTTCCTCATTTTATCACATTTGCAACTATATCAAGATGAGTTGAAAATAGTTGAAGGCCTGAAAATCAGTGTGTTCTTGTCATGTTGTGCTACATATTGTACACACAGAGAGTCTAAAATAAGAGGGTGTGATTGTGTGAATAGGAAATAAGTTAAATCACTTTGCAGAGCCTATAAATGAGTAAACTAAATAAATGAAGTATATGAGTTGTCCCTGAATGACAGATTATGAAACCTTTTTAAAGATGAAGAAACTTCCATTTCACATGATGTCTTGGAATGAAGGATTATCAAGTGTACATGTGGGTTTCCAGCATTTATCCATTATGCTGATGTTTATTTTGTGTTTTACTACAATCAGTCATCCTGGTCAAACCACAATAAGTCCTGGGGCTCATCTGGGAATTGATCCCGGGACCTCTCACACCCAAAGCTAAAAGAAAACTACTGGACCAACGAGCCACAAGACACCGTTGTAAAGTAAAAAATGTTTTTCTAAAAAAAAAAAAAAAAAGTTATAAGAAAACTGCTCACACATCATGAGAAGCAGGTGATGTCATTAATGATGTCACAAAGGATGACCTTCTATCACATGCATTGGCAGAGTTGTTAGTTTTCTTTCTTTGGTGTTGTGATGGAGGTTTTCACTCTGTGAGGTCATAGTGAGGTCATAATGAGTCCACTCAGGTTGGTCCTGATGAAGCAACACGAGTTTTCACTTGACAGAAGGAGCAGACAGACAGTCCTGTGACCACAACAATCTTCTGAGACCAGTGGGGTTTGTGAGGATGGTGAGACTAGAAATCCTTGTTACGCTCCCGTTTCACATCCTGTGTGACTCAAACTGAAGTTCCTTCTGGACTCCACCCAGACAGGTGAAGGACCACATGTGACTAAACACGTCATGACCGGTCAGATCAGACAGCCAAGGGAACGTTTGTATACAAGTTTGGAGTTGTGCTCAAACTCAACATTTACATGTTAACTGGTCTTTTAATGACCAGTTACCCAAAGTGAGCGTCAGGTAACATGAGTTATTATGGGATGTTTCCATGAGCTGTGCTGAGCTGATACAGGTAGTCTGTGGTGACTGAGTGAAGGTGATTGTTGATTATAAGAATTTTCAAATGTAGGAGGAAGCTGATCATTCCAGTTTTCTCAGATGAACCATAAAGAGTTGAACATGGAGAATGAGGGTATCGATCCCTCTACCTCTCACATGCAAAGCGAGCGCTCTACCATTTGAGCTAATTCCCCTGAGTTCCAGATGTTTGAAGCAACTTGATGCTCTGCATGCAGGTGTGGTGGAAATTTTATATTACACTCCTTACTTTCTTTGTAATTCTTTGGATGCAGCTTTACGTTTGACCAACTCCCCCTACATGAGGAAGCAGACTCCCCCCCCCTCCCCACACACCACTTCACATCCTGACTCCAGCCTGATAAATGACACCTTCTCTGTACTATTGGCGACGTGAACAAAAGAACGTCGCCACAAGGACTGCCGGTCAGAAGACACGTCTATTGTAAAATGCATATCTCTTTGTCACGAAAACAGGTATGCCCAGACGTGGAGCATATGCTCCCTTTGTCATGGAATGTGTGCGCTTCGGACACGGAGCAAACCCCTTTGTTATGGAATGTGTGCGCTTCGGACACGGAGCAAAGCTCCTTTGTCATGGAATGTGTGCGCTCCAGATGCGGAGCAAAGCTCCTTTGTCATGGAATGTGTGCGCTCCAGACGCGGAGCAAACACCTTCGTCGTGAAATGAGCGCGCACCCGTCACCCAGTCAAACCCCCTTTTGTCATGAAATGAGCGCGCCCTCACTGTAAAGCGCAAGAGCCTTTTTAATGTATATGCCTTTGTCTTGAAATTCATGCCTTCTGTATAAAAGACGCCTCCCTTCAGTGAGCGGGAGGATTTCTGCAGAACCTCCACCCGTTTATTTCCGGTTGATTTCAAATAAACGAGTGTACGAAGACAGTAGACTTTTATTCTTTCTTCCACCGACTATTTTTTGTCCACGACAATTTGGTGTCAGAAGTGGGATGCCAAGCGGGCCGCTGAGATCTGGATGACTGGGTTGGCCACCTGAATCTACAGAGATTCATCCTCATTACCTCGCTTAGCACTTCTGAGAGAGAGGACTTCTACCTGAGATCTCAGTCGACCGTGACGGCATCTCCGAACTCGCTGGGAAAAGTAAACGGTGAGAAGTATATTTTTTCCTTTTCTATCCGAAAGACTAAAAGGCTCAGATTGGAGCCCATAGGATAAGACAAATTTATACCAAATTGTAAAACCTAAATGAAACGAAGATTTTTTTTATGATTCTACAGTCAACTGTCTTCATTAATTTTCTGGTTGATGTTCTGAAAGAGATTGCTGAAAGATGCGATCATAATGCTTAAGCAAGATCGGGTATTTGCGCGCATCAGAATGAGATCGGATTGAATCGGTGAACTGGTGAACAAAAAAACCAGCTGAAACATTGATTTAGATCCGATCAACCTCTGTATGTTCAGATACCAAGGTTTTGGTGTCGAAGAGAAGAGATTATTTTTATTGTTTTTTGTTTTCTTTTCTCTCATATCCTGGATACTCGGGACATAACGTACCATAACTTCCAGGAGGCAAAAACCAGGTTATTCTAGCTGCATCCAGAGTTGTGAGTCGGCACTGAGGCAAGACCAATTTTTTGAAGTCCTGTGAGCAAAAGGCAAGATCGGGTTGTAAAGCGCACATAATAGTATATTGTGAGCCCTAGCTAAGACAAGATCGGACTCTCAGTCCCGTGAGCTTAAAGCATTCAGTCCTGTGAGTAAAGACGTCACAAGATCAGGTTAGGAAACATGGGTTACATGTTAATAATGCACAGCAACCAGATATATTAACCAAATTAAAAAAAAAAACAAACAAAAAAAAAAACAAGAACAAAACAAATTCGAATTTAATTATATTTATGAAAGACAAATATGGGAAAGATTCATGTGAATTTGTCTACTATTGGAGTGATAATTTCGGTTTCCCTGAAGGGGGATCTCTGAGTACAATTCAACTAAAACAATTGCGTTAAAAGTTAACTGAGGATAGAAACCGACAACTAAGCACTAACAAAAAAGTCAAATCACACGATGTCCAAAAAATGATAAGAATGGATGAATGCTTGAAATTGTGGGAAACTGAGTGTGATAAGCGTGAACGCCAAGAAGCATGCAAAAAAAAAAAAAAAAAAAAAAAGGGAACTTAACGAAACTGATGCAAAGAATGATAACACTGTTAGTAGTTTTTCTATCCCTCTATGCAGGGC
Organism: Xenentodon cancila; assembly: GCA_014839995.1. Taxonomy (NCBI): domain Eukaryota; kingdom Metazoa; phylum Chordata; class Actinopteri; order Beloniformes; family Belonidae; genus Xenentodon; species Xenentodon cancila. The sequence continues at coordinate 18,524,005 of CM026220.1, read as the reverse complement.
CTGTGGGGATCCTCGGTCGACGCCTCACTGGACTCCACCCCTCCGCCTTACCAACCACCACCCTCTACACCAGCAGACCAATCGGGAGCGGCCAGACGTGGCCTAGCCCCTGATTCGTCGGCAGACGGCTCCTCCTCCTCTACTCCTACTGCAGACCAAACCCACACGTCCCTGAGACCTCCCACCTTCTCTCTGTCATCACCTACTGGACACGCATCCCTCATTCCCGATATCCAACCCAATAACTCTGAAATTCTTTTCAAAAACTCTAAATCCTTCCCTCCTTCACCAATGCACCTACGCTCAGCCACAAATAAGGTGTTCACTGCCCCCATGGTTCAGGTTGCCGGACCACAAGGACTACCCGCCTACGTCTACCGTCCCTGGACTGTGGATGACATCATCGTGGCCTCTAAACACCTACCAAAGCCAGAAAAGGGCGGACAAGCCCTTGCCAATGCATTTAAAGACTTTATCAGAGACTATATCCCCACATCCTCTGAAATGTCCAGAGTTCTCCTCAACCTTCTGACCCCAGCTCAGTTTGCCCTGCTGAAGCCACAATTCCTCCATCACCGTCAACCTGCAACTCCAAACTGGACCACAGCCAACCTACGTGATGGTGACATTGCAGACGACATTGACTACAGAAACTGGGTCACTACCTTCTTCCAAGCCCTCCGAGATAGCTTCCCAATCGCGTGTGACCTGTCAAAGATCACAGCGTGCACCCAAAAAGAGGGAGAGGAGGTGGACAACTACCTCCTCCGTCTCCAGTCGATCCACGATGATTACAGTGGAATGACTAAGCCTGATCCCTACTCCGGCCCCATTATGACCCCCTATGAGAGTCACCTCAAACAGAGCTTCCTGGATGGACTCCTGACTCCCCTGAGTGTCATGACAAAAGACTCCTGCATCGGGTGGCAGAAAGCTTCCGTGCGTCTAGATGACATCCTGAGACACACTGACCATCAGCAAAAAATACTTAAAGACCAGGAAACGACCGACAAAAAGGAGAAAGATGACATAAACCACCGAGCCCAGCTGCACCTGCTCCACGCTCCTACAGCATCCGCTGATTCTCCTGCCGGATTTCTTTCCTGCACCGATCAGTTCCCCAAACCCACCCAACCGCTCAAGTGACACCTGCTGCTACTGTAAAAAAAAAAAAAAAAAAAAAAAAAAAAAAAAAGGGACACTGAACCAACACCTGCTTATTAAAACCACACAAGCGCAGAAAAAGAGGCAACTATAGAGACCAAAGAGGAGAGCACTCTAGAACCAATTATTCGGACTGAAAGGCAAAGCGGGGTGTAGATCCGGTGGGCACGTCGGAGGAGGAACCCCCCCAACAAACAGATAAGATCGCGATCTCACACACACACACACACACACACACACACACACACACACACACACACACACACACACACTTATTTGTACATAGAGAAAGCAGAGGGAGAACAAGGAGACGTACAGACGGAGGAGCATGATCAGTAGGACAAGAAGTGTAAAATATGTCATAAATATAGATTTCATATTTAATAACATTTCAACAGCTCAGGTTAAATTATTATTGATTTTTGGTTCAACACACTTTCCAACCTTTTGATTGAAAGGATCAAAATAGTGTCATAATGAACAGAATGTGGACAAAACTGGAACAGAATTTATATTTTTCTTTTTCAAAGGTTTCAGCAGAGGTGAGAAGTTTCTTCAGATGTTTCTACAGAGTTGGAGCCAAATCATCAAAAAACATCAGTTGGACTGGCAGTGGGCAGCATGTCCATCATCAATATCTTTTATTAGATATATGCAACAGGAACTTTGGGGGGGTCCTTGTTCCCAGGGGAACGAGGACCTGGGCTCAAAATCACTACAGATCCCAGAGTGGAGCTCAGGACCATAATGAGACCCAGACTAAATCAGCCAGAGGACGTTTTGTGGTCAACCTTTGTAACTGACTGAAGACCAGCAGAGAATCATCCCCCCGAGACCCCGACCGGATCACTGGGATCAGTTCTGTTCAGGGTGCGTGGTTGTTCTCACAACTTTTTCTAGGTGTACTTTCATATGCTCTAACCAGAATCAGTTTCCGTAGTGTAGTGGTTGTCACGTTCGTCTAACACACGAAAGGTCCTTGGTCCGAGTCCAAGCGGAAACAGGTCCATCTGTCATTTTGTTGGGTCCAGAGTAGATGGGGACGACGTTGATACAGTCATGTATGTTTGAAGGCAGCTTCTTCTGGCAGCTGAGCCACAAGTCTGGATCAGGACTGACCAGTCCAGATGGGAACATACCAGCTCCAGCTGGGTGGAGTCTAGTCCATCTCATCTCAATGTTGTGTCTGAATCCCAACAGAACCAGAAGGGTGGAGGTGTTTGTGCCATATTCAGGGACAACATACTCACCCACCAACTGTCATTTGGGTTTTTCCATCATTTCAGTCTGTGTTGTTCAAATTGGAGATAAAACAATCTTTCACACTTTATATCAACATTTACAAACCAAGGCTACAGTTCTCTGTGACAGAGCATCGGTACCATCTGGGGCAACGATGGAAACTGTTCTGTCTTCTGGTTGCTGTATTCTTGATTTAATATAAAATAAATGGAACAGAAAAATCTCAAGATTATTATGAGACAGAGTTTGTGTTGTGGAATAAAGATTTTATTTCAGATATGTATTAATCTCTGTTAAAGCGTGTTCAGGTTGGTATGGCCGTAAGAACAACGAACTGTGGATCAACAAGACGTTGGACTAAGAGACGACTGAGGAACCAAAGGAAAGATTTGTTTCAACATGAAAACAGGGTAATGTAATATTGAAATAATGATAAATAAAAATGATGAAAAGTTGAGTTAGTTTGTAGAAGTGAGGTAGAGCGTTGTGCATCCTGGTTGAATGCATCTTCTTGGTGATAATGATGATGAGGATCCAGATTATTTTTTCCACTTCAAGAGCTTTAAGCATGTGGATGGGATGTGAGTTAATGTGCACACTGACGTAAAAAAATGTGCTACAATAGACAGATAGGGAGTGCCGTGTGCAGTTTGCAAACGTGTACATTCCCAGAATTCCCACGCGGTCTCTCATCCAAGGACTATCTAGGCCCAACTGTGCTTAGCTTCCCAGATCAGACAAGTTCAGGCTGGTTTGGCCTTCAGCTGCAACTGCGCCTTGAAACAGCTCTTATATAGTGTGGGACATTTCCTCCCTTCACATCTCCTGTGTATAAAACTGAGGCAAAAGTGTGTCTTCAAGACACTGCCGGCCCAAATGCAATTTGCAGCATTTTGGTCGCGGGGCTGCACGTAATTCTACTGAGTGAAAAAGATGATGCACATCAGTCTGTTACCAGATCTGCTCTTGTGCTCTCAGATGTTTAATAGGATGTTGGATTTTTTTGTTTGTTTTTTTATTTCTTTGAAAGATGGCAGAGATGAAAAAACCCAATTGCAGGTAATAATCCTCCATGTGGTGGCCTGATGAGCGACCATCAACGAGCAGTTTTAACCCCACCCCCCCGGCTCTGCAAGCACAGAAAGGCTTACTGCAACTAAAGTCTCTCCTTCAAGTTAAAGAGTCTCCAGTCAACGTGCACTGAGTATGTGGGAAGATAACTGGCAGCTGAATGTGTGATGTTTTTCAGGTTTGCACCAAAAAGATCCAGCAGAACACTCAACAAAGAACTGTGGTTCAACAAGACGCTGGACTAAGAGACTTAGAGAGAATGTTCAGAAAAGCAATCCTAAACGGGGTCCCTGAACCTGTGAGGAGAACCATGTTAGACAACCCAGATTAGCCCAAAAGTGAGGTCTATGTGTGGGAGGAGAATCTGTTACATTATCACCAGAGGATGAAAGATGAAGCAGAAAAGAAAAAGAAAAAATTGTTTTAACAGGTTTATAGTGTTTTTATGACAAGTGTCCCCGACTTCTGACAACGGCAATACAACGAATGGAATTGAATCAAAAGTGCACAAAGCGTCCACGAGCAAGTAAAACCATGCGAAGGCCCCAAAGTGTCCTCCCACAACATCTTAGGGGGCTCAAGTTTTGTGTGGATTTCCCTCTGGAGACTGTCTCCTGTCTACTGTCTACTGTCTCCTCTCAGCTGGAGAAACAGCTGACCTATGAGAAGTTCATGGAGTGGACAGGTAAACTGACTGTTACAGAGGCCAACGTGAATCTGCAAAACAGATGTTGCCATGTGGGTGCTTAGTGCCAAAAAAACATTCATGTGAAAGGAGCATGCAAGTCTTCACAGGAGAATATTGCACAACCAGAGAGGAGAACACTTAAAACATTCATTTAAATTTAAACAGAAGAGGGCGCTGTTGCTGCATTTAGGAGGCCCAGGCGCCCTCTGCTGGGCTGCTGGAGATCCAACATCAACTGTGAGTTTCCTGTCATTTGACTTTGTTAGATGCCACCAGGTACAAATGAGTGAACCTCTGCATCAGTAGCAGCACAAAACGAGTCTCCTTCAGGTGGATGTTATGTACATGTGAAACATGTAAAGAAAATGATGTAAACACTTGTAGAAACTTGTCACGGCTGTTGTGAACAGAGATGTTAGTTTTCTGTGATGGATATAAAATTAACTCATGAAAATAACTGAACTTAATAACTTAAATAACTTCAGTTTGAGTCACACAGGATGTGGAACAAAACAGCTGGTCTCCCCGTCAGGGAATAGGACCCCAGTCTTCTGAGTTTCATAACCATTATTTATGAATTTGATATCTTTGGATGTTTCAAACCTCACAGCTGTGAGCTTTTGTTCATCTTGATTTAATCTGGAGGGATGTTGCTGTGTGGGGGCAGAATCTCCTATAACGATGTGCTGCTGTCAAACATGAGTGTGGGAGTGTCCTCGGTTTCAGCACTGGACAGCAACCATTAAGAAGCACAGACAAGGAAACTATTCTGTCACAGCAACAGCAGAAATGGGATCATGGTTTCACTGCGTTTGGCAAAGTAGGAAAATTAGAAGAGTTTGGGAAGAAATAAAATACACAGTTGAAAAAGTCACAATCAATACATGTGGATCCAAGGTTGTTTGTCATGGATCTTCATCCAGATACTAAAGATACAGTACAAGGACAGAAATCATTCAAATACCTCTGACTGTTGTATTTTTAGTTTTAATTGAAATGCATCTTGTAAATCTTTTAGCTTCTTTCATTTGATGGCCTTTTTTATTGCCTTTGTCATAAATATAATATCTTACATTTTACATTATATGCAGCCAAAGTGCATTTTGTACTTACCTGCAAACCGTAATATGCACATTTGCTGGAATAAGGAAAATTATATTCTATGGTATCTAACTGTCGTTATAAAAGACGGTTCTGTTTATGTGCTTCACCACCATCATACAAACATTTTCATATCTCACACATACCCGTACACAAAACATATTTCTGCTTTCAAGTAGATTTGTCACTTATGCTTAAGTATAATGTTCATAACATTGTGTGAACTTGTACTCGTTCAATCTCTGTTGCTGATCCAACCTGGTTTGTAAGCAGACCCCATGGCACTGCTCCTAAAGAAAGAAGGTTACGACTCTCATGTGAACACTGTCAAACCAGAAAATAAACCAGGTTCTGACAGTTGCTGCACCCGAGTGTGTGAGTCTCCGTCTGCACATTTTATTAATTTTAACATGTTTATTCGGTGTACTACCAAACACAGTTTAGCTTTCACTCAATCTGGGACAAAACCAATTTATTTACTTTTGATATTCCATTTGGATATTATTCTTAATTAAAATCAGTAAACATGATTTTAATTACTAGAAGTAGTTAAGTAAAGTGAGCATGAACAGAGACTGTCCTGTTAACTAACCTGCTGTAGCAGCTGAAACAGACAGATCAGTCAGTGCAGCAGCTGAAATAAACAGATCAGTCAGTGCAGCAGCTGAAACAGACAGATCAGTCAGTGCAGCAGCTGAAACAGACAGACCAGTCAGTGCAGCAGCTGAAACAGACAGACCAGTCAGTGCAGCAGCTGAAACAGACACATCAGTCAGTGCAGCAGCTGAAACAGACATATCAGTCAGTGCAGCAGCTGAAACAGACATATCAGTCAGTGCAGCAGCTGAAACAAACACATCAGTCAGTGCAGCAGCTGAAACAGACATATCAGTCAGTGCAGCAGCTGAAACAAACACATCAGTCAGTGCAGCAGCTGAAACAGACACATCAGTCAGTGCAGCAGCTGAAACAGACACATCAGTCAGTGGAGCAGCTGAAACAGACACATCAGTCAGTGCAGCAGCTGAAACAGACACATCAGTCAGTGCAGCAGCTGAAACAGACACATCAGTCAGTGCAGCAGCTGAAACAAACACATCAGTCAGTGCAGCAGCTGAAACAGACATATCAGTCAGTGCAGCAGCTGAAACAAACACATCAGTCAGTGCGGCAGCTGAAACAGACAGAACAGTCAGTGCGGCAGCTGAAACAGACACATCAGTCAGTGCAGCAGCTGAAACAGACACATCAGTCAGTGGAGCAGCTGAAACAGACACATCAGTCAGTGCAGCAGCTGAAACAGACACATCAGTCAGTGCAGCAGCTGAAACAGACACATCAGTCAGTGCAGCAGCTGAAACAGACACATCAGTCAGTGCAGCAGCTGAAACAGACACATCAGTCAGTGCAGCAGCTGAAACAGACACATCAGTCAGTGCAGCAGCTGAAACAGACTCATCAGTCAGTGCGGCAGCTGAAACAGACACATCAGTCAGTGCAGCAGCTGAAACAGACACATCAGTCAGTGGAGCAGCTGAAACAGACACATCAGTCAGTGCAGCAGCTGAAACAGACACATCAGTCAGTGCAGCAGCTGAAACAGACAGATCAGTCAGTGGAGCAGCTGAAAAAGACACATCAGTCAGTGCAGCAGCTGAAACAGACACATCAGTCAGTGCAGCAGCTGAAACAGACACATCAGTCAGTGCAGCAGCTGAAAAAAACACATCAGTCAGTGCAGCAGCTGAAACAGACACATCAGTCAGTGCAGCAGCTTAAACAGACACATCAGTTAGTGCAGCAGCTGAAACAGACACATCAGTTAGTGCAGCAGCTGAAACAGACAGACCAGTCAGTGCAGCAGCTGGTGTCTGCTGCTCGTCACCTTCAGCTGCTGGCAACTCTGCAGATGAACCTGTGAGGAGAAAACACATCCAATAAGACAGCCGTGTTAGATGTGTGATACGTGGTCAACAGACTCACCAAGGCCACGGTTCCTCCCTGATCTGGGTCCAGGCTCTGCTCACAACTCATTTGCTGTACTGTCATGACTGAGGAGGCTCTGACACCTGGTTGTCAGGAGGAGCTGGTTTTGCTCCAAAACACTTCAACAATACATCTTCATTTTGAAGATTACTACCATATAAGTTACTTTTTGTTTGAAAAAGTACCTTACCCCCCATTTACACATCCATATATGTTATAATACAGTCAAGTATAAAGACCGTTTACAGATGTAAAATCAGTCTGTAAACTGTCCCGCAGGTGCGTCCAGCTGTTTTTACCAACTCTAATTAGCACCGGTCATCGTCAGCTACAAAATACACCTTAGTAGACATCAACAGCAGCTTCTCTCTGGACTTGTTCAAACGCTGCTGGATGATGACAAGACTGCAAACCTCTTTTTCTCTCTTTCCAGCATCTCCTCAGCCCTGGAGATGCTGATGCTGGGAGCCAGAGGAAACACGGCTGCACAGATGTCAGAGGTACACCTTCTTCTGTTTATTTATTTTATTTTTTTTTAACTTAAACTTCAATAAGAACTTCAAACTGTGTTAAGTGTTGAATTTACCAGTGAACATGAGGGTTAATGAGGGAAACAGGATGACACTAATTACTGCAAATAAATGATTTCTAACTAACAGCGACCTCGACAACGTGCAGCTTCTCTGCTTCACTGATGCAGAGCAGCGGCAGCGTGCAGGAGGACAGCAGGTGCAGACGCAGCAGGAGGCCCGGGTCAAACGGTGGTGACAAATACACCGGACTGCTTTGAGTTTTCCTTTAATTCAAGAGAGACGTCTGCTCGTCTGTTGCTGTTTGATCCTTTGTGTAAATGTTGTTTACTTTATCCACAGAGCCTGAAAACAAGTGGTTGTCAGGACGACGTGAACGCCAGTGTGTGTGTGTTAGTGTGTGTGTGTGTGTGTGTGTGTGTGTGTGTGTGTGTGTGTGTGTGTGTGTGTGTGTGTGTGTGTGTGTGTGTGTGTGTGTGTGTGTGTGTGTGTGTGTGATCTAAATGTGTGTAAGTATAAACAATGATTGTGAAATAATATATATACATATATGTGCAGTGATCTAAAGGTTTGTGATTTATATTATTTGAATAGTTATTTATACATATGTGTGTATCTAATTAAGCACATGTGTACATGAACGTATCAGTGTATATTTATATGTATAATCATATAAATGTGACAACTGCATGTCAATATTGAGACATTAAAGACCTTCAATCATATATAAACATGGACAATGACTTCTCCAGCTGGACAACATTCCTTCACACTAAAATCACAAATCCTTTCTAACAGTGTAGTTTGGAAATGTTCTACACTATATAAGAGCTGTTTCAAGGTGGAGTTGGGAAAGACTGAACTGAACACTCCAGCTTTCGTCCGATCTCGGAAGCTAAGCATGGTTCGTCTTTGATGTTAGACTGTCTTGGAATTCTGGGGGCTGTATGCTTTTGCAAACTGCACACAGCGCCCCCTATCTGTCTATAGAGACATTTCTCTACATGTCATTGTGCACAGTAACACACATCCACAGTGTTTTGCACATGCTTAAAGCACTTTAAGTGGAACAAATAAACTGGATCCTCATCATCATTATCATCAAGAAGATGCATTCAACCAGGATGCACAACGCTCTACCTCACTTCTACCAACTAACTCAACTTTTCATCATTTTTATTTATAATATATTTCAATATTATGTTATTGTGTTTGCATGTTGGCATAAGACGCAGAAACAAAGAACTGTAGATCATCAAGATGCTGGACTAAGAGACGACTGGGATAGAAAAGGTAGAGTACAGCAGCTTGTTGTCAGTGAGCATGGATGACGATAACATCTTGCTTCCCATTAACCACAGAGGAACTTGAACCTTCTGATCCTAAGTCAGACGCCTTGTCCATTAAGCCATGTAGTCACTACATGTGGACTCCACAGATGAATGCTGTCGACCAGTCGACACTTTAAATTAAAATAAAACCAGAGTCCTTTATTATATACTTCCTTTATATACCTAAATACCAAAAACCAGGCCATAAATCTGGATGTAGTAATGGACTGAGAACATTTGAAAAAAAAAACCATAAAGACAATAACAAAGTCAGTGGAAACTGAACTTCATCAATATCAAAGTCAGCCTACTATCACCTCAAAAATATACATCTATCCTCTATACCCGCTTTACCCTTTGCAGGGTCACAGGAGCCTATCCCATCTTATTACAGGCAAGATTTTATTACAGGTTGCCGGTCTATCACAGGGCCACATACAGAAACAAACAACCATACACACTAAAATTCACGCCTATGGGCAATTTAGAGTTATCAATGAACTTGTGCATGTTTTTGGACTCTAAGAGAAAGCCAGAGTACCAGAACCCAAGCAAGTATGGGAAGAACATGCAAACTCCATACAGAAAGACTCCCGCCAGGAATCAAACCAGGAACCTTCTTGCTGTGAGGGAACAGTGCTAACCACCAAGGAACCGTGCTGCGCACCTCACAACTATATCAAGGTTAAAAGATCTGATTTCTCAGCAGGTCCTGTAAAAACTAGTCTATGCATTCATTTTTAGGTTTGATTAGCATCTTCACAGGTCTTCCTAAAGTATCAGTTAGACAACTGCAGGTCATCCAGAACTCTGCTGCTCCAGTTCTCACTAAGACCAAAAAGGTGGACCACATCAGTCCAGCTCTGAGGTCTTTACACTGGCTGCCTGTTTGTCAGAGGACCGACTTCAGAGTTCTGATGCTGGTCTATAGAGCTCTGAATGGTCCAGGACCAAAATACATCAGTGACCTCCGAACCCAACACCTGAGATCAACAAGTTCTTACTGATCAAACCAACAAGAGTGTGGCTATTGTGATGCGTACCACCTCCTGGACATCAAAGCCCAATTTCAGAGAAAGCAGACTTGTTTGTATTGAAGAAATCAAAATAGCTGGAAAAGCTACAATGACAAAAAGACAGCATAAAATCTACATCAATACCTAAAAGTAAAAAGAATCAAGGTTTTTGAAAGACCAGGTCAAAGTCCAGACCTGAAACTGGAATGTTGTGATCCCTCAGATCTTGTCCACCAGTAGAGGTCACACAGGTCAGACCTTTGTTTCTAGTCAACCAATAAAGGGACCTCCAAAAAATATGGGTTAATTTGGCACTTAATAATATACAAACCTCACTGCTGTGAGCTTTTGTTCATCTTGATTTCATCTGGAGGGATGTTGCAGTGTGGAGGCAGAATCTCCTATAACGATGTGCTGCTGTCAAACATGAGTGTGGGAGTGTCATCGGTTTCAGCACTGGACAGCAACCAATAGGAAACAGCAGCACTACTAACCTTCGTCAACTTCCTCCTCATCTTCCTTACAAAACCATTGTGTTTAATAAAGGGACATTTTTTGACGGATCAAAAGAACAAGGAAATATAACAGGTCTATTCCTGCAGAAGTTGTAGGTGGCTGAGCACTACTTTTAATGACATTAGTCATCAATTACATCAATCAGTGACATATTTCTGTATCCATTCATGTAAAAAAATATGAATGTAAGAAGGTTATCCATCTGAGCTTCTTCACAGTATCAGAGTAAAAAAAATAAAAATATTGTAAAATGAAAAAATGGTGCATTGTTGTAATTATACAACTATATTTTGTTCCAGAACAAGAAAAAAGTAGAAAATTCTGAGATTCACACACAAAGTTGTAAGAAAAAAACAAGAATCACATTTATTTTAAAGTTTACACAAAATTCTGGACATTATACATATACATAAACAACTAATCTAACACAAGAATCACATTTATTTGGGGGGAATCATAGCTGCTTCACCCAGGGGCGTCCCTGAGGTTGGCTTTCAATCTAATAGTTACCTTAGCAACATAGATAATACAAATAAAGTTTACACAATGTCCTAAACATTATACGTGTGCATCAGCAGTTAATCTACCTGAAAACTGGAGTTGGAGTATCTGCTGCTGATGTTGAAAGAAGGAAGTTGGAGGCAAAGAATCCAAAAATTAAAAGATTTCAAAAGTCACAATACTGAAAAAAATAACAACTATTTGATTATATTTAAAATGAATGTCCATTTATTTTTAGTTCCGTCTCCTGGCTCTTTTTCTTTGTTGCTGCTTTGGTTTTGACTCTCCTTTTGGGTCCACGTCAAACTTGGGAGGTTGGACTCCGGTCCCATAGGACAGGTCTACATGGACAAGCCCGTCTTCTCCAGCCGAGAGCTGCACCAAGTCCACTTTCATTCATCACCAGTAACGTGGTACAAAGTATTTACATGGAAACACAGTATGAGAAGCTTTTGCAGTCCTTGGATGCTTTCAACAGGTTTCCATATGAGATCTAATGATTGGTCAGAGTAAAAGACCAAACAAAGTCAGAGGACACAGTCATCCTCCACTCTGGTGTCCTACAGCAACACAGGCTCACATCAGAAATCTAACGGCTGTTGGTCCAAAGGGGGAAAAAACTTCCACAATATTACTCAGTGATTGTAAACATTTTATTTATTTGGTCTTTGTAACTCCCAAACCACTACATTACACCATTACATTACTTTGAAAGCTGCTGGTAAATAACAGTTAAGACAGGAGTACCACAGTTAAAACAACCTAATTCTGTGATTTTTACTATAATGATAGACAATCAACAGTTATTTTTATCTGTTTTACATTAAATCAGTACCTCTTATCAAGATTAAAAGTACATACTTGGACATATTCCAGTAATTTAGTTTGATTTTATTGTTACCATTAGTAACAGCATTAAGGCAGTAAACTATGAGGCCTCTGAAAGACTCCCCAGTAAAACACATAGAAAACTTTCAAAGTGCTCAAATCTCACATTTTCAATTTTCGAGGTGTCTTGTTTCATTTTTTTCTTTCTCTGTGGGTCTTTAGTTTTGGTCACAAGTCAAAGTATCTTCAGTCGAGGCGATAATTTTTATGAAATCGTCGAGTGAAGTGCGGAGAAAATAATTTTCTTGCGCATCGAAGCTGTTTAAGTTCAGATTATGTTCCTAAAGAAAGAGGAATCACAGCAACTGGAATTCTTTCCATCACTTTTACGCATCAATGTTTTCACAGATGTTGACAAAATTGATGCTTAAGATGTTTAAACATTTGTGAGGTTAGTTTTATCAAGTCCAGATGGAAACAAACCGAGATCAGGTTTAGACATAAGCAGTTCTGCTGCGTCTCAGATCTTTTGGCTTCCAGCATTTATATATAGTCTTTTTATTTAGCTGGCTTTTTTAAACCCAAAAAATGTTTAAGTACAATCAGAATAGAAAACCAGCAGCTGGAACGTCATCTGGGCTGATTGCAGCTCAGTGGTTCCTCTCTGATGTCACCGTTTGTCACATGTGCAGCAAACTAACTGCAGCTGACACCAACTGAATGATCTCAGCTGAACTGAGCTGCAGAGAAACAACATGCTGGTGTTCACTGGGAAGCTCTGATGGGAAACAGACGGAAAAACAACATGTGGATCCTGGAATAATGGCAGCTTCCATCGTTAAAGGACTGGAAGAGGAAGAAGTTTCCAAGGAATCATTCAGAACCGTTTGACAAACATTTGATTGATGTGTTCTGATGAAAACAGAGACAGACATGTAGAGACTGAACTATCTGTCCAACAGAGACAGTTTCTCTGACAGGAGGAGACTCCTGATACTAAACTGAACACAGAGATGCTGAAGATCCAGACCAGGACCAGAACCTGAACCCAGGATAAAGAGGTTCAGTGAACGTGGTGTTGAAGGTGTGGAGGTGGATCAGTCTGTCAGAGGAGACGCTGTAGAAGGACAGTTCCAGCAGGAACGTCCACATACACGGCTACTCTGTCAGAGACTGAGGAAGAGGAAGATGTTAGTCTGTTATTGTGCCAGACAGAGTACCGACCATCAGTAGAACAGATCAGACTCCAGGAATGATCGTTCCGTCCAAACACACAGTCAACAGAGTTTCCTTTCCTTCTGATTCTTCTGTTACTTCTGGTTGGCTCTGCCTTCAGCCCAGTCCAGAGTGAACTTCTGTGTTAAGACGGTTTTCCCGATGCCGGCCACTCCCTTCGTCATCACGGTTCTGATTGGTACATCTCTTCCAGGTGGGAGTTTCAGAACGTCTTCCTGTCTGATGGTGGTTTCTGCTCTGTCTGGTCTCCTGGATGCTGCTTCAATCTGTCTGACTTCATGTTCATGGTTGACCTCTCCAGTCCCTCCCTCTGTGATGTAGAGCTCTGTGTAGATCTGGTGCAGAAGGGTTGGGTTTCCTGCTTTAACAACCCCCTCAAACACACACTGGTACTTCTCCTTCAGCTGAGACTTCAGTCGCTTTTGACAAACTGCAGCAAAAGTACCTGAATAAAAGATAATTAAAAAAAAGAATTTAGTGATTTATAAAGTTCACACAACAACTTAATTCTCCTAAAGAATCAGGTTTGAACCGAGACTGATCAACTAGTACTTTACAATGAGCTGTCCAATACTGACTAGAATCACTTTTACCAACAAAACACCTCTGAACATTCAGGACATGGACGTGACAAGAACATCTGGGGGTCCTGGAGTTTCTAAGACCAGGATGTTGGCAGTAGAGCCTAGATGGGGTGTGGGTTTTTGGGTTGTTGTGTTCTAGTTGTTGTGGGTCTCTGTGATGTGGAATTTCCAGGTTTAGGATTTGAAAACACCAGAAGATGATCTGATCAATAATCTGTAGAACCATCAAGACAATCTGGAGTTCACCAGGATTCCTGGAAGAGGAAAACCAGGACTAAAATCTTCCAGTTATCTGGTGGTGTTGGTGGGTTAAACATATTAATTGAGGTCCACTGCCGTCCCGTACAGCGAGGATGCTCCAGTAGGGGCTGCTGGTTCCTCAATTCAATTCAGTTCAATTTTATTTATATAGCGTCTATTACAACACATTTTGTCCCTAGGTGCTTTCCAGAGACCTAGAACATGACCCCCGAGCAATTATTATATAAACAACAGCAGGTAAAAACTTCCCTAGTGGAAGACAAACCTTAAGCCAAACAGTGGCAAGGAAAAACTCCCCTTTAAGAGGGAAGAGACCTTGAGCAGGACCTGGCTCATAAGGGGGGACCCTCCTGCCGAAGGCCAGCCGGGTAGAGCAGGAAGTAGAGAGAGAATAGAGACATAGAGACACCGTCAAAGGTACAAGACAGGATACATTAGTAACTGTCCTTGGTAGTCCAATTAGACTTCTGTGTGGGCCAGACAAGCACAACAAACTACAAGAACAATGGACCACAATTATGCTTATGGGATACTGTTAATAACTGAGGGTTGAGGTGAAGAAGAGACAGCAAAGGCAAGCAGAGAAGCAGAGAAGGTGAAGGGCACCACTCAGGGGATCATGTTGGTGCCCCCTGCAGCATAGGCCTACAGCAGCATATCTCCACCGAATCTGTTTAAGATGAGCTGCTCTAATATGGTCCTGTAGCTGCAGCTTTGACTACTGGCCCTGCCACATTAAGGTACTAAATGTACACTAACTATATGCTTTATTAAACAGAAATGTTTTAAGTTTAGTTTAAAAGTTGGAGGTGGTATCAGCCTCCTTATCCCAAACTGGAAGTTGGTTCCAGAGTGATGGTGCCTGATAACAGAAAGCCCGTCCTCCAAATATTCATTTCGATACTCTAGGAACTACGAGTAAACCTGCACCCTGAGAATTACTTGGACATCCAGCCAACAACACGTTACAGTAATCTAGTCTAGAAGATACAAACGCATGAATTAGTTTTCCAGCATCACACTGCGAAAGGATGGTCCTAATATTTGCGATATTACGGAGGTGAAAAAACGCGGTTTTACAAACCTGATTAAGTTGCTGGTTAAATGACAAATCCTGATCAGAATATAACGCCAGTTTTACTGGAGGCCATCGCAAGACCATCTTATCCCTTCCTAAGCTGTTTGGGACCACAAACAACAACCTCTGTTTTATCAGAATTCAGTCCTTGATGTCTTTAAGGCCCAACTGGAGTTAGTCTAATGGTTCTGTTTCATCTTCATAGACAAATACAGCTGCGTATCATCAGCATAACAATGAAAATTAATGCTGTGGTTCCGGACAATACTTCCCAAGGGCTGCATGTATAAACTGAAAAAGATTGGCCCTAGCACTGAACCCTGTGGGACACCATAGCAGACCCTTGTCTGTACGGAAGAAACCTCATGAACATGAACAAATTGAAATCTATCAGACAGATATGATTTAAACCAATCTAGAGCTGTCCCTTTAATCCCAACAACATACTCTAGCCTCTGCAGTAAAATGCTGTGATCTATAGTATCAAAAGCAGCGTTCAGGTCCAACAGAACCAGTATGGACACTAACCCATTATCTGAGGCCATAAGAAGGTCATTCGAGACTCGAACCAGTGCTGTTTCTGTGCTATGATGCATTCTGAACCCTGACTGAAAAATTTCATATAGATCATTTCTATACAAATGGTCACACAGCTGGCTTGCAACTACCCTTTCCAGAATTTTAGAGATAAATGGAAGGTTGGAAATCGGTCTATAGTTAGCTAAAATGTCTGGGTCAAGAGAGGGTTTTTTTAAGTAATGGTTTGATTACTGTGACTTTAAAAGCCTGTGGCACATATCCCAAGACTAGGGACAAGTTGATCTGTTCCAGTATTGTCGCACCAATAAGAGAGAAAACATTTTTAAGTCATCGAGTAGGGATTGGGTCTAACAGACACGTGGATGATTTAGATGTATTGACGACTGAGGTCAGCTCAGAGAGGACAACAGGAACAAAACAGTCTAGAGTCAGGTCAGAGCATAAGGGAGTCGCCGAATTTGAATGAAATGCCCACAGCCACTGCCGGGTGGGCCTGGCCGATTTCCTCTCTAATTCCTACTATTTTATTGCTAAAGAAGCTCATAAAGTCTTCACTACTGAGAGCTGCAGGGATGCATGGCTCAACAGAGTTGTGGCTCTTTGTCAGCCTGGCTACAGTGCTGAACAGAAAATGTGGGTTATTTTTATTATCCTCTATTAACACTGAATAATAGGCTGTTCTAGCTTTGCGAAGCGCTTTTTTATACACTATTAGACTATCTTTCCATGCATAATAAATATCTACAGACCTACAAGAGTGCCACTTTCTTTCCATTTTACGCACTTTCTGTTTTAACATATGAATATGTGAGTTAAACCAGGGAGTTAAGCTCCTACAGTTAGAGACCCTCTTTCTCAAAGGAGCAACTACATCTAAAGCTGAGTGCAACACATCTGCAGTGCTACCGACAAGGAAATCAACGTCTGCAGAGGTAGAACCGAGGTCACAGCCTTCAACTGCTTCACTATGTTCCACTGTAAGAAGATGAAGAGCAATAGCCTCTCTAAATTAAGTAATAGCTTTATCGGATAGACATCTGCTAAAGTAATTCCTCCTATTATGCGTAACATTGACAGTGTTGAATTCAAACTTTATTAAATAGTGGTCGGATAGGAGGGAGTTTACATGCAACACTAACAGATTATCAAGTTCTACACCATAGATGAGGACCAGATCAAGAGTATGATTAAGACAATGCGTCGGTTTGTTAACTTTTTGTAAAATCCCCATCGATTCTAGAAGAGAATCAAAAGCCAACTTAAGACTATCGTTGTCAACATCCATATCAATGTTAAAGTCGCCCACTACGATGACTTTATGTGTACTGATCAATAAACTAGATAAGAAATCTGAGAACTCAGACAGAAACTCCAGATAAGCTCCAGCAGGAGGCCGGTAAACTACTACCAACAAAACTGGCTTCTCTGATTTCCAGCTTGGCAGTTTTAGACTAAGCATGAGGCTTTCAAACGTATTATAATCGCATTTAAGTTTGGTTTTTATTGTAAGACTGGAGTCCTAGATCGCTGCTACTCCTCCACCTCGACCTGTGATTCGAGGAATATGATAATTAAAGTAACCGGACGGCGTCGATTCACTTAAACTAAGAAACTCTTCCTCTTGGAGCCACGTTTCTGTTAAGCACAAAAAGTCACTCCGAGTCTCAGTAATTAGATTGTTTACTAATTGAGACTTGGAGCTTAAAGATCGTATATTTAGTAACACGCATCTAATTGTCTGGTCTTTAGTTTGCATTAAATGCCTATTTGTTTTTATTTTTACGAGGTTATTTTGATTAACGCCTCTATTAAGTTGCAATTGGTGAACTTTTGGAAGACGGGGAATCGATACTAAATCTATTTTACTTGGCACCTCGTTAGAGTCTCCAATTACACAATTTACTTCTACATTTTCATTGGCAGGCGATAATCCTCGAGAAGCAGCAGAGAAGCGTGTAAGACTGCAGCTCTGCATCGCTGGAGTCGGCCTCACGTGGCTCAAAATAGGGTTGCCTCACTTCATCTCTCAGAGGTTTTAATGTGGCTGATCTGTGAATGTTGTTCATCTCCTGAGACTTTCTAGGTCATTTATCCAGCAGATTAAATGTTCAGAGAAATCCTCTTACTCCTCTGCAGATGCTCAGCCAGCTTCTCCTGCTTCATTCTTCTCAGGAAGTTCACTGTGATTTTCACAAATGCCTCTCTGCTCCTCCTCTGTTCTTCATCCTCACCCTCCAAAAGAATCTCCAGGGATTCTGGGTAATCTGGACTCAGACCCCTCTGGATCTTCTTCAACTCATTCTTTACAAACATGACAATGTTGTCCTCCAGCAGCTGGAACAAAAGACCACATGAATGGCACAATCAGACTGAAACCATGGAGACAAAAATCAGATCCATGTTGGACAGACTGACAGTCCACTGGTTTACAAAGAGCAACTGGAGATGAACACCAACAGAACAGATGGAGAAGCAGTTGTTGTTCATGTACAGACCAGAAATGTGGAGTCCAGCTGTGTTTGATGCTGCTGAACAGACGGATCACTGGGAGGCTCTGAGCTCTGCTGGTCCACTCTGTGGAGGAATCATGAAGAATTAGCTCACATCATGTCTGTCCACACAGAGACAAACACAAGGTGAAGGTCCAAGAAGACATGTTTGGATGAGGACAGTCAATCAGAGGACTGGCTGTGGTGGTGAAGGTTTCCTGGTCCTGCTGGTCCCACTGAGAACGTACATGTGACCTCAATGAGAGCTCTGCTGATTCACAGATTTACAAGATCCAATTCTGCTCCAAGAAAAGTTACAACAACATCTAGAACATGGACAACTGATGGAGACATAAACCAGCTGATTAACTCTGGAGCATCATCAGGATCAGTCCTCTGGAAGGTAAGACCTCCAGATGTTTCAAACAGAGGAAAAAGCTCATGACAGGAGATGAAGATCTATGAGGAGGAAGCTCAGATCACCATCAGGTGATGGAGGACCACCGGGTCCTGGACTACATGGATCTACTCAAGAAGAAACATGTGGACATTCCCTAACATGAGGACTGATTTAATTACATTTAATACATTTAATTACATCTCACCTCTCTGAAGAAGACAGTTGGTCTCCTTTAAAGTCAATAAACCGTTTCTTTGACCTGGATTCATGTTCAAGAGAGTCTCTTTTCTGATGGACCCTGATGGAAGAATAAAGAGTTCAAAGTTCACATTTTCTGTTTATATGAATAATAAATATTCCAAAATAAAAATATTTAGTCTATTTAAAAAGTACTGAACATAAATCATTGGCAGAGTTTAGATACACTCACCTCTTTACAGCAGAACGTTGGTCTGCTTTAAAGGCAATAGGATAGTCCATTGAGTGGTTGCTCTTCAAGGACACACAGCTGGGTCCAGGTCCAGGTCCAGGTCCAGGTCCAGGTCCAGGTCCAGGTCCAGGTCCAGGTCCAGGTCCAGGTCCAGGTCCAGGTCCATTCCTGTAATAATGACGTTTGCTGATGTGAGTTTTCAGCTCTGACATGCAGAAGAGTCGTGGACAGTTGGAGATGCTCGTCTCACCTCTGAGCTTTGCTCCGACTCTCATGTTCCCCACACAGAGGGGTTTTAGAGGGACGGACTCCGTCCTCTCTGTCCTCACACTGGTCCATTCTGCTGAATTCACGTGCACATCAGCTCACACACACACCTTCATCTGCAGAGGAAACACACATCACTGGTGTTGTACAAAGACCAGCTGCTCCTGCACTGGTTTGCTCCTCTCTGTTCTTTTTATATCAGTGTCACTTGAATGCAGTCAGGAAACAGTGGGAGGTTGAGGAAGTCTCTTCTACAGTCGGATCTGCTGATCCTACCTGCTTTGAAGCTTCACTCAGGGCCTTTTCTGGTTTTCTGTTCAAAGATTAAAAACATACAATTCTGTCAACAACAGAGTTTTTACTGCGGAAAGACAAAGTTGAAAATCTTGAACAAGCTGAAGGAGACTCGGCCTCTACGTCAGTCTGGTTACTGTAAATGTGAAGAAGCTCAAAGGTCAAACTGTCCTGCAGAGACACATTTCCTCCTTTTAAAGCCTCATCACACAACAGTTACACAAGCAGCAAAGAACAACTTCTTCCAGGAACCACACTTTATTTTGAAAGGCTCCACAGGAAACAGCTGTCTGACTTTAGTGCTGGAGACGACAGCTTCACTTCAGGAAATAAAAAACCTCAAAGTTTGTTTGATGAAGAAAACTGATCATCAACTGTTCAGCACAGCGTTTTTGATCAATAATAAAACCAATAAATATACTGTCATCTACCAATCATGTAGATTTGTCTTCAGACACAAGATTGATCAAAGTCTGCAGGTAAATCAGAAGTGAGCAGAAGTTTCTACCTTCACGTGTTTGAGTCAAAAGACAAAGTTGAAGAGTGAAATAAAGTTTGAAGCAACGATCCGGTTAACAGCAGCGGTTCTTCGTCCTCGGGTCTCACCTCACCGGCAGCTTAAACCCTGTTATGTCAGATACGTTATGTTCAATTTACTTTCAGCTGCGTCGTGAAGTGGAAACTGTCAGCAGCAAATGCAAAACAAGCTTCGGACCGTCATCCTTTTCAAGGAGAGGAATAGGGTCGGCTCTTCAGCACGGATGAGGGTGTGGTCCAAGTGAAACAATTGTCTTACACATGCACGTGCACATGCACATGTACACTCCACCCACCACAGACTGGAACATTCTGTCCGTTGCTTGTTTCCTGTCTCTACTTGTGTTGTGTGTCGTCTTACTTCGTATCACGAACTCTGATTAATCGGATCATTTTTACTGGTTGTATTTTAGTTCTATTTGTTTTGTATGTTTTCAAATCTGTGAGTCCAACCATGGACAAAGACTTTCAAAATACAGGAAACCTGCATGCAGAGCATCAACACTCAGCTTCCTGTCTCTCCTCTCACTTCCTCACTCTCATTCTTTCTCAATCTTTCTCCGTCTCTCTCTCTCTTTCCTGCCCAGCTCTGCTCATCTAAAACAGTCGGAGCTTCTCAGAAGATTTGTCTCAGCTGCCATGAACAAATATACTGAACACTTAAAATCTGCAGTATGTGTAAGCATCCACAACCTCAGCAATCCAGACTTTTATTACATTTATCAAACTTCCACAGCCAGCTGAATCTGTGGGTGTCAGCAGTGAAAAGAACAAGATGAAGTCCCGTGTCCTGGATGACGCTGCCGTTCTGGTAGCTGCAGTAGTGAACAGTACTGACACTTGTGTCCTTTTTCTTTTGTTTTTGGCTGTTTTCCTGCAGAAAAGAGCTCAGAGAAAATATTCAGCAGAACAGTGGGGCCGGTTCTTCAAATGATTAAAGACTGAGTTATAAAACAAAGCCAGCAAAGGAGGGAGCCTGAAAAACAACAAGAAAAAGAGAAGTATCAGTTTGAGGGTTAAAAAATGATCAGACAGCAACCAGCGGTGGGCGTCGACTAAGTCCACTTTACATTAAACTTGAATATTAGTGATTGTAAAAGTCACATCTGGAGCTGCACACCAAATGTTTTCTCCACAAACCCAAATGTTTTCTCAACAAACCCAATCTCAAGACAAAATAATACAAGATCTGTTAGACATGCGCTGATATGCAGAAATAATAGTGAGATAATGTCACATTTTAGTTGAAAAACAGAAGAGGGTTCTGCTTAGGTTTCTTTGTGGTTCATCCCAGCAGCGTCTCTGGGGAACCACGTGGTACCACAGACACGCTGACGTGCACGTGAACAGTGATGGAGGGAGGGAGAGGCCGAGCACACAAAGATGCTCATCACTGACATCTAGTGGCAGCTCGGCTGTGGTGCACACATTTGTTTGTAATGGTTCTGCTTTGCTTGTGGCATAAGTGAAACATTTTTATGAGCAGGTATGGAGAGAGGAGAACCAGTGGAGATGAAGAGTGCAGCAAAGAGACGGGACACCATCAGAGCTAGACAGGTGAAGAAGAGGAGGCTACCAGAGGAGACACAGATTGACCTCATCTGTCAATTTACCAAAACAAGTCTAAAATAAAAGCAGAGTGAACTTTGAGCAGTGAGCTGAAATCCCTTCAAGAGCCTGTCACAAGACGTTCTGGTGGTCCAGTGGTAAGGATTTAATGTTTTCACCACCGCGGTCCGGGTTTAATTCCTGGTCCTGTGACAGACTTCTAACTTCACTGATCCAGAAAACCAAACTCAAATCAAACTGACTTCATTGAGGACTGGTTTGGAGGGCAGATTTTGTGAGCTTGAGATGAACATTGAGCATTGCTGCATATCACTATCTAATATTATAAACCCTACTTGACTGTGGAGGTGGTCTGTTTATAAATCAGTCGCCAGCACAGTTAATGTTTATGACAATTTAAAAGGGGAATTAATGGTTCATTAATCGCAGAATCACATTTTAGGTGAAAATACTACAATTTGTTGAACAAAATACATTTAAAAACCAAGAGCCATAATTAAATTTTATGTATTTATTTTTAATCCAGTTCAGCTTTAAATTACTTTTAAAGTTTTAGAATCGAGAACATTTAATCTTCCTTGGTTGTAGGAATTGTTTTGGATATTTTGTTTAGAAAATGACATTTGTTTTTCCATATAAAATTAATTTAAATCAACTTAAATAGAGTCTAATGTCTCAGTTAAACACTAACTTTCAGATTTATAGAGGCACAAATCATACAACTACGATGTGTTATGTGAGAGCTTTTCATCTGGTCGTCACAAACGTATGCAGACAAGCACAGAAAAAAAAAAAACACAGTCAGTCCCTGGGAAAGAGGCATTATTATTGACCTAATCAAAGTATAGACCACAACCTTATTGGAAAAGCTGTGGTTGGGCTTTAAGAGAGCCGTGTATAAGTGAAGGCTTATTTTGAAATTATTCCCGGAAGTGAGTGGCGGGAGCTTGACACGGACTCGGGGTCCTACGTTTTTGACTCTTCCAGGCTCTGCCTAGAACCTATGGTTTTGCACTGGTTCTGGGTTCTATCTAGTACCTACATTCTTGTCTCTGTTCTGGGTTCTATCTAGAACCTATGGTTTTGCACTGGTTCTGGGTTCTATCTAGAACGTACATTCTTGTCTCTGTTCCGGGTTCTATCAAGAACCTATGGTTTTGCACTGGTTCTGGGTTCTAGATAGAACCTTTTTTTGTCTCTGTACCAGGTTCTATCTAGAACCTCTGTGTTTGTCTCTGTTCCAGGTTCTAGCTAGAACCAATATTTTTGTATCGGTTCCTAGTTCTGGGTTCTATCTAGAAATTATGTTTTGTCTTTGTTCTGGGTTCTATCTAGAACCTATCTTTTTGCATTGGTTCCATGTTCTATCTAGAACTTACATTTTTGTCTCTGTTCTGGGTTCTATCTAGAACTTATGTTTTTGCATTTGTTCCAGGTTCTATCTAGAACATACTTTTTTGTCTCCGTTCTGGGTTCGATCTAGAACCTACACTTTTGTCTCCCTTTCGGGTTCTATTTAGAACCTACTTTCTACTTGGTACTGGTTAGGTGCTATACTGGTAAACATGTGGAAGGTTTCTTTTTATTTATGTGTATACGTAGAAGATGTGTTGCTGTAGAGTTCAGGTTCCACTACCACCATCAGAAATACTTGCAGATTGTGTCAAGAATAAGCGAATGGGAACCTGCCAGTTAATGATTTGCCAGTATTAATGATCATGCTGCTTGTTGTTTTGGAGACTGACTCACACTTTGTCTTCTTCACTCTGAAATCAAGGACAGGAACTAATCAGGACAGCTCTAAAACTTCCTGTCTTAAATCTTCAGAGGATTCTGAGCTATGTAGGATTAACATTGTGTTGACAGTATAGTTGTATTTTATGCTGGAACGCTCATTTTTCCTGCCAGTGGTTTTCCAGATGTACAGATGTCGCTAAATATGACTCACACAGCCGTAAGGGGAAAAAAACTGTTTACTAATACAAGACTAGTACTGAAGTGGTCCTCAGTACCGGCTGGTAGCCACGGCCCAGGGGTCAGAACTGGAATCTGGAGTCGGAACATCTCTAGTTCACAGTTTGGACATTTGTACTTTTTCCTTGTTCTCTTATTTAGCCACACAGCTTAAATAATATCCTTCTAAAAGCGGTGTTCCTGATGATCTGTGGGCGTTTCTTCCACATTGTTGGACAGCTGCTCTTCTCTAGAAGAACGCTTCCTCCAGGAAACTCCAGGACGTCCTGCAGTGTGTTCATGCGATGGCAGTTACAGATGTTTTAATCAACGATCAGCAGTGGGGACGGCTAACACAGATCTCATTTTTCCTTGATCTGCTCTCAGACCATTTGTGGACGGGTGGAATATTGATAACTTGTCTGTTTTCTTTTTTTACCTGCTCAGGGAAAATGGCGACGCACAGAAACCTTTGTAATTGTTTTGGTGAACCAGGATGTTCCCAGAGTCTAACTCTCTAACCCTCTAACAGTAATGCTGATATCTGCCTGCACAGTCCTGTCAAAGATGGCCAAAACAAACCCATGATGGCATGGCAGTGACTCCACTAAAGAACAGCACAGGTCCCCTCTCCTTTAAGGTCTGGACAGGCTGAGGGACCTGATGGAGTCCCACCTGAGGCCTCCACCCCTGGCAGCAGCAGATGGATGACTACCAGCTTAGTTCTTAGTTCTTTATTTTGAAATAAAAAAGGGGGAGAGGCAGCTTTCTCCATATCTGTTACTGCTTCTGGATGTTCTAGGATGCAGCTGCTAAGTAGACAGTACGGTTCTGTGTCATGTTACAAGATCAGAATCAATAATATGATCAATCTGGTGTAAGCGAAAGCTCATACGCCTTCTTGTGATCTAATGACTTTTATGTTTAAAAAAAAGAATGAGTCATCTGACTGTTGTGACTCTTAGTGTTCAGCAAAGAAGTGTAGCAGCCATCTCCGTTCTCCGTGGCAGGTCATCCCCATCAACTAGAAAAAGAAAGAAAGATGAGACAGTGGTGGTGCAGTCTGGTTTCTGTGCTGTAATGTGTGTTAAAAAGGAAAAAAAGAAAAGAGGGTAATAATGTGTTGTTTAAAGAATAGAGGTGGACACAGGACAATAAGGTGTTAATAAAAAAGAAGACAGAGAAAAGGGGGAGGAGCATTCTATTTACCATTGCATACCTGAGTGTATGCAAGGGCTGATGGTGTCTGACTGAAACCTTTTGATCTTGTTATCAGTCATCCAGGAACCATTGAACAAAACAGCTGGTCTGTCCGTGAGGAAATCAAACTTCGGTATTCTGTGTGACAGGCAGAGATTCTATCCACTTTATTAACGAGGATTTCTGGTAAAATTATGATCGAGAGAGCTACTCTATGTTCTATATGCGAAATACATAATCTTTACTGAATAAATTATAATGTTTTTGTAAGGAAGAGGAGGAAGATGAAGAGGGTTAGTAGTGCTGCTGATAAGCTTGTATTATTGGTTGCTGTCCAGTGCTGAAATGCTGGACACTCCCACACTCATATTTGACAGCAGGACATGGTTATTGGAGATTCTGACTCTACACTGCAACATCCCTCCAGATTGAGTCAAGACGTATTAAAATGTCTCTGCAAACATGAGGTTTCACCGTATAGATGTTGAATAGACTGTAAATTTTCACGACTTCTTACATCAGATTGCTTGACCTGATCAGCCACACCAGTGCAGCAGATTATAGAGCTGCTGACCGGCGCTGACCGCTCAGTTACTGTCAACTAGCTCCACTAGTTACTGACTGTTGCTACTGATGCAGAGGTTCACTCATTTGTACCTAGTGGCATATAACGACGTCAAATGACAGGAAAGTCACAGTTGATGTTGTATCTTCAACAGGCCAGCAGAGGCCGCCTGGGCTCCTGATGACTCCTGATGTGAAGACCCTGATTTGAAGACGGTAACAGTTTCTCTCCATGATGTCACGGTAAAATCACATTTCTGCTGTGCTGGTGCAACAGTTCAACACCTCCCATTTACCAAAAAGAGAGATCCAGGTGTTTGATGGAGATCCTCTTCATTATTTGTGTTTCCATTGTCCTGAGATTTGAGCAAAATCAAAATATCACAAAATTATACCTGTTATGGAAACTCGTCTTATTGATAAAACTGCAAATATCACAAAAAACATTTTTACACTTTCATAAGATGGTTTTCAAGTGTTTTTTTTCTGCACTTTTCTGGCAGTGCAAGTCTGCAGAATTTAACTGTAAACTAAAGCAAAACCTTTATGTGACGTAGTTGTTAATCTAAAGTCAAAATCTAGTTTCCAGCTGTCGTTGGTCTCATTAATACGATGTAGTTGTGCTGTAACACGACTTAATCATCACGTTTTACTGCATTACATGAGGACTTTACTCTGAATGATCATCTGAATGATCATCTGAATGATCATCTGAATGATCATCTGCTGTCTTCATCCTCTGGTGACTATTTCCCCAACAGTTGTAGCAGCAATAACAATAATTTAAGAGATGAGATACGATTTCCTTTATTGATCCCAGAATTGGGAAATTATTAGGCAGCAGTACAAAACTCAGACACCTCAGACAAGTTGCTACAAACATTTGTAGCTTAGGGGAATTAGCTCAAATGGTAGAGTGCTCACTTAGCATGTGAGAGGTAGAGGGATTGATACCCTCATTCTCCATGTTCAACTCTTTATGGTTCATCTCTGAAAACCAGAACTGGAATTTCCTTCCAGGATTGGAAGTGCTGATCATCAACAATCACCTTCACTCAGTCCCCGCAGACTTCCGTTATCAGCTTAGCACAGCTCATGGAAACATCCCATAATAACTCATTTTACCTGATGTTCACATTGGGTGAAACTGGAGTCCAGAAGGACCGCTTTGCTTTTAATATTCATTATTCTGTATTTATGAATACAGACACTTTTATGATATTGTTTTTATTTGCAGTTGCCCAAAGTCCAGCCAGCTCAGGTGGTGCAGCATGAGACTCTTCAGCTCATGGTTGGGGTTGGTAAGAGAAATATTATATTTACATAGTACTTATGAGATTGAACCATTTATTCACATATCATATTAGAGTCACGTGTCTGTCCTGAAACTCTTTATACTAGACCTCTCAGAGTCAAAGCAGGAATCATAGTACAAGAGCCACAAAACACTGGTTTAAAGTAAAAAAAAAAGTTTGTTTTTTTTTTAAAAAAAAAAGGAAAAGATGATCAGAACAGTGATGTCATTAATGATGTCACAATGGATGATGGTTCTGGACGTCATAAATAACTCATTAAATAAACAATAATAACAATATAAATCTGAACAAATAAATCAATGAAATCAAAACACATGAAAAAATGATTTTGTTACAGCAGATTTAAAAAATGGAAACTTCTCCACATAAATACTGGAGTAGTGAAGTAAAACACAAGAACAACTGTTTAGATGTTCTTGTTTTTTTATCACATTTTTCAGGTTTGAACTGTGAAACTAAACTGAACTGGTCCCAGTTGAATGAAAACATCCAGATAATGTGGTTGATGTCAGGATGATCCCAGCATGTAAACGTTCAACTGGACTGAAACTGGTCTGAACGCTCTGCACATGTTCAACTATTCCTTCCCAGGGATCAGACGTAGCAGAAGAAACCGATAAAGAGGTGGTTTCAGGTGAAGACCACAAACACCCAGAGAAAGCTATTCTAATGTGTCTGTGATACAGTGGATGAACACGTTCAGCTGTTGACTAAAATGTTCCTGGTTCAATCCCACACAAAGAGGGATGCTCTTCTTTCATCAATCAAACGTTACAAACCCAAGTTCCTCTGTTGTTATTAACAGACATTAACAGGTTCCTGGTCTGAGTTTACCCAGTTTAAAGGTGAACAGAACAGTTTAATTTACAGTTTAATTAACAATTTAATTTAATTTCTCCAGACACAGAGTCAGAAACAGGTCTGGTTTATTCTGCAGAATTTAACTGTAAACTAAAGCAAAACCTTTATTTACATTTAAACAGCAAAGGCCGCTGTTGCTACATTTGGGAACTGCTATCAAGTCAATAGTAAATCTGATGCATATTGTTATAAATACTAACTCCATCATGTAGCCTTGGAATGTTAATTAAAGGCATGATGATGATGTCACTGATGACATCACAAAAAAGAATGTTTTAAACGACTATCATCAAAGTGAAGATCTGTTATTGTTGTTATTATTCACACCAGAAAACCAGATACAGAACTATTTAACAAAGACAGGTCCAGTGGTCAGGATTTGGTGTTTTCATCATCACGGTCCGGGTTTAGTTCCTGGTCAGAGAAGAAATGTCATGTGTCTGTTCTTCAATTCTGAATTTTCTTTGTCTGATTGTTGAAGCTGAGTTTTGGCTGCTTTACCTCTCACATCAGTGTGATTTTGTTCTTTAAATAAAGTTGCTATAAAAACATTAATTTCATGTTCTTGCAATGTGTCGGTTCTAAAACTCACCTTCTTCTTCCCTGACCGGGAATTGAACCTGGGTCGTGGTGGTGAGAGCGACAAATCCTGAATACTAGACCATCAGGGACAAAAGCATTAGTATCTGGATGTTTTCATTAAACTTGGACAAGTTCAGTTTAGTTTCATTTCAAGTGGTGTTCTGGTCGCTCTTCTCAGTATAAACCTGAAAAATATAATAGACGTTCAACTTGAGACCTGCTTTTGATGATGTGACATGTTTATTTTTTTAATTGTTGTTTGTTGGTCTGGTGGTCTGATTCTCACTCAGAGTGTGAGGATCTGGGTTTGATTCCCAGATGTCTCCCAGAGCTGTATCAGGCCTTTTCTCCTGGAAGTGGTACTAAATATAGTCTTTTTAGAAAACCGTCTATGTTACTGTCTCCAAACAACAGTTTTGTTGATTAAATCAGGGGGTTTGTCACACCTCTAAGTGTGTATATGTTTCACCTGGAGGAGTCAGAGACCCTTTTAAAGTGATGCTCCCACATCCACAGAGACCAGAAATGACTTTAAACATCAGTTGGCTGCATGTGTGTTAAAGTCACTGTCAGAAGTGGGACGAACAAAAGCTCATCTTGTATATTATTATACACTAGTGCTGAACTAATCTATATTTCTTGGAAGACACTTTATTGGTAGACTAGAAACAGACTTCTGACCTGCGTGACCTCCGCTGGTGGACAAACATGGAATCACAATTGCAGGTTTACATAACTTTACGTACCTTTTACCTGGTGAAATATATGATGGGCATCCCTCATCCTGCTCCCCGGCAACCTCTTCTTCTGGCAGATGGTCCATGGAAAACACCTGCTCTGGGCACAGTAGGACCATTTCACACAGTCGCTCCTGCTTGTTGACAGGCTATCATTCAAAATGACCTGAACTCACCTTTTCTTACTGTCAAAGTTAACATATTATGAATATATTATGACATGATTGCCTTCAGTTATAGTTTTCTTCTGTCTGTATCCACAAGATTGTAGTGTCGGTTGCAAGAGGAAAAACAGGAACACCCAAGATTAAGATCCACAGTTAGTTTAAAAAAGGGGTCCAAACTTTTTCTGTATGTTATCACTTGCATACAGGCCTTATCCTAGTTTGTAATGTATCATGTTCCGCCGTGTTTCTCTGTGAATAAAAGAAGCCAGTGCAAGGGGTAGGACAGAAATCGCGTTGGTTACACGTGCGTGTGTTTACACATCCATGCCAGCCTTCCCCCCTTTGCAAAAGTTAACCAGGAATACTGTTTCTTGTGTGGTTCATTTCTATCCTCATGGAGTCATAAAACTCGTACAGAGACGACTACAGTAAAGAGCAGAACTGGGAGCTTAAAGTCAACTTGCAGCAGAAGTTGTCAGAAACATCCAAACAATGTTTTGGTGAAACATAGCAGATGTGGAGTTTTCTTTGGTGGTGGTAGGTGTCTTTAAAACTCTGGTTCCTTTGGTGGTTCTGCTCTTCTTCTTCACTACTGATCGTTTCCAGTCCTTGTACTGTAGCTACTGATGGTTGATCAGTGGTCCAGCTTTCAGAGATGGATGATGATGCAGGATGAGAAAAATGAACTTAACAGTAACTTTTTTCCAGGTTGGATAAGAACTGTATCTCCCACTGTCTTATCTCATGTTATAGCAGGTTACAGGTAACCATAGCAACAGCTGACCAGGGTTCCATGGTGTAATGGTGTCTGGACTTTGGCTCCAGAAATCTGAACTCAAACCTCAGTGGAACCTGTCAGTTCTCTACCTGACCAGGAACAAACCCCAAGCCTATATTAACATTCAATTTTCCTGACTGCTTCTGTCAATGTCTGTGTCATCAGGTTAAAATAATCCACACGGTTGATTAAGTGTGCTACATTCAGAAAACAAGTGGGAACAACCAGAACGTAACTGGGGAATTGGTTTTACCACAGTTGAAAGTAGAGCTGCACTGCAGGTTTTCTATAAGTCACAGGAAAGCAGCAGAGTCAGAGGATACAGGTTTGAACTGTTGTTGTTAATATGTTAAGTAGGCATCTCCACCTGTATGTACCTACACTGGTGTGAACTGTCCATGTAGGCATCTCCACCAGTATGTACCTACACTGGTGTGAGCGGTCCATGTAGGCATCTCCACCGGTATGTACCTATACTGGTGTGAATGGTCCATGTAGGCATCTCCACCGATACGTACCTACACTGCTGTGAACGGTTCATTTGCGTGTCTTAACCGGTATGTACCTACAGCAGTGTGAACAGTCCATTCGGGAGGCACTGGCAGAGAATTCTGGCATAGATGATTCTATGTGGGGTTGGCTGGATAATATGTTTGGTAAGTAAAATCCTTTGATCATTTCAGTCCTTTGTGCTCTTATATCCTCTGTAGCTGTCCCGGGACTCTGTGGGTGTTGCGTCATCCTATGCCTGCGAGGACTTATGATGCGTGCCATTGAGTGAGGATGCTGATGAAGACCTTGAGGCTGACACATATAGAGAGAATTTAACTGTGTTAGAATAAAGCTTCTTGTGCTGTGTTAACATTTTGTGTTTTAGTGTGACTAATAAGAAAATGTTTAATCAAAAGGGGGAAATTGTAAGGAAATATATATATATATATATATATATATATATATATATATATATACCTCACCTTCCGTGGGTGGTGTCCCTTTTAAGCTTGGGTCCTCTACCAGAGGCCAGGGAGCTTGAGGGCTCTGCGCAGTATCTTTGCTGTTCCTAACACTGCACTTTTCTGGACTGAGATGTCTGAGGTTGTTCTGGGGATCTGCTGCAGCCACTCTTCCAGTTTGGGGGTTACTGCCCCGAGTGCTCCGATCACCACAGGCACTACTGTCACCTTCACCTTCCAGGCCTTCTCCAGCTCCTCTCTAAGCCCTTGGTATTTTTCAAGCTTCTCGTGTTCCTTTCGCCTGATGTTACCATCACTTGGTATTGCTACATCCACCACCACAGCTTTCCACTGCCCTTTGTCTACCACCACGATGTCCGGTTGGTTTGCCATCACCATCCTGTCTGTCTGTATTTGGAAGTCCCACAAAAGCTTTGCTCTGTCATTTTCCACCACCTTGGGAGGTGTTTCCCATTTTGACCTTGGGGTTTCCAGCCCATACTGCAAACAGATGTTTCTGTAGAGTATGCCCGCTACTTGGTTATGGCATTCCATGTATGCTTTCCCTGCCAGCATCTTACACCTTGCAGTTATGGGCTGGATTGTTTCCGGTGCTTC
Source organism: Xenentodon cancila (assembly GCA_014839995.1). Lineage (NCBI taxonomy): Eukaryota > Metazoa > Chordata > Actinopteri > Beloniformes > Belonidae > Xenentodon > Xenentodon cancila. Next base: position 18,492,617 of record CM026220.1, on the reverse strand, counting down.
TTTGCACAACCTACACCTTGGGTCTTGTCTGGTGTGGTATATCTGGGCCTCTATTGCTCTGGTGTTCAGAGCCTGCTCCTGTGCAGCCAGGATGAGTGCCTCTGTGCTGTCCTGTAGGCCAGCTCTCTCTAGCCATTGGTAGGACCTCTTGAGATCAGCCACTTTAGTTATGGTTCGATGGTACATCCCGTGTAGGGGCTTGTCCTCCCATGATGCTTCCTCCTCCAGCACCTCTTCACCTTGCCATTGTCTGAGGCATTCACTGAGTACGTCATCCGTTTGGGCCTTGTCCTTGATGTACTCATGGAGCTTGGCAGTTTCGTCCCGGATAGTGGCTTTCACACTCACTAGTCCTCGGCCTCCTTCCTTATCGGTTGCGTACAGTCTCAGTGTGCTGGATTTGGGGTGGAACCCACCATGCATGGTGAGGAGCTTCCTTGTCTTAACATCTTTGGTCTGTATCTCTTCCTTTGGCCACCTTATTATTCCTGCAGGGTATCTGATCACTGGCAGGGCGTAGCTGTTTATTGCCCGGGACTTGTTCTTGCCATTGAGCTGGCTTCTTAGGACCTGCCTTACTCGCTGGAGGTATTTGGCTGTTGCCATTTTCCTTGTAGCCCCTTCGAGGTGACCATTTGCCTGTGGTATTCCAAGGTACTTGTAACTGTCCTCAATGTCTGCTATTGTTTCTTCTAGGACTGAGACCCCTTCTGTGTGGACTACATTGCCTCTTTTTGTCACCATCCTCCTACATTTCTCAAGCCCGAATGACATCCCAATGTTGTTGCTGTAGATCCTGGTGGTGTGGATCAGGGAGTCTATGTCCCGCTATGTCCCTCTTGGCGTACAGCTTGATGTCATCCATGTAGAGGAGGTGACTGATTGTAGCTCCATTCCTGAGGCGGTATCCGTAGCCAGTCTTGTTGATTATTTGGCTTAGGGGGTTCAGACCTATGCAGGACAGCAGTGGGGACAGCGCATCTCCTTGGTATATGCCACATCTGATGGACACTTTTGCAAGTGGCTTGCCATTTGCCTCGAGAGTGGTTTTCCACAGGCCCATCGAGTTTGCAATGAAGGCCCTTAGAGTGCTGTTGATGTTGTACATCTCCATGCACTCAGTGATCGATGTGTGTGGCATCGAGTCGTAGGCTTTCTTGTAATCAATCCAGGCAGTGCACAGGTTGTTATTTCGGGACTTGCAGTCTTGGGCGACTGCTCTGTCAACCAGGAGTTGGTGTTTTGCTCCTCTGGTATCTCTGCCTATGCCCTTCTGTGCTTTGCTCATGTATTGCTCCATGTGCCTGCTTATGTTAGTCGCAATGATGCCTGACAGGAGCTTCCATGTTGTAGAGAGGAAGGTTATTGGTCGGTAGTTAGATGGGGCTGCACCCTTTGTGGGATCCTTCAGGATCAGGATTGTTTGCCCTTTGGTTAGCCATTCTGGGTGAGTCCCATCTCTTAGCAGCTGGTTCATTTGTGCTGCCAGGCGCTCATGGAGTGCTGTGAGTTTCTTTAGCCAGTAGGCCTGGATCATGTCTGGGCCCGGTGCTGTCCAGTTTTTCATACAGTTTTTCGCAGGTTGAGTTGCGAACAGCCTGTTTATTCATCTGGCTTCATTGTCTCTAGTGTATCTCTTTAGGCGGCTAGCCAAGACTTGGAGCCTTTGTTTGGCAGTTTCGAGTGCTTCAGGTATGGGTATCTGGTTGTACCTCTTGGGTACTGGTCTTTTCATTGCACCTTTCTGGGCTCCTGTCAATTGACTCACTTCTCTCTGTGCCACCTTGATTTTTACCTCCAACCTTCGTTTCCATGGTGGGTCATGTTTCTCATGGTTCCCATGGTTGCTCTTATAGCCAAGCATCTCCAGGATCACTGCTGCTGAAGTGTATATCAGGTCATTGGTCTCAGTGATTGTTGTGGTAGGGATCGCTGTCAGTGCTGCATTCACATTCCAGGAGACTTTCAGATGGTGCTTCACTTGGTCTTGGTAATCGCTGCCGGGGAAGATTGTCGGTGTCTCTCCTCTCAATTCAGGACATTTAATGCAGTAGAGTTTACATTTGCACTTTCTCTTTAGAGTAATTTATTTATTGTGCAGCACCAAAGGTTTTAGAATAATCTAATTTTGATTTTCTGTATGTACCTCACATGTGGTAGAATTGAC